>LPNX010112420.1:160611-204284 GCA_001517045.1 Pseudotsuga menziesii | reverse complement strand
TATGATTTACATGGAGTCATGGTGACGTTGGGTTTGGTTACTAGGCTTAATCCAAAAGAAAACAAAATAAAGAAGTATTAGGTACGCTTTTTCTTGGACATGGATATTGCATCCACACCGGCTACTGCAAGTAGCAGCTCCCGTCAATGATAAGCTCTGTGAGTACAATATCTAATTCCACCTATATGCCTTGCCTTTGGACATCCGTGTTTTATTGCTTTAGACATCATCTGGCTATGGATATGTTGCACCTGCGTATTGGAAAGAATGATACAATATGATTTGCCCATACCTAAATTATATAGAAAATGGAGGGGTTCTTTTCCTACATGACTAACTGGAATCCACACCGCTACATATGGCACATGATCCCCTAGTAAATAGCTATAGAGCGGCTAACACTTCCATAGACCAGAAAGATATACCCGAGATAACGGTGGATGCCCTATTGCAGACCGAGGGTTTTTATGCAATGAAGTGAAGCTTCATTTAGTTTTTGGTTTATTGAGGTAAATGACATCAATGCAGACAAGCAGAGCTAATCCTGAGAATGGAACAGAGAATTTACAAAGAAGGGCAAGAACAGGCTGAGGACGGGGTCGTGGTCACCGGAGCTGATGCATACTAATTTTCCATATGTGATAGGAAGTGATGTTTTAATTTTGGTAAAAAATTAATGACGTATTTTTTATGTTTATCTATTTCTATAAGTCGCTGTTAAATTTTTCTTAATTTTTCTAGAATTTGAACTTTAATAAAAGTTGTTTCTAAACCAAAATTTTAATTGCAAGTAATATGGATATGGTGGGTGTATATTGCATAATGTCAGGGGGTGTCATTTATGATTTGTGTTATATCCAGAAACCTACATCCATTTTTCAACAGTGCTCACAAGTGTTTGTCGATCCCAAGAGTTGATACACTCGATGTTTGTACTTCATGTATAAGTCGATGTGATCAGGTGGCGATGATGTTAATCAATCCAAGTATGCATAAAGATCAGTTGATGATGATTCTTATTATACTACTCCATGCAGTCAATCACAGAGTTGATACAGGAGTCGATGCCTTCTTATGAAAGGAAATATTAGTTAGAATATTTTTATTGAGGGTGATTCTTACAAACCTTGGTGCCATGATCAGTTTTATCTCCGGGTTCCTATTTCATATGGGGAACTTGCCTTTATACATATTATTTATACTCGTAACTTTCTTTACCATTTTTTATTGTTCAACCTCTTTCCTTATATATTAATTTCTTTGAGAAGGAGATAACTAGTTAGTTAATATAGGTCCCATTTTGCCTTGTTTCCTGGTTTCGATTTCATTTAATGGAATTCCTTGATGGGTAGATTCAGAAGGTAGTGCAGCCAAGAGCCAGTTGGTTCACGGTAGAAAGGAAGTTATGCTACAAGTAATATCCAGTCTCTTTACCAAGATGGTGCTGGTAGATTGATTGCTCGGAGTGAGCCATTAAACTAGAGGAATTGGGGAGTCTTCATTGACGAACATTCTATACATGTATTTGGGCACTCAAGGTCATCTTGGAATCCAATGAAATGATTTGTATGCGTGAGCAACATTGGATCTGCATCTTTCCAAGGGTTGGGACTTTCTTCAACTTCCCATTATAAGGTAGCTTCCCTATTCCTTGTGCTTTTGACATTTCAAATAATAAATATCCTACAATAAAAAGTGAAAATACAAATATTAAATCTTGCATACATAATTATGTCAATAGGTGAGTTATGAACATAAATAAAGTCTACCTCAAGTTTTGAGCTAAAACGAATGGACTTTGAGAAACAAGATAGCAGGTGAACAAACTTGGATTCTCTAGCAAGTTTACAAAGGATATTGGTGAATATTAATTGTGAAATACCTCCCTGAGTTGGTTAATATTATTAATGACAACTATATATATGCACGGGTGGAAAAGTTTGGTGATAATTTCTGTATTTTTTTTTTGCAATGATTTATGGAGTTTGAGGATATGCCCTTATCTGAAATCCTTATGGCATGCTTAGGTGGCAAGATGGGGTGCTTAAATTTTGAAGAGAAATGTTTTGACCATGTCATTTGCACCAAGGGATTCACATGAATCCCAAGTGCAGTTTTATTTGGAGCGAGGCGTGCCTGCTGTGATTGGTGTCACTACTACATTTCGATCCAAAATCCGATGGAAAAATCCGACGGCGCGTGGATTTCTCTTTTTAAACTGACCAAAAATCACAAGGATACATTTTTTTTTTTGTAAATGTGACCACAAGCGTCGGTGAAGTGACGGCTATTCTCATAATCGTCGGTTAAGCGACATCGGGTTAGTCAGCGTCGCTTAAGCGACAGCGCCAACACTCACATAAAAAAGTAAACTATCAAGCCACTAGGTTAGGTCTACCTACCACTCCTTACACATCCCTAAAGCCTAGGTTTAGATTAAGTTCACCCCAATAATGATGTTATCCCCTACCATAAAATATTGATCTATTATAAAATACCTGAATAGTTTCCTATCTATATAAGGCCCATAAATATTACATGTTCGAAGACCTTTCTTAGAGCCTTTGGAATGCCTTCTAATACAATACCTGTAAGAATAAAGAGTGTTGAAATCACATTAAAACTAGAATTCCAACTTCTCATTAAACCTCTTAACAAACCCTTAGAATTAACATAACAAAATTGCTTTAACTACCTTGAAACATCATAATGTCCCACTTATATTAAACCATCTTATAAAAGATTGTTTCTTTGGAGCACCCCAAACCCTCACATTCCAGGATAACATAAACATTAAGCCACTTTCTTGGGGGTTTTGTCTACTCTAAAACCCTCATTAGTGTTTGATTATTTTCTTTCCAAAACCTCCTTTCAAGTCTTGGAGTTTGCTAAAAAGATGCAAACTTTTTCCCACTATATGCTTTTCAAAAGACTTGAATATATATATGATTGAGACATAAATTAATCTACAAAAGATTAATATACAAACTACTATAGAAACTAATATAAAAATACAAAGATAAATACCATATTTAAACATAAACTAAAATATTACACATATGATATGATATGTTTGAGAAAGAAGGTTTTTTACTATTTGGCAATATGTGGTCAATGCGTGTAAATTTTTCCCTAAAATATGGGATGGATCCCTGAAGTAGTGCGTTGATGTCTTAAAAGGTTTTATTCATGCATGGAGCATGATATAGGGAACCTGTGTTGGCCTAGATCGATCCCTCAAAACCTCTGCGTCACCAAAGCTAGCAGTCTCGCCCAACATGCGGGCAGAAAACCATTCTAATAAGCGAGTCTCAGGTTCTGCGTTCATCGACATAGATTGGTGATTATACATGAGTTGTAACAACTACCTGAAGCTATTTTCGAGGTAAGATGATCCATTTCTGCTCAAACCCTCAACAAATCCCTATTGCTACAGATCAGAGACGCCATCTTCCAATTTTCTTCTTCCTCCGAAAGACAAGCTCACAAATTTTTTATTTTGTGGAAATCAGTAAAGTAGCAGAGCATGGCATCTACTCGCCATGGATTCAGCATGGAAACTTCCAACATATTCTTGCACGGTGGAAGGGTGGGTTTCATGTTCGCTTTCTTCATAGTCATTTTTGCAGGGTTTTGCTTAATCTCCTGCAATGCCCTCTTCGAAGATCAAGTCGGTGTCATAGACTGGTAAGATCAACGCACAACCCACTCGGAAATTCTGTTGAAATTTTTGTAACGACTCTAAGGGAGATCATGATTCCAGCAAATAGGTTTCAACATTGGTAGAATTCTTATTCTCATTGAAAGAAATCACCATTTAAGTTACACTTCTTCTTACAAGCATCAAACGAGAGCATTTTCCTGCCTCCAAACAAAATAAAGCCAACATACATCTTTCAGCTTCGGGCTTAAATATGATCATCCAAAATTGTTGTCCTTAACTTCCTAAAATATAAAGACTATATATTTATAAAATACACTGAGTCCACAACTTTCTAAGAGATAGCAAAACCAAGATTTATACTTTCATTGAATGGCCATAACTTTCAAGAAGTCTACGAAGATCAATTTCGATTATGCAACCATTATATATTGGATTCAGAAATGGAACAGTATCCATCTATGCTCTTTTCAGATACCTCTTTACCCTCTGCTATCCACTCCCTTCATTTGACAGGGCATATGCCTCCATATTCTGCACCCTATACACATGGGTAGTAGAAATTTACTTGAACAAACTTGCTAATTCTTTTATCTAGTCACCTAAAGGTTGGAGGGTTATAGTTAGGAGCTGACTTGTACGGTTCATTCACTTAATCACCAGACTGGAATCATCATAGACCTGTATTTGTTATACATTTATCTCTATAGCACATTTGAGGAGGAGCCAGAGACTTAATGGCATAAATGCTGCAAAATTATGGGTCCAAGGCCTGCTTTCATGTTTATTGTGTGATTCTCAGAAAGATACATAATACATTTTTTTCGATGAAATACACATCAATAGAAATACTCTAGGCCCTTACCCTCTTTTTGAGGATGGTACGCGAGGTAAACCTTTTTGTTGCAGTTTTGGCAACCTAACGTGGTGGGGACATCGAGTGAGGCCCACAATATTCAGAGGAAGCCAGCCCAAGGACTTGACCCCATGACCTTCTGCTTGCAATTTACAGCACTTAAACCTCTCGAACTAACCCACTGGGCTAAAGATACATAATACATATGATGACCAGCACTGCTTTTATTCTGTGGGCAAGCCTAGCCCATTGAAAATTCCCTAGACCCGTTCTTTATTGATTACCAGGTTTTTCACTTGTCTCTCCTACATTTGAATGACTAGCATCCTGTAAGATGTACCCATGGATCTGATTTGATAAAAAAACATTGAAATAAAGGAATACATTTTTCCTCAAAAAGAATTGAGTTCCTCACCAACCACATCCCAAAATAGTCAAGATTGCACTACCCACCACCTCTTGAGGTCTCCTTTGCTCATCCAACATTTCAAACAATCATCAACAATGTCTTCAACCTACCTTTCCTTTACTCCTGAAAGCTGATCAACTTCTAACCAAACCTGTTTGGCACAGGAGCATTTAATAAACAGATGATTTGTTGTTTCTTCATCTTCTCTACATAGAAGACAGATTCTCGACCCCTGCTTAGCTCTTCTTTGTACAACTTCCAAAGTTAAAACCTTATCCATAATTTCTAACCACATAAAGATAGGTATTTTGATTGGAGTCTTTATCTTCTATATTATGTTCCACCTCCAAGCTGAGTGATTTGGAAAAGAAGAGATGTTTGCTGGATAACCAATTTTGCTTCATGTAATATTGCTTGATGATTATATATTCTGATATTCATAATATTAGTTTTGTTTGAGCCCTGAGCTTCACCAGCTCAAAATTAAAAAGGGTAAGCTTGGAAAACAACAGTTTATATTGAAAAGGTGATTGATGAATCAATAGAAATGATAAAGTCTAATATCTTCACAGAACTTAATAATTATGCCCTTTATTGAATGACTGTTACTGGTGGTCATGACTATTAATGAAAGATAATCATTATTCAATAAATATTAGTGTATTGGTTGTGATATTATAATTAATGTTTTAAACCCGAGTGGCATACCATTTACTCTGGAGTCTGAAAGAAGAACCTGAACCAAACTGATATAAATTTTAGCCAGTGATTCTGCACTCTAAATTCTTTTAGTAACTGGAAAAATTAGTAGATCTATCCTCAACATTGAAATATGCTGAAATTTTGAATTTGATCTAACTGTAGAATTCCTTTTGTCATGATAGTTAACCTTTCTGTTTTCATTCAGCTAAATCTTTATCCGGCTTTCTGCAGTTACTACTAGGTCAAAACTTATGGTTCCTGGATGTTTTGGAATCTTGAAAATTCTTAAAATTGAATCACTCTTAAGATACTGAAATTTCAGAAATTTTTATACTTCATCTTATAATTGAGAGGACATTTCATTGATTTTCAGTAAAGGTTTAAATCAAATCTTCCTGCCAGGAATTTCAATTGAGTGCATATGATTTTCTAGTCATTTTGACCTAATCCTTACAATTCCCTCATGTCATCCTTTTATATGTTCGTTTGTCATTCATCTATGGTAGCTTTAATACTACTTTTATTGGTTTCCCCTAGGATAAACTTTAGAAGTTTTAGTCGATATTGAAAGTCTTGAAATTCTGGGAATCCTGAAATTCTTGAATTGGAATAATTTTAGAATTAGCTTGAAAAGTGTTAAAAATTCCAAATTCAAATTCTTTATCACTACTCTGGAAATTGGCTATCTACCTGCAAAATTTTGGCAGAGCAAAGCTTATGTAGGAATATTAGAATAATAGAAGATTGTTGATAGAAATGTCATGAAAAAATCAATATTCAGATAAAATGGATATGTAGGTTAAGGTCTTGTTCTTAGGAAGATTGCTCTTAGGAGGATATCTCATAGGAGGGTTGCTCAAATAATGTTTCCAACTCAAAAAATGTTCTAGAAAGCTTGTTTGTAAATGAGTTTAAGATCATAAGGTGTTTATTATTCTTTCGTTATCCTTAGATATAAGTTTGGTGGAATCTACTTACATATTTCCATATTTAGAATGCTATCCTTTTAGATCAGCATCTTACATTATTTTGAGCAAACTTTAAATTGTTTCTTTGTGGTGATGTATGTATCTTGTAGAGTCTATGTTTATATCTATTTATATGCATACTTTTAAATAATTTATATTATGGTATCTATGGATGGTATCGCATCTTCTCTATGGATTGCAAATTTCTCTGCTAAGGACTGAATCTAAACATATGGCACTAATGTTATTTATAATATTGTCAAGAGTACTCTTTTCTAAATTTTATTATAGTTGTTGTGTTTAAATATTTATATTATATTACTGTCAGCCACTAGGCCACGCACCAATTCCGCCTTCACCAACACATGAGCAACAACTAAAGCATGGGCAATCACCACAGCAGCTACGTCAACAAGGACATCAGCAAAACCAGCAACATAACTCTCAACAACCTCAACATCAGTTATTTGGACAGATTCATACTGTCTCAGCAGGTTCTAGTACACCTCCAAGTTCAAGTGGGGAGGCTAGAAAAATATCATGTCAAGACATACAGCAGGTATGTTTTTTCATCATTGCAGGTTAATTGAGATTCTAAGTTGTCAGAATTCATAAAGTTATATAAATGTTGTATGATTCCTATCATCACCTGAAATATATTCCCTTTTTTTCCTCCTATAGATCAAAGTCTAGACTCTGGATGATTAGTGTCTAAGTGTAGTATATGTTTCCTTTTTCCTGGTATTCGTCTAGGTATTGATTTCAGCCAATATCTACACCCACATAACTGTATTAGAACCAATTTTGCACTGAAAAACAAAAATGTCTTTTTGTGGAATGGTTTATGTAACTTTGCATTGCTTACCAGCATTAAACTAGGTCAGTCTAGTTCTCACTGGTTTTTGGGGAAATATATTTTAAATTAAGCCATGTATGCTTGCTGAATTAATTTGAGTCTACTTCCTTCATGCTTTGACTCCATGATTCCTAGCATGAATTTTGGCTTTAATGTCGGGCATCTAGATTGTATTCATTCCCATTTTTGGTTTCCTCATATGATACACTACTCTGTACAGCACATTTTTTTCTAAATATGTCGCAATAGTACATCAAATCTCAGAAATTGCCAGATGGAAATGTTGGTATATTCACTTACATATGCAAAGTAAATTGTGGTTATAAGGAAGCCAATCACTAAAGCTAGAGTTCATGTTATAGAGTGGAAAAGTATTAGCTCAACCCAAGAGACTTGATAGAGTAAAGTTTCATGGTTAGAACTTAGAATGAACAAAAACACTTCGAGGACGAAGCCTCTTAAAGAAATGACAATGTTATGTACATATATGTTAATAAAGATAGCCATAATTACTAACCTAAAGTACATTACACCGTTATCGTATTACCATTATTATATGCTAACTCTAACAAAACTTGTAGAGGGAGAAGATAAAATTGATATGTTAATCAATGTAACAACGAGATATACACAAAATGATATGTTTTAGGATAGAGAGATAAGGTGGTGGAAGCCATGATTATATAACTAAAATGACATGTGACTTACTTCATAACTTAAGTCACTTATTTAACTCCTAACAAAGAGGTACTATTCGAAGTACAATACATTATGTTGTGACCATTATAAAATATAAACTCTATCACCCTCGATTTATGTCCATATTGAAAACAAATGCTTGTCCCAAAAAGTTACAGACTCATCTATTCCAAATGTGTTGTAAAAGGAGTGGCATCATGCCTTTGAATTGTGCAGTAATGCATCTTGAGTTTGTCACTTCCAATCAGAAATTGAATACGATAATGAAAATTAAGATGCTGGTAATCTTCCAATCTGCTGTCCACAATATCACATCATTATGCCTCCTATTTCACCAATGCTCCTCTCAATTGCTCTCCAAAATCAGCGTTTGATGCTTCCACCAAACAAGAGATAAAGCTGACTACATGATTTGTATCCAACATGGTTGATGCAAAGCATGTAAATTCACCAACTATCTGCCCATCCATTGACTCAGTAGCCAGATTGGACAATGTTCACTGAAAAATTTCAGCCCAACCTACCACGGATATATAAGTTGATATGTACTCCAGCAAGTGAATATTTTCCACATGTAGGTAGCAAAATCTATTAGTTTTTAGCAACCAGGTCTTTGGGGCCTACTTTAGCTTTTAAAGAGCTACTTCCACATTATTTTTCTCACGTATCCTGGAAAACTTGTGGCCGATTCTTTCATATACCACTCGACAGCCATCCACCAGCCAAATTGTATAGCCCTGGTTGGCATTAACTTGTGTTGTAATTTTACTTCCACATGTTACACAAATCTGTGCTCAAAGAATTTGTCCTACAATATAAATAGAATTACTGAAACACCAATAAAAGCTTCAGATTTGCATAAGAAGAAGTGCTGAATGGAAAACTCAGAAATGTTAACACCACATATCAAGAGATGAGATCAGCTCTGCAAAAGATGAAATCTGATCTATACAAAAAGCAACATGAATGTAGTGGATAACAAGCTAGAACTCTAATAGTGATCACTATCTTCTCATTAACACATAAGAAAACCACAATACTCTTTTCAAGGGAATACAAGGGCTTCTCTCAAATCTTGTCACTCTTGCTGTAAATGCTCACACAAGTCACATGTGTGAATATATAACCTGAACAAGTGCACCCTCCCTGATTTACTCAAACTTGACAAGAGGGAAAAGCAGTCACAAAACTTAATTGCTAAAAATAGACCTCAAAGAGATCACACCACATACAAAGAGAGCACACCACCTACGGCTTCAGTGCTTATGTTGTGTGTTAAAATCAAATTTCTCATTTCAATTGGAAATCATGACAACCCAACCCTTTGACAATTTTTTCAAAATAAACACCGTGCTCATTAGGCATCAATATTTTCTCAGTGCCTTTGGGGGTCTACTCTGGTCACATCTAACTTTTCAATCATCATGGTCTAGCTGCTGATGATTTTTCTTGTAACAAATCTCTTTGCGTATGAAGCAGAAAAAATACTAGGATTAGAAAAACCAGGTTAGGAAAACTTGGTGAATTAGTCCTTCATTGATTTTCCTAAGGCATTAGAGTCATTTCTCTGTATAAATGAAATCATTTATTTTCAAAATATGTTGTTCACAATTAGAATATGAACATCCCCACACAAATTCTTAGGCAATGCTTTCTTAGTGAATTAGGCCCGAAATGCATTTACCTATTGTTTGTTTCAGAGCCTTTGTTGTGTGTGTAAATGAAATTTCTTGGTTCAATTGGAAATCATGACAATCGCCTCACAAATTTCTCAAAATAACCCTATGCTTATTAGGCATATACATTCTCATCATGCCTTTTGGAGGTCCACGTTGGCCACTTGTGAATTTTCAATTATCACGGTCTAGCTGCTCATGATTTTCCTCATAGCAATTCTGTGTGTGTGAGTGAGATAATATACTAGGATTAAAAAAAAACTAGGCTAGGCAGACTTGGTGAAAGCCTATTGCATCAGAGTCATTGCTCTGCCTAATGAAATCACTTATTTTCAAAATTTGTTGTTTATAATTAGAAAATGAACACGACAGAAACTGTTAGGCAATGCGTGCATAGTGAATTAGCCCTTGAATGCATCCATATATGGTTTTAGAGGCTGTGTTGTGTGTGTTAATAAAAGTGCATCCGCTTACGGTTTCATAGCCAATGTTGTGATAATATAATTGTATTAATGTTCACTGAATGACCACAAAAGTAGGTCATTGAGACTAGAGGATACAATGATACATCCAGTAAGAGTGGGAGTGTGAAAGCATCTCCTGCAGAATGTTGAAAGCAATTGGAAATGACAACGGTATGGAAAATTGATTTTCAATAGGCATTTCTTTTTATATTTTCAGTATATGCTTACACGAAACACTTAAAATGCCTAATGGGTGCAAGTCATTTATGATAGGTCCACCGGGCGAAGCAGAGGATTTGCATTTGTTACAATGAGCATCGTTAAAGAGGCTGAAGCAACTATTAAAAAGTTCGATGGATTTGTAAGTGAGGGAATGTATTCATTCCTGGAGTTGTTTACTTGTCTCATATTTTCATACAGGGATCAATTTAAGCATTGTTTTCTAAATCTTATATTTTCAGGCAATTGATATGAATCCTTAACTAGTGTTCTAGAAAATTTTATATTCTTATTGTCTTAGATTGGAAGAAAAGAAACTTAATCAGATTGATAACGATGTGAGAAAACGTGTTCTTAAGCACTATAAGTAAAAGCAAGAAAATAAGGTCTGGAGCTTCTTGTGTCGGTTGGTCCATTGTTAGCAGTTTTGTGACTAGACTAGGTTGGTTGGCCTTATATCAATGCAGGAAATAGGTGGGAGCAATCTGAAGGTCAACTTTGGAGAGATTCCTAGAGTACCAGATGGGTTTCCTAGATCACCAACTAGAGGGAAGCCCACAAGGTCACCTAGTTTTGGTGGCTATGTTGACAATCCACACAAGGTGTATGTTGGTAATCTTGCATGGAGTGTAACCTCAAAATCTCTTAAAGAGGCATTCAACACAAAAGGGAATGTGTTGGGTGCAAAATTTATACAGGATCATGAAGCAAGAAGATCGCGAGGGTTTGGATTTGTTTCTTACTTGTCAGAAGCTGAAGTAGAGGCTGCTCTTTCTGAGGTGCATTTTCATGATCTACGGCCTAACAGGGGTGGGATTCATGCCCATAGAATGGTAAAAACATTAGATAACACCCTGTCAATTTAGTCTATCTTCATTTTACATTAGTGAGCATTACATTTCTTCTATGTGAAGATGGCATGTTTAACAGAGCAAGATGTTCGTGGGAAATGATGAGGCATTTAGGAGATGATGAGAAATTCCATGATGAAGAAAAATTGTAAGTAGCTGATGTGGGCCTCCCAAGCCACAGTAAGAATACAGGTGCATAATAAGCATGGAGTTAAGTTTGAGCCCTGACATTTGCCAGCTCAAGATCAAATCAGTTGTATTCAGATAATTATTAGGTGTTCATGAGCTAGTGTTCTGTGTTGTGCCAAAATGATAGCAACATACCCCTAATAAAGCATCAAGATATTCTATGAGCAATATTTGTGGCAAAAAAGTCTCACATTTAGTAAATCCGAAGACCTGATTGTTACAGTTAATTCATATACTTAACAATTTATATGCCACCTTTGGATGTTTGAGGATCTCCATGCTGGCAGTTTTATTTTCCTCCTATGATGTTCTTGTCAGTGAGTCATCCTTTAGCCAGACCAAATTTTATGCCAATCTTAAAAGCTTGCAAGAAAACCCTATTTGAATTGGATGAGAGAGGAACATGAATGCAATCAGTAACCTTGTAGAGTAGTTATGTGAAAAGTTTCCATGTTTTTAATATATCAAAAATAGTTGGGGCATCAAGATGGAAAACTTGTTAGTTGCATAGAAGAGCAGCCGTTCATATGAAAATTTAAAATTATCTTTTCATAGGAATTTTTATCTCAGTTGTTTTAGCTTTGGTCTTTGTTTATTCAAGGATGTAGCAAAGAAAAAGTATTTTCTAGGAGAAATTCATGCTCTTCAAAAACAAGGTGTACTGTATCTAGAGACCGAATCCAGAAGATTGGTCTAGTAGACAGTCTGACCAGTGCTCGTTGAGATCTCTGGTTGTTGATAACAGGAATGATGCTTGTAGAATTAAGTTCACTTGAAAGGCATTTGAAGAACAACTATTCACATAAAATTTTAAACTTATGCTTTCGTAAAAAAATTCATCTCAGTTGTTTTAGCTTTGATCATTGTTCATTCAAGGATGTAGCAAAGAAAAAGCATTTTGTAGGAGAAATTGATGCTCTTGAAAATCAAGTTGCATTGTATCTAGAGAGCGAATCTAGACGATTTGTCTAGTAGTCAGTCTAATCGGTGCTCATTGGCATCCCCTGTTGCTTATAAGTTATAACAGGGATTGTGCTTGTAGCATTAAGTTCACTTGAAAGGCATTTGTCATATGCAAATGCACTCTGATCTCTTTCTCATTGATTTGTGGTGATGCCAATTTGAATGATGACTGAGCTTTTAGCTGATTGATAACTTGTTAAAACATGATTGCAAATTCAAAATAGAGAAACCTTAGAGATAAACATGGCATTGGAGAAGAAAATAAAGAAACATAGCTAGCAATAAAGTATGTCAAAGGTGGGGATACATGCAAATGCATGGTAAGTTAGTAGGTAGGCTGTTTTTTCATGCAGTCTATTAAAGTTGAACTACACACCCAATTATTTCTTTGAAACAATTTTCATAAGCCTACATAAGTGACCATCATGCTTTATTACTGTTAGCATATTATGTAGCATCACAATGCGAAGAAGAGAAGTGGTAGTGAATAAACTTTGTGTTTGATTTTGGCAAGTATATTGTTACAGACTGAATGAAGGCAGGTTTGTTGGTGAAGGTGAGTGTACACTGTAGACTCTAGAAAATGTGGAAACGCAGCAGAATACACAACCGTTGTTTTTAAATAGTTGCAAGACATTATAGAATGCACTTCTCAAGTCACATGTAATTAAATTATGGTCCTGGTTCAATTCAGTTCATCAGTTTCATAAAACTGTTAACAAGATTATTACTAATTAGTAATAATACATTTGATTTAGCTTATTATCTCTTAGATCAACAACTCTCCTGGTTTTTCTTCTCAGTTAGCTATTATGTTCTACTTTAATTAGTAGAACGAACTGAAAAGGCCATTCAATTAGCCATGTTTTTAGTGAAACATGTGAAAATAATCTCATCTTTATTTCAATTGTCCTTGTGTGCAAGCAAATGGGAAATGTAGATGTTTCCATTCATGTTTTGGTTAAGATCCATATCCACAGCTAAAAGGTTATGTTGAGTTGCATTTGAACTGAATAATAGGAATCCAAGCAAGATTCGATTGTTCTCATTATTACTGGTTCAAGGACTATTTTACTGAGTAGATTTTAAGTAATATATTGATGATGTTCTCTTTTATGTTTATTTTGTAATTTCTTTGTCTAGCTTAAGAACTTCTGATAAGGCTATGTTCTTATTTTATGGTTTATGGATGTTTGGCTTGGCTTGTGTTCATGTTTTGATGATAGACATTGCTGGAAAAGCTGAAAACAATGTATTGAGATTCTGAAGGACTCCCACCGGATTGAATTGTTCCAACTGTTGGACTCAACATTGGTTGTGCAAAGGCATTGAAATCAAAGCTTGTTTTTTGGGACTTAGGAGGTCAGGTATGTATAGAATCTTAGATACAAATATAGGTTTAATATAGGTTAATATAGGTTTAAAGTTTAAACATACAATGAAGAATCTATTTTAAGAATATGATAATCTTATAAAGAGTGTGTGGATGAAGTGTATTTTCCCAGCTTAGTTCTCATGAAACACTTATAATACTGTTTTACTTTTTAGTTTTTAA
The DNA here is from genome assembly GCA_001517045.1 of Pseudotsuga menziesii. Classification (NCBI taxonomy): domain Eukaryota; kingdom Viridiplantae; phylum Streptophyta; class Pinopsida; order Pinales; family Pinaceae; genus Pseudotsuga; species Pseudotsuga menziesii. The sequence continues at coordinate 190,216 of LPNX010112420.1, read as the reverse complement.
CTTGAATCATTTCATTCCCTGAAATTCATGTCTTGTAACTGGCACGATATATGTCCCTTTTTGAATATTACTTCCAGGCATAGAAAGTAAAGTTTGTCACCATTATCTATATTTTGGTTGCTAGATGTGCATGAAAGGAGAATTTCACTCTCATTGTTGCATACTTATCACATGAAATAACTTGTATTATATTATGTTTTTATGGTTCCATTGTTCTACTATTCAATAGAAATACAATGGATCAACAAGTGGTAAACCACAAGCCCATTAATTTGTGTTTCCCTGAAGAGAGGGCAGGGTCTTACCTGTATGAACATTGGCTCATTGGTATTAGATGCTAGATATAAAGTTGCAAAAACAAGTGGTAAACCACATCAAACAGCGATGGCAAATAACTTGACAATGAGAATGGATCAACATAAGAAATCCTCTCTACAGTTGAGTGAGTTCCATTTATTAATTATCATGTACATTTACCTATTTATAAATATTTAAAGACAAACCCAACTTTTTGATTGGACAGGGTACTTTAACTCAGCCCACATTATCACAGCTTTGGCGCATAGTTAACAACTTAAATGTCACATTCAAAATGGTTTTGAACCTGGGTCCCCACAATGAAAGCGTTTTTAGACTTTATCATTCAACCACAACATGCTTGATTCGTATCAATTATTGTTACTTGAACATGTTACTAATCAGTGTGTTGAGAGGCTTTTATCATTCAACCACAACCTGCTTGACTCAGTAATTATTGTTACTTGAATATGTTACTACTCAGTGTGTTTGAGAGGCCTACTACAAGTGCCCTATTCTCCAACAATATAGAAATGTTGTCCCACACTCTCTTGGATAAACATGGCTAGGTTGGGGGTGATTTTGATAAGAGGTTTGTAACTGATATAAGAAATGGCATTTGTATTTTTTTTTAAAACACTTATAGCCGTCTGTTAAGTGAAAGTCTATAGGTGATTTTTTTTTTAAATTCAATACCGTCGCTTAACCGACGCTTACATTTTCATTATCGTCGGTTAAGCGACGACCTATAGGTGATTTTTTTTTTTTAAACTCAATACCGTCGCTTAACCGACGCTTACATTTTCATTATCGTCGTTTAAGCGACATCTAAGTTTAAAGTTTAATATGAACTAGATGTCGGATAACCGACAATTTACATTTAACCGATGGTAAACTGAGCTGTCGCTTAACCGACGGATTGGAAAGATGTCGGATAACCGACGAAAATCCACCGACGCTTAAAAAAAATCATAGTGTCGTACATGCGACAGGGAAGTGTCGAAAATACGACAATACGGCCGTCAGATTTTTGGTCAAAATGTAGTAGTGTGTAATGGGGATACAACAGCTTCCTTACCCTTCCCATAGTAGGGATCGAAACGTCGATATTTGCGAAGTCATCCAACGTAGCTCCTTCTTATTTACAATTCTCCACTGCGTAAATGACTACTTTCATAAATACTAGTTACTGGTAAGTTGTAATAGTAATAATTATGTAGTTTGTACATTGATATCTATCATAAATTTGTTTGAATATCATCATTGTCAAGCAATAAAAACCTCTTAAAGGGTGCTAGCTCAATGGCAGAGCGCCTGCCTAATTATAGGCAGGAGGTTGGTGGTTCAATTCCTCCGTGCCCTATCATAAATTTGTGACTGCAAAAATGACTAAATTCACATATATATGACTATTAGTAGCTAATTTCTCGTATCTTAGTCGTATTTAGCTTAGTCATTAATATGTTAACATCTAGTAGTTTATTTAGTCATATATTTGGTCATTAATGGTTGCAATCAATGACTAAATCAGCGACTAAATCAATGATTAACTCAGTGACTAAATCAATGACTAAATCTGTGACTAAATCAATGACTAAATCATTAACTATCAATGACTAAAAAAATGACTAAATCATTGACTATCAATGACTAAAGCATTGTCTATCAATGACTAAATCATTGTCTATCAATGACCAAATCAATGACTAAATCAATGACTACTAAGTCAAGCTATTAATGACTAGTGAAATACGACTAGCTATAATATAGTGGTAATTTGCTACTATTTGTCACCGACTCAAAAATAGTCGTTTATAGCCTGATTTTAGTCATTTTTTTAGTCATTAATTTCTCATTTTCTACTAGTGTCTCCACTACCCAGCACAGTCTATCTCCATTAGGAAACTCCACGTTGCTTTCACCAAGGGTGAATCTCCATGAAATTCTATACCGTTAGAGCTCATCATCATGCAAAGAAGAAATCATTCACCCATACACTTTTAACCATTTAATTGAATGTCTTAATGCATTCAACAAATGTGATGTGATTAATACATGAAGGAAAATCATGGAGGAACCAAACCATTGCAATATGCAACAACATGTAATATCTCGTTACATGCAATATGATAGAGTATGGATGTTCAGCTCCAAACTGAAGAATTCAACGTATCGTGAAGAGTGCCAAAATTTGTTCACAAATTCAAACATGAGACTACTCTAAGAAATATGAGCATGTGAATCCCTAGAAAAACACTCCAAAGAACAAAAAGATAGCAAGTAAAGGAGGGAGCTTGGTCCTCATGTATTAGTGATTTGAATTCCTAGATGTTTGGATTACGCCCATGTCACAAGAGTGTCGAGTGTATGTCGAGTACAAGAAGAGTAGGGAACGCCATACTGAAAGCAGATAATATGGTAGGTGGAAATGTAGGCCATAAAGAAAACCATATGTGCATGTAGGAGAGAGAAGAGTGCATTCAGTTAACAGGAAATATGTAGAGGATATGGAAGGTAATGGTAGAAATGTAGTACAAATGATATGGAAGAACCTTAACTATCAAAAATAGCACAAGAATATGGGTAGTATGAAAATCACGGGCCATAAGATTTACAATCACTCTGGTATCAGTGTTGGGATTCCCAATATGGAACACAATCAAATTGACTAACATAGACAAATGCATAATAGATAGTATTTACATATATTTAAGTCTTCATTCTAAGCCTAAGCCATATATAGATATTTACATCATACATGCATATCCATTTACTAGTCGGGCCTTGCCCTTGAGTTCCTCACTACGAATATATACTAGCATATTTCCATGATTTACACAATCTATATTAGACATGAAAAAGGTCAAAATAATGGAATTACATTTGTCCATGATATAGGGACCGAAATTGAAAACCAAATGGCTATGCTTTCTTGAATCAAATTCCATTAAAAAAATCATAATTGGAAGAGTGAATATAAGGATTTACACTATGTATAAGATTCCAAATGTCAAAAAAACACTCATGGATATCTACAAGCTTTGTTCATAAACTATTAAATCTACAAATCAAACTATTTCACTCATAATATGTGTGATTCATCTCTATTTCATTCCTTTGGGTGATGACTAGGGTTTAAACTACTTGCTACATAAAAATCCCTTTAGAAGAAAAGGGAGAGGACCCATTTCTTGAGTCTACCCACTATTTTAAATATTGCAAATATGAGTTAAGCATAGCTCCTATGTGCAACAAAGTGTAATCTAGGTTGGAGGTGGAATCAACTAGGGAAGAAAGGTTGAGATTTTGAAGAACAAAGAATGGAAAGGGTTACAAAAATCAATCCAAGTGAGTGACGTCAATGAACCTTAACCTTGACAAAAAAAAATCCCATTTACACAAAAAATGATACTTATAAATTGAGATAATACTATTAATGGTAATAAAAGAAATAACAATGACCATTCCAATGATTTTCACTATACTATACTTGTGAAATAACTCAAGCTCAAGTTTTTAAATTCTCAATGTATTATTAAAATTCAATTATAATTTTATCATTTATTAATTATATGATATTGTAATTTCCTTTTTCAACTTTTTAAATTTTTTATTGTGTTATTTAAATTATCTTAGAAATTGGTAAGAATTATAATTTATCATTTTTTAATAAAAATATATTCTATACTTTTCTTATAATAAAAAGGACAATTATTATATCCCTTGCATTGTCAAAATATCTAATAATGTTAATATTAAATTTGTTTACATATTATCATTCACCATACTTCAATGTACATTGTGTATGAATTATTTTTTGTCTACTTATTATTGTTTTTAAATATGAATCTTATCAATAATGATGTAAAAATTTTACATGTATAAAGTTTAAGTATTTAATAAGATGTTTTTTTTTAAAGAAGAAAGTTAAATAAGATATGATTTTAATTTTAACTTTGATCTTAGGTTATTATAATCTTTGTAAAAAGCAAAATTTGGAATCAATAAAATCATTATTTTAATGTAAAAAAATGTCAATGCTTTTAAAATACTTGTAATACAACTGCATTATACAATGTTAACCTATCATTTTAATTTGGAAAACATTCACAAATATTAACCTACATTTTAATTTGGAAAACATTCACAAACATCTTTTGGAAAAAATCAAATGTATTATAAGACTATGAAAGTGAAAAAAAATATTTAATATTTTAAATATTAATATAATGCATATATTTTTATTATTTCTTGATATAGGATTTGTAATATTGAGTATTGAAGTCAAAGGTTTCATTCTCTAACAATGAAATTTGTAAAGTTACATAAATATTTTAAGATTAATCATGGTAACAAGGATTAATGTAATATAGAGGTAGGCCATAGAGTAAGATCTCCATTTGAGATTACAATTACTTAAATATTTTCAGATAAGATTACGTTGTTAGGTCCTAAAATGTCAACATATTTATGTCATTCTTAAGAAATTAGGTATTTTAATTAATGAATATTTAATTAGTAAAATGGTTTATATTAAAGTAAACATTGTATTATAATCTATTTTTTTGGTATTTTATTATAATTTAGAGAACATGATGAGAGTATCTCATATTTTTAATTTTCATATTAATATTTTCCATGGTAGTAAAGCATCTATTTATATGATGTTAATTTTGGACAATATAAAATAACTTCCTTGATAATCATGTTAATTGCATCTTAAATTATGTAATTAAAATGAGAAGTTGTTTATCCACCTCACTCAAGTTCAAATCTTGTTTGTTAAATGTTTTCCCTTTTTTGTGCCTTAATTGATGTTGACAATGTACCAATAATCTCACTCTTGTAAGTGTTTAAGGGTGAGACAATATATTTGTTAAATTGAGCACATAGATCTGTGGACAAACACACAACTCACAAGATATATCACACATTTTACTCAGCAATTGAAGAATGACACCATGCAAAAATGGCTTGCAACTGTGAATGCTTTTATTAATCAAAAAGTAATTAGATAATAATTACAATGAAGTACAATGGCTTAAATAGGCACATTCAATTTGAATCCACATGAGGAAATTCGAATTGATTAGACTGTACTTGACTGTAAGTAACTAAGACCTTGTCTAAATCACTGTCGGAGGACTCAATAGTTAATTGCCTTGTCTAAACCATTACCGGAGTTCAATGGAGTTCTAAAACACAAATCAAGTGTCTACTTCAGTGTTGACTAAGGCTAATTGACTCTCGTAGGTGAGAAATGCGCACAGGGGCTTCACTTGTTGACCAATATCCTATCACGTTAGTTCATATTGTGGGTTTTAAAATTGTCAAAAATCTAACCAATATATTGCAGGTATTGCGGGGGATGATGGGTTTAAGGTGGGTGTGGGTAGGGTGGTTTATAAGGATTGAGGTATAAAAATGGGTGGGGGGGAGGTTTTAAGTATTGGGAGGGGGTTTCAACAAAAAGAGTTTGGATCAATATTTCTCGAAATTAAGGGTATTCTTTAATATCCCACGATTGCACGTGCTAAGTGAGAGGTTCACTAAGTGAAGTCCCCATGGAAATGCGCCTCTCATGTATGCAGCCATGCAAACCTAGTGCTAACTAAATGTAGAGGACTAGACCTGAATGTAACTGACTCCTAACTCAGCTTGACTAGTCACTAACTGAACTCAACTGATGAAGGTTGGTATCGGCACTCCTAGTGGCTCCTAAATTGTAGGAATTGATCTAGGAGGATCCTAAACTGATGCATGCAAGTGCAATCAATGGAAGTAGGCCTCAATTAGTGTTCCCCACACTTTAGTAACTGGAACTGTGCCCCAATGAGGCCAAGTGGACCCAATGGTGCTAGTGACTAAAAATAGACTGGATGATTTAGACATGACTTCTAATTTAGACATATGACCAAATTGGACAAGGGAGGATTAATAATCCTAACACCCCCCCTAAATTCTAACTTGGAAAATATGTGGGCCTTGGTAACTAAGACCATAGGTCACCCATTACATCAAGTAAAGTAAAGTAACTTCTCAATACAAGGAGCTAGGGAAAAAACCACATGGGAAAAAATCCCCCCTCTAATTAAGCAAGTAGAATCAAGATCAATGTGGTTCTTATGTGCATAGGTATCCTCAGACCTGGCATGTGAAACTCTCCATCATCATGTCTAGAGGAATCTTCCTCTTTGGAAGAAGAATGATATACTCAACTAAATCAGAAATATAGACAGCTACCGGATGAATACTGGACCCATTTAGAGCAACTGAAATCAAGTGATAAGTGAGAAAAGGTTCTTGAGGATTCAGAACATGTGAGGAACACTCAATAAACTGATATGTTGTAGCCATGAAAAAAAAACCATGAGTGGTAAAATCAGCCCCAAGTGTTAGGAGTAAGTGTTCAGGAGGATGCAAAATGTCTTCCTCTTTACTAGTTGTGTGAGGAGATGAGCATGTGATCAATGGTAGAGAAGCACTGGGATTGTGGAGAGAAAATGCTTGAGATAAATAGTCTAATATAGCTTCAAAAATATATAATGGTTCTCAAAATAAAATATCAGAAACCTCATAAGAGGAAACTGACACCAAATCCCCAGCAGCAGTTTTGAAGAGAAATTGTAGTACTTGATTTTTCACACCGGAATTGGTGAGAGTAGATACAAGCATGAATGAAATCTCTTGGATTTTAAAATATGAAGCAAATAATATCATATCAAAAATGAAATCAGATTGAAATAGGTTCACAATAGATCCAAAACTGTGAAATGAAATCAAATCCCCAGCAGCATTTTTGTAGGAGACTTGCGGTACTTGTTTCGTCACACCGTTGATGAGAACAGGTACAAGCAGTACTAAAATATTATGAATTTGAAATATTAAAACAAGAAATATCATATCATATCCAAATAATATCATATCAGATCCATTAGGGTTCATATAATATCCAAATAAATGGTCAACTGAGACGGCGGATGCACAGCTTTCTTCTTCTTCAAAATTCTGAATTTTGGTGCATGCGATCCTGCAGGAATTTGTTGGAAGATCAAGATCATGGGGAGTGAATGGATCACTCTAGTAATCTAATATTTCTTCCAAAATATCCAATTTATTACATATTTTCACACCAGTAGCAACATTAGAGGGAGAAAAATAAAACTTCTCTTCACTTTCGGAAGCAATTACTGGCAAATTTTGCACAGAATTGAAAGGAAAATCACTAGAGACTATTTGCATGGAAGTGCAACAGTATTTTTCTTCAATATCATAGATTTGAATGTCTTCTTCTGTTTCAGACATATGATTATATGAGATATCATATATCTCACAAACTTTCGGAGCATCAAGAGAATGAGTCACTGCAAGGAGACTGTCTTTAATTCAAATTGACTGTGTAAAAGCTTCTGCTTCTTCTTCATCTTGAACAACTTCATCAGAGAGAGTGGAGGATAGGAATTTTATATCAAGAATTCTTATGGTGATGGATGTGCTCTCCAAAGTGCTATTATGATCCTCATCAATATTTCCAAAGTTTGTGTCCAATTTTGTCCAGAGATCCTTGGGGTATTCAATAGATCTAGTGAGGTAGTGCAAGCTTGGAGAAAGAGCTAGACCAATTGTTCCAAAATCTCCATCACATCCATTCAGCCAATAATTCTCACTCTCATAGGACTCTTCACCAAGTCCAATAAACACCTCATAGAGATCGTGTCTCTTCAAATATGCAATCATCGTCATCTTCCATTCTGAATAGCTTGTGAATGGGGTACAGAGAGGAACTGATGAATCCATTCGAATTTGTACCTACAAAAACACAAAAGGGGCGCCATAAGGTCAAACAGCCTACACATTTCAGGTTTTCATCACACCCAGCATAATTGATCAAGCAAACTTGATCAACAAATCCTTAACTTGGGGTATTATGTGGGAAACCTTTTGCTTCTAGTGCAAAAGTGGAAGGAGCAATATTCCTCAAAAATGATCCAGTAGGAGATCTCAGAAGGAGAATTTCCTTCTCCACTGATGCTCTAATACCATATTAAATTGAGCACATAGATCTGTGGACAAACACACAACTCACAAGATAGATCACACAATTTACTCAGCAATTGAAGAATGAAACAGTGGAAAAATGGCTAGCAACTGTGAATGCTTTCATTAATAAAAAATAAATCATATAATAATTACAATGAAATACAATGGCTTAAATAGCCACATGCAATTCAAATAAACATGAGTAAATTCGAATTTATTAGACTCTACTTGACCATAGGTAATGAAGACCTTGTCTAAATAACTGTTGGAGGACTCAATAGTTAATTGACCTTGTCTAAATCACTATTGAAGGACTCAATAATTAATTGACCTTAAACCATTACTGAAGTTCAACGGAGTTCTAAAACACAAATAAAGTGTCTACTTCAGTGTTTAGTGAGGCTAATTGACTGTGGTAGGTGAGAAATGCACCTCTCATGTATGCATCCATGCAAACCTAGCGCTAACTAAATGTATAGGACTAGAATTGAATGTAACTGACTCTTAACTCAGCTTGACTAGTAACTAATTGAACTCAACTAATGGAGGTTGGTATTGGCACTCCTTGTGGCTCCTAAATTGTAGGAATTGATCTAGGAGGCTCCTAAACTAATGCATGCAAGTGAAATCAGTGGTAGTAGGCCTCAATTAGTGTTCCCCAAAATTTAGTAACTGGAACATCTACCTCAATTAGGCCAAGTGGACCCAATGGTACTAGGGACTAAAAATAGACTGGATGGACTCCCGATTTAGACATGACTCCTGATTTAGACATATGACCAAATTGGACAAGGGATGATGAATAATACTAAAAATATTTCAAACTATTACCCAAATTATATTATCTCAACTGATTGTAGCCAATATTTCATCACTTTTTCTCACAACGTTTCATTCAAAAAAATGGTACTTCATTATTTCTACCAACTATACCAAACTAGTACCCCATATTGGGTGGTCTTTAGACAGAAGTACAATATGACAACATGTGGAAGGTCGGAAGGAGAGGAATGGACCAATGACACATGTCCATACTCCTGCTAAAAGGATTGTCACCTTCCTTCTATTAATCATTTATAAACATCCTCCCTCGCTCTCATCTCTAATGAAACATGATATTTATCAATTATATAGCCATCCTTTCAATGGAATTATGGAAATAGATCTACACTTTGGTGTAAAGTACACTTGAAATTATGCTTTTCATAGGATTAAAACCATGAAATGGATCGATAAAATTCTAGGTACCAACATAGAGGAAACTAGTGCAATGAGTTTATTCAAAATTAGTGATTTGAGAACCTAATTTCGACACCAGGAGGGTAGATGGGTACCAGATCTAGGGTTTTTGTGTTGATTTTTGTAGCATCATATAGGTAATTCCACATGAACAATGTATGACATGTGAAAAGTGTCATTCAATGACTCTTAGACATAGAACTATTAAAGTGAATGTAGTTTTGTAATTACTTTATGTAGATGATCTAGAGGGACCATGGTATTTGGTATCCCATGGAATTGTACCAAGGTATTTTCATACTGTAATGTTATAAAAGGAAATATAGGTGAGAAGAGGTGACACACAATAGACACAAAGAGTGAGTGAGATATCATTGAGCCGTTAGAGAAGGAATTTCAACCAAGTGTACATGTGCAAAGGTAGGGTTAGAGGAAACTAGCACAGGGAAACTGAAGGTTAGAAACTAGCAAGATCGAAGGAATGATCTTGCAGTTTGAAAGCCATCATTTTGTCATTATATTTTCCTTAATGATCCATTATCCCAGGAAGAGAGCCAAGGGTTTTAGAGCTAATAAAATCAATTTTTTGTTGTTTTTTTCCCATCTAGTGTTTTACAGGGTAAATATATGTCGAGGATGTCTGTGATTCATGTGTTTTATTGTCAAATAATTAGTTAAGATCTCAGTGTTTTTACAATTAATAAATTATGTAAATTATTTGTGACTAAAAATCAAGTTTGTGACTAAAAACTGGGTTTTCCCATTGACGAAATTTTTTTTGTTTCCCTGACATTTTTTCCTAGTGTAAAAACTATTAAAATGGAAAAATAAGAGATTTTGACAACCTTCTAGATGAAATCCCTTGTGGAGTATTATCCCAATCGATTGGAGTAGGTGGGATTCATACACCTAACCTATAGGGATGAGCTCTCATCTTCCTCCCAAATAATCTCAACCCATTTGTTCCCTCTTTGGCCTTTATATGCAAGCTTATCCTCATGGATGATAAGGGGGAAGAGGATTAATAAAGTACCTTTATGTTGTTGGAAACATTCCTGGTGTAGGAGGAAAAGAGTATGGTATTGTGAGTGAGAGTTTTGAGAGATTGTAGAGTTTGTGAAAGTGAGTGAAAATGCTTTGTGAGGACAAGGATTCAACATCAAGGCCTTGATTACAGTTTTCTCTATATTTATTAATACAAATATGTTTCCCTTTCCCATGAATAATTTGTGTTTTATGTGAGTTTTTCATTACTTTTATCCCTGATCATTATCATAGAGTGTTATTTTATCTTGTTTCTTTCACTTTTTATCTTATTCTTTACATTCTTTTGTAGGTACAAGTGATCATGAAAGAATTCAAATAACAAGGATCACCTTCATTGTGAGGTAATAAATATTTATATTCAAGTGATTTGACAATATAGGGATATGATAAACTGATGTGAGTATTTTGTTCTAGACCTTCCCCATGTAGACTAGGGTGTGTGCATTGAGTGAGAATTTTTTGTAATGAAATTGGTGGCATTTTTGAAATATTAAGACATTGTATTTTGTAAAATAAAAACACAATGAAAGTAGCATATGTTGTCCCACTGATCATACTCGAGTAAAGTTATATTAGGGTAACCCTTAAAATTTGTCCTTGTGTAGGAATAATATTCCCCCATCATAAGTTGGCCACACAACCATCAAAAGAAGACCGAACCATAGGTTACTATGGCCTCCCTTTCCACCTCCATGGTGGGCCATGGCCTCCACCCACCTCAAAAACCATGGATCATATGGCTCTAACCTTTTTAAGGGAACCTAAGGTGATAATAGAGGGACCCCATCCAAGAAGAAAGACACTACTATGGCACCGTAGCCAAAATTCTCAAAATATCCTCAATGACATTTTATGAGTTTATCTTTGAGGCTCATTATAAGCACCTCACTCCAGTTGAATATTTTTGAATCCATACACTCCAATGCATATAGCATGTGGGCTTGAGTCATCTAATGGGAAGCTTTTCTACCTGCCACCTTCTCAATAGTAAATGCAACAGTCCTTAGAGGCCTATCCATGATGTGTTTGATGGGAACTTTTTCACCTTGAGACCTACTTCCAATCACATTGTGCTCATTGATAAGGCCATCAATACTCATCTCTCCCCCTTGCGGACCAGAGAGTGACACCAGACTCCCTCTCCTAGAAATTATGGTCAAGCAGTAAATATACTCAACATATATGGTTAGTATATGAATGACCACTTGGAAGTGTTATTTCTCTAGGTCCCACATCCTGGTTAGATGGTCTAGTAAGTGAACATGGGCTCTCATGCCCAGGACTCTAAAGTATTTGAGGACTCCACACTCCCTCGAAGACATTACCATGCTTGGATCATTTGTCGCTTGGGAATCATCCAAACCATGTTCACACTCCTTACAAATGACCATTATTTGTTTCAAATACCTATGGGACATCCACAAAACATGCATTAGAGACATTTCATGGAGGAAAAAATTCAAAGTCATGCTTTAAACTATCATTTTTGGAAGTTTTGTGGCCGCCGACGCTCTTTCATTTATCAAATAGAGCAAAAATGCATTTCCCCTCTGAGGATAGAGGTGTATGTTTTGTTTCCCCTTTTGGGGAGTGCATCAACACACATCTGAAAAGGGAGAAGCGAATCACCTAGGGCATGCTCTTCGCCTTTACAAAACTAGCCCAAAAACCTAAAAAGGCATGATGAAATGAAAAAAGATTATCAATAAAAATGAAGGGAGGGATGAAAACTCTTACCTGGACAATGAGGTTTGTTGAATGCATGTATATAAGCCTTAGAATCAACATCACAGGATTTTCTCTCCAAACACTATTTTTCACTAAAACTCTTATAGTAAAAAAATGGTAAAATATTTTTTACCATATCACTTTATATACCATTTTTGGTTTTTAAAACAGAAAATAATATTTAAAATAGTTAAATATGGTTTATGTTTACCATGTTTTCTATAGTTTCATGTGTAAAAATGGTCTAATGGTCTTCTTTGAGGATTTTTGGACTTAATTGGGCAATTTTTGGCTACGACGGAGTTTCTTTTTGACTTTTTCATGCTCTGTGCCAAAATTGAAAAATATTTTGTGCATGTTTTATACCCTAGTCATGCTCATTAAAAACTTAGAGAAAAGGTATCGAGTATACTTTTATCACTTTTTCGAACTCATAAAAACTTATATGAAAAAGGAACCCCCCCTTGGAGTCATATTTAAGATCTTTTCAGACTCTCTAAATAGGAAAATATCACCAAGGGAACTTGATTCTTTCATGCTTGTAAACGTATTTGAAAGTTCATCTATCTGGTGATAGTTTACTCCCTTTTTAGACCATTTAGACTCATTTATGAAAAATGTACATTCTATTTCATTGCGAGTAGAAGAGTTTTATTGGGTATCAATTTAGACTTTTCGGATGTCAAGGACTAAATTTATGAAAAAATCCATCTTGGAGTCTTCTTAGTCATTTCAGACTCTCTAAACATGAAGTGACAAATGATTTTAACTTCTCCAGACTCATAAAATTAAGCGAGGAAGGACCATTTTTTGCAAATGAACCCCTCCTTTCTCAAGCTCATAAAACATATAAGGCTAGAATCATAACTTGATGAGATATATTGATTGTTTGTTACCTTTTCCAAGCTCGTTAAAAAGAAAAGAGGTACTCATCCATCATGATGGGGAAATTAAGGGAATGGGAAGACATTTTTCATTTTTATTAATGGTATCTTATAGTAACCCTTGAACATGGCACGTGCCTGGATTTCAATTTAAACAATTAAGTATTTATATCGTCCTTGACTTGATCCATTTTCATTAGTCAACTAGCTCCTTTGAGTCAATTCAAAGAATACACTATCTTGTCTTTGCATTATCTCTAGTCTCTTCCTCGTTGAGTCAACGCTTCCAATTCACTTGTCATGTCATTCAATGTTCAAAGAAATTCCTTAGCACAATATAAATATGCAATTACTATTGGTGAAAATATATGCTATCTAATCCAACAATTAATTTTCAACCTCGGAAGGTAGCTTGTAAGATGCAAACACTATATGTGCAGGACTGAAAGCCTAAACTACCCAAGCCTAACATATCCTAGATGTGCTAATTTACTTAAAAGTGGAAAGTGAAATCTAATTCATAATGGAAAAATAAGTCACTTATGATTCATAAAGAATCTATCCTATTATTTATCAAATGATACTACATACAACACTTTATTCATACACTACATACAACACTTCATTCAAACTCTAACTAGGAATTAAATCATACTTTTATATCAAATGTAAATCAAACTTGATTATTAATTCAAGACTAACTCTATGCCATTCTACCCTATGAACTAGAATTAAAATTGCAATGGAAAGAAATGTCTAATCCAGAAAGCAGTGCTTGGTCTGAAAATGAACTAACTAATGAAAACAAAACTAACTACTCAAACTTTCAGTAAATTATATAATCTATGCTATGAATGAGAAAACTATTCTACTTATGCAAAAGTAAATATCTATCTAAAAATGCAATTACAACTTGATTATTAAAGAGCGAAAATAATATTTAAGCTATAGAATTTATAAACTAATTATTTTAAAACATAAACTATTATATTTCTTACGAAAATGAACTAACTACCCGATCTATGGAATTCAACCTAATTATTTAACTATGGATTCGTAGAAAGAAAAGAAAACATTATTCTAAATACCAAGTGTAAATAAATGCATTATGAACTAGTAAACTGATTGAAAGAAAACTATCTAATTAATCTAATCTAATCAAAACTAACTGTAAATTGACAGAACTGAATTGAAATACTATTCTAAAGTATTACTATAAAGTGATAAACAACTTGCAAGTATATCTACTTAACTTCTGTCTATTAGATTGAAATGTTAACTATTGTGAGAAATAAAGAGCAATTGAACCCTATGCTATGTAAACGGAAAGCAAATACACTATTCAATTAAAGAAAATCTATTTTATATCTATGGCTAATGAAGTCAAATAGAAATGTGCTATCTATTATAAGTCTACTTCCTAACACTATCTCTGTTTATTGAAGGAATTCTAAAGATGAAGTACAAGTCTATCGTTACAAAAACAAATGCAATCAATCAACAAAAGAGAAAATGCAGTTTTGAATTCTACCTATGGTAAGATGTAAATCTAAAAATTAAACTAAACCCAAAATGTAGAGGTCTGTTCAGACTCACTTTTATCCATGCATATTAAGTAATTCTAGATATTATCCACCCTAAGGGGTAAATGAGTCCATTTGGGAAGTGGGTTCTGAACCATTTCCCTATATTCCTTATGGTTTTTCCACACACTTCACTCAAAATTTGTGTCCTGACATAAATGTGAATGTAGTTGTAAATGAAACAAACTATAAACATGAGAAGAAAGACGGGCAGAGGCAAGGATGCAAAGGCATGATGGTCAAAATCGTAATGGAAATTGAAATGGACAAGAACATAGAGCTAGTTTGTAAAGGGGAAAAACAATGAGCTGTAAATACCTACACTAAGCAAAACGTGAATGACATAGACTAAATGACAAACACTAAAGTGACGGGACATAAATAAAGCAAGAATTAAATGATAGTAAAACGGGAATGGAAATACCTACATAGAGCTCTACAAACTATAAATTAATTAAGCTAATCAACAGAATTGAATCTAATCTAAACTACAGATAATCTAAGTATCAAACAAATTCATATCTAACAAATAAATTGCAGAAACAAATACTTAGCTGATGGAGACAACAAATGAACAAAACAAACAAGTTGAATATCGATTCTACGCAGAAATACAAACCTGTCACTAAGGGGCCCTCTCAGGTGACAGTGGCTTCCAACAGTAGAATGCTGCTTATTTTATTAACCCCAACATTTCAAAGAAATTTATTGTAAAACTACAATGTTACTTATAGACATGTCACCATAAATCATAAAATAACTAAGTCATATCATAGCAATTCTATGTTCTCCTTTAATTAAAACATAAGCATAGGGTTAATGAATGTCTACAGCCGTGAACTGATTTGGGTATATTTCCTTGTACGTTCATGGGGTATGATTTGGGATGACTGTAAACTTACGCATTTACATGTTCAAAAATTTTACCTCCTACGAGTATACCAAACCTAAATCCCTACAGTTAAAATTTAGACCACAAAACTAGTTAAGTGGGATACCCTGCGCTTACCTGTAAAAACAAATATTACTTAAGTGGGATGCAAAAAAATAAATTTCAAATATAATTATTTAACCGTAAAGAAAAGTGTGGGAAGCACTTGAGAAGTCTTACCAGTATATAAAGAAGCCGAGGGGTTTTTGAAATGAGTTGTGTCACTTGTTACAAGTGGAGTCTCGAACCCAAGTCATGGGTGTTTTTATTGAACCTCTTAGTCACGTGATGAAGAACTAAAGTGATAAAGTTTTTAAGGATGTTACCACTCTTAAATGCACCATATTTTGCACAAACTCATAAGGCCGAGACCCAAAAACATCAAAACAAGATCTTACTGGCATAGATCCAAATCCTAGGCTCTATCAAGCACCAAGAGGGATCAAACCTTTGTAGGTGAAAGCCTCTATACACTTTGGTGTGTCCTATATATAGCCATTGATTTTATTCAAACTAAAAGAAACATATTTTTATTTATGGTGGACATATAATATTTTTATTAAGAATATTTAATATAATTTATGGCCGACATATAATAATTTTCATTATTTTTTATTTTTTTAGGAACAAACATTACAACATATCCCCCATACATGGTTTTAAAACCATGTGGAAGGCCCTCCTAAAACCATGGGTTGTTTAGGACACATGGTATTAAAACCACTTGCAAGTCCCTCCTAAACCATGTACAATAAAACCATGGGTTGTTTAGAAGGCCTTGCACATGGTTTTAAACCATTTGCAAGGCCCTACTAAACCATGCACAATAAAACCATAGGTTGTTTAGGATTCCTTACACATGGTTTTAAAACCATGTGCAAGGCCAACATTTGTTTTGCGGATAATTCAGTTTTTTAATTTTTATTATTTGTTTAGGTAGGAACATTACAACATCTCCCCCATATTGTGTTGTTTTTTACAGATAATTAAATATTTAATTCTTTATTTTTTTTTTAGGTATGAACATTACAACATATCCCCGTATTCAGTTTTTTTTGTGGCCGACATTTATTTTGATAGATAATTAAAACTTTTATTTTGTATTATTTTTTTAGTAACAAACTTTACAAGGTCTCCCTCATACTAGGTCGTAGAGCGCCTCTTGATGCAATCAACTCGTGCAAACCCTAAATCCTTTGCCAAGGTGTTGGGCTCGAAAAAGGTACCATCGTAGTGAATAGGATTCAATTAGATAGGCTTAAAGTTCTTTAAGGAAGAGCCTTTTTACAAATCCCAAAGTTCAATCCAATACATGGAATTCACACGGTTGTCGTAACCCTCTTTAAAAACATTCAAAAAGAATTTGGAGACACCTCACCTTTTCCTCCATGTATTATCGATTTTGGCACTTTTACAAAACCATGGTTTCAAATAATTAAAGGGTAATGTTTCCCTGTATATTATAGTAAGTTAATTAATATAGTAGACACATTCAAAATAGGACTTTATGGTACAACATTTCAAACCATACAAACGTGGGTCAGCAGAATTTGGGTTTGATAGGGCCAAAACATTGGATAAGGGTAATTTTAAAACTACAGAAGCATTTTATAGGATCCAAATCAATGGGGAAATTTAACCTGCATAAGATAATTGAAATGCATTAGTACGTATATTATGGAATAATTAAAATTACTCAAAGAAAGCTTTATGAGTGCATGAATAAGAGTTTTATTTTACCTGTATTACATTTTACTCTCAGACTCTTGTAATCACCTGTCATACCAGAGTGAAAAGGGGAAGTCTACCTTGCTACTAAAAGAACACTTAAAGAATTTTTCATAATTACAGTTAGAAATTTTTTAACTAAAGAATGTTATACACAAATATGAAGTATTCTTTCAATGATATAGTTCTTACGTGCAACAGTGGAAATAAAAAACAAAGAATTTTTTTTATGTGTATTTCACATCAGTGTTATGGAGACCAAAGAAAACACCATGTGAAGAAGATTATATATAATTACAAGGTAACTGCTTAGGGAAAGGGTAGCCAAGAAACAAAACAAGCATAAATGCTTGTATCACATACACAATCTAATGCACAAGATCAATTAATCCAAAGAGTAGAGAAAAAATGAGAATCCTTGCATGATGCAAAGAAAAACTAGATAAATATAGGAATTTATTTGAATTCATGACTACTAAATTCTATTCTCAATGGAAACTAAATCAAGTTTAATAAGTTGATTCTTTGATGTACTCAATGAGAAAATAGTGTACATTTTAATTGCATTCTATCGATTATTTAGAGTATATTTATGAAATATAGTAGTTTATTCTTTTCTAATGTATTTTTCATGGATATATATAGATATATGCTCAATTTATGATTTTTTATCATTAAAGAGTTCAAAATTCATAAGATATCCTTTAGGCAGGATTTTTGATAAATTTGGATGTTTTATTGTTACTATTTAAGAGTGATTAGGTTTGTTCATGTTCCTAGTTTTGGAAAATAGATTTGGGAAGTGTAAATAAACAATGTATTGATATCATTTATTCCCTTATATGATATAAGAAAATGCAATATCTCTTGTTTGAAAAGATGCAATGATGAATCGCTTCAATTATGAGTTAAACTTTAGTTGATTTATATGTAGTTATTTTGTTGTTAGCCTACATTTTCTAGGATTGTCATATTTTAGATGTTTAATTGTCATTGAAAAGTATTTGATTGAATGGGTACTTGAATTGATTTCAAAATGATAAGAATTTTCCTTTTCAAAAATAATTCACAACGTTTTAAAAATTAACTTTAGTTATTTAAAAATAAACAAAATATGAGTTTGAAACATACACTTGTATGTCGTGTTTACAAATGAACATAAAGTTGGTTAATCAAATAATTGGAAAAATATTTTCCTATGCTATTCCATGTATTTAGAGATGAATATAATATTGGTTGAATCAAAGTTGATTTTAAACATATAATTTCATACCAAGAAGGAATCCTATTTCATATACCAAAACTTCACACCAATGGCCATTGGTTGAGTAATGGATATCTTCACATAGTACAACCAGCGTGGAAAATAATTGTAAATAAATGATGGGCACCCATAAATCTCATAGGTGATATCAATGGAAATTAATTATGCAGTTGATAAGTTTAATTGATTAGCACTTACATATCCATGTTATAAACAGACAAATTCAAGGGTATATTATATTATGGAATGGTGGTTGCATGAATTATCTTAAGGTTATATTTAAGAGGATTATGGTTTAGTAGTTATGATTCATAGAGGGTATTGTGTATAGGGGTTATAAAAATCATATGTGTTGGGGTTTATATGTTTAATAAGGAGTAAAGGTTATGTGTTAATGGTTATAGTGCTTAAGGACTAAAATATCTATATGTACTATAGTTTCTACAGTGATAAATTTTATCTATATAAATGGATAATACTTAAAAGGATGGAGGAATAAAGGTTTAAAGATTATGTACTGAATGTAAAAATAAATATACTGATAATGATAGGAAAATGCTAATGAAAAGTAAGAGTGTACATACCCCTTCACCTTGTAACCAACCAATGTATATAAGCATACCGCAAGGCTCATTATAATAGCCATTCTATAAATTAATCATTGTTCAATATATTATTATACATTCCAAAAATATTCTATTAACCAAATAGTAGAAATAAGGGTTGTTACTTACATTTGTATCAAATCCATTGATTTGACTAGATTTTGTGGGTTCTTCAATCTACCAATATTTACACCACAAAACCATCAAATTCATGCTTACTGTGTTGTAAGCTGTTGCGTGTTAGAATTTTATCATTCAAGCTAGCATTATGATCTTAGGATCTTTAAATGAGATAATAACAAGCACAGCAATAAAACACAAGAGACAAGAGACACAAAGAATTTTCCTCGGGGAAACCATAAAGGAGAAAACCCCGCAACTTCCTCAGAGATAGAATCAGCACCAAAGGTAAAACTTGAAAACATAAAGATGATCTTTCGATAGCAGTAGTCTCTCTCTCTAATCCCAGTGTTTTCTCTCTCACTCATGTGCCCCAATGAGTGAGTGTGTGTGTGATAAATACAAAGGCTCACTCTCTATTTATATTCTTTCATTCACTTGAAACCCACTCCAACATGTCAGCCTCACTTAACAATTACTTACTAGAGCCGACACCTCTAGGAGTGTCTAATAACCCTAGTGCCCCACAACTTGTGGGGACTTTTCTTCCTCCGAACAACAAGGAGGGTTATCCTTAACAGAATAGTGGGGACTATTTCCATGACTTACAATGACTCACCTAGGTTTGACTTCTCTAGGATAGTCTAATAACCCTAGGGCCCCACAACTGTGGAGACTTTAACCCTTGACCAATAGGAGGGTTACCCACAATGACTTGACATGACTTGTTACATTATAGAACCTCCTGATAGGAACATCGGCGCATGACATGATTCAAATACATTACAGAGACATCCTAGAATAAACATTGGGGTACAATACATAAGATATACAGATGAATACATTCCGAAGTTACAAATACATTAACACTCCCTCTTAACTGGGAAGGTATTCTCTCGACACAATTTATCAGCACAAGTATTCTTCTCTGTGTCATCTGGATCATCATTGAGTTCTCATAATCTTCATCTTCAATTCATCTTCATATTTAAGTCATCTTCATCTGGATTTGGTTCATCACTCGATTTGGATCATCATCACTGATCTAGATCATCACTTGATCTAGAGCATCATCACTTGATCTGGATCATCATCACTGTATCTATATCATCACTCGATATGGATCATCATAATTGGATCTGGATCATCACTGGATCTGGATCATCATCACTCGATCAGGATCATCATCACTGGATCTGGATCATCACTAGATTTGGATCATCATCACTGGATCTGGATCATCACTCGATCTGGATCATCACTGTTGGATCATCATCACGGGTGCTATCTCATGATTCTTCTCATCACAGGGATTTCTACAGAGCCAGCCCTTTTTCATGCTTGTTGTAGGACTAGCCTCCATGTAGCTATTATTCTGTGCTTATATCTGACACCAAGTCAAAATGGCCTACCTAGCACTTACATCTGACCATGAGAGGAACACATCCAACACCATGTCAGAAAGGCATGCCCAGTACTCACATCAGATCATGTAGGAACGAATCCTATAATCACATCAAAAAGGCCCAGTACTCACATTTAGCCATGTGGGAACACATCCTGAAACCATGCTAAAAAGGCTATGCTCTTCCACCCATACAGGAACACATCCTGCAACCATGATGAAAGATCTATGCACTTACATCCACCCATGCGAGAACACATACTGCAATGATGATGGAAGGGATCTGCACTTACATTCACCCATGCAGGAACACATCATGCAACCATGATGAAAGGGCTCTACACTTACATTCACCCATGCATGAACACATCCTACAACCACGATGGAAGGGCTCTGCACTTACATCCACCCATGTAGGAACACATCCTACAACCATGATGGAAATGCTCTACACTTACATCCACCCATGCAGGAACACATCCTACAACCATGATGGAAAGGCTCTACACTTACATCCACCCATGCGGGAACACATCCTGCAACCATGATAGAAAGGCTCTCAACCCTAGGTTGAGGGTTCCTATTAACTGACCAGGTGCCTCCATTCTCCAAGATAATGGAAACAACCCTTATATCTGATCAAGTGGGAACACATCCCTTAATCACATCAGAATGGCCATGAGCTCACATCTGATCATGTAGGAACACATCCTCTAATCATATCAAAATGGCCCTCAGTCCTAGACCAAGTATTCCTGGTAACTGACCAGGAACCTCCATTCCAAGAATGGAAATATCCCCTATATCTGATCGTGTAGGAACCAATCCTATGGTCATATCAAAATGGCTCAGCACTCATATCTAACATGGAAGGAACCAATCCTCTCACCATGATAGAATGGATTAGCCCTTACATATGACCTACTCGTTAGAATGGCTATGGATTCAACACTCATATCTGACATGGAAGGAACCAATCCTCTCACCATGATAGAATGGATTATCCCTTACATCTGACCATGGAAAGAACCAATCCTCTCACCATGTCAGAATGGCTATGGGTCTCATCATTTTCCCTTGGAGGAAACCTCGATCTAGTGAACACCAAGCTTCTCCTTGAAGTACTCAAACTTCACCCTAGCCAATGGCTTCATCAACACATTAGCTATATGTTCCTTAGTCCCAACATATTGGAGCTTCACTACTCCCTTCTACACCATATCCCTAATATAGTGATAGTTGATCTCGATATGCTTCGACTTGTCATGAAACAATGGATTCTCTGAAAACTTCACGCAACTCTGGTTGTCACAATGTATACAAGTAGCATCCATCTGGAGATCAAATAAATTAGACAGTAGCTTCTGTAGCCATACTACCTCACAACTAGTTGAACAAGATATGACATACTCTACTTCAGCTGTACTCAGTGCCACACAGCATTGCTTCCTATTAAACCAAGAGATCACACATGATCCCATACTGAAGCAACATCCTGAAGTGCACTGCCTGCCCAATCTGAATCAACATAACCTTCCATGTTAATATTTTGATTTGCCTCATACTTGAGCCCATAATCAATTGTACCCCTGCATGCTTCGCAACCATCAGGTGAACATGTAGCAAAGCAAATATCTGGTCTTGTAATTGTCAGGTACATCAAGGACCCAATCATCTGACGATACATCGTAGCATCAATTGTCTCTGATGAGGCATTACTCAATAGCTTCATGCTCGATGCCATAGGTGTGGTCATGGCCTTGTAGTCCATCATCCTAAACCTCTTTAGGATCTCTACTGCATACTTCCCTTGTCCGAGGAATATTCTATCCACATTCTGCCACACTTCATTGCCTAGAAAATAGTGCATCGACAGATAACAGGAGCATCACTGGTCTTCCGCTTTCAACCTTGAATCAAAGTTTGGAATCCACTTTACTCTCAGTAAAGCCTAGAGTCACCAGTAAGCTATCCATCCAGTCAAACCTCAAGATATTCTGTACTCACTCCCTCTGAAGCGGAGCATCATACTCCCTCTGTCTTTTGTACTCTATGCACTGAAACACTCTGTACCAGAGTGACAAGCAGCTTCCTATGCTACTAATATTTTATGTATCCATCTAGTGTATATAATTTCATCTTCAACCTTATAGAAAAGGTTAAGATCTTCATCAAGCTCATCACATATGTTTTTCAACTCCCACTAGCTGCAAATGTCTCTTTGTAGTCTATGCCTTCTTTTTGTGAGAAGCCTCATGCTACGAATCTTGCCTTGTATCCCATGATGTTTCCATCTACCACGTGATGGAAATACGAACTTCCCTTCATGTATCGATACTGCATCCTAGACATCATTCTTCTTGAACTGGTCTTCTCTTTCTTCCTGGTTACTTCTTCATAGCTGGAAGGTTCTGCATCTATGATTTCACTGCATTCGTCATATTATTCTTCATCTTGAACTGTCGTCACTTGTTCTTCGGAACAAGTCTCATCCTTCTTTGCTTGTAGGTGATTTTACGCGATCTTTCCTACAATTCAAATGCATTAGTTGTATGGTTAGAAACATTTCATAATGTATATTCATACTAAAAAATTCTTATTCGTAAATATATGATCATGCAACTATTTTAGCCAATACAACATTCATCAATATCTCACAGAAACTTTTCTAGATGCCTTCCATCTCTACCAGGACAACATTGAGATTGTGCACTAATCCAATATGTCAGCAAAGAGGTTTCATTATAGATATGTAGCAATGGAGAGTTGTATAGCACCATGAGCTACTTACCCATCACATGCATATTAGTAGTATACTGTCATTAATGTATACATTCTATCATGCATAATACATTAACTGAATAGAAACAAATGCATAACAAAACAATATCCTGAAATGACAATTGAATACTTATCTTTATTTGTTTCGTGGGTAGACTCCTTCTTAAGCCTTCAGCTTCATCATCTTCTTCATTCATAATGGCATCATTTCTTATCCAAATGCTAAGGTGGATAAGAGGTTCTTCAAGAGCTGAGATCTTCATATTCCTCATCACTTGAGGGATCTTCTTTGGATGGTGAGAGCTTGATCTTCAGTTGCACCCATCTTCTTTTCTCTTATTATTAATTGAGCTTCTTCTTCTTCCCAGAGTCTACTAAAAGCAATCACTTCATTTTGGCACACATTCTTTGAATGAATGAATCCCATGATCCTGGGAGGCCATTCAAGGTGGCCATCACCACTTCTGCATTCTTCACTTCTTCTTTTACTGCTTCAAGTTGTTCTATAATTTGAGAGACCCCTGTAAAGTATGACTGTATGGTCTTTGCATTCTGGATCTTCACATTGTTTAACTGGTTTCTTAAGGTCATATTCCAAATTATGTTCTTCCCTTCAAATAGCTTGGTCATGGAAACAAACATCTTCGATGTCTTTATGGAAGACACTTGTGGTACAAGTTGATCCATGATTGAATCAACAATTATCTTCTTGGCCTTGACCAAGTTCTTCTTGTGAAAGGCTTTAGCCTCATCTCCCTCTAGAACTGCAACCTCTCTACTTATGTAGGTGTCCAATTCATTTTCTTTAGAGAGATCGTATACTTCCATGCTTGGAAGTTGTCAACTTCACCAAGCTTATCATCAAGCTAATGTGATAGATCACTTTGAAATGAGAACCTCAAATGCAAATAGCAAAAGATTAGATCTTACCGATTTGAGGTGTCCATCCTGGTTCTGGAGCTAGTTGATCTAGGGTTTGTCATAGAAACCCTAATTTTCAAAACTTGGAATCTTTCAGATCTGATTGGATAGAAATATATATCTCTTTAATTTGATCTATCCAATGTACTCCTTTTCTTAAAATAGTGGAGGGAAGCTCCCGGAACAGGAAGCCCTAGAAAGCCCTAGTTTTCCAATTTCTTCTCCAAAAATGCCTATTACTGTTTCTGTGATATCTCTAAAATTACTACTCCTTTGAGTCGAAAAATTCCCACTAATGTATCTTCACATGTCCCTATTACAACACAATAGGTTTCACCAATTGGGACTTATGATCATTTTCCCAAGGTGACATGTTACGGGACTGTTCAAAATAGCAAAGTTGTATGAACTTCCACATGTCATTGGTTCATATTCTAAGTCTAAAAATAGGACCATAGAAAGTAAAGTCCGTTCCATTTCTAGATCATCTTTAGGAATTTCATTTGTACCTTTGTATCCTAGGATATAGCAATTCACCCTAGGTGTCTTGTTTAGGGATGAATTCTAGATGGGGATGGAACCCTAACTTGGAGGGATCATATCTCCTATAATGTAGTGAATCTGAGGCTGAATTTTGGACACAGTGTAAATCAATATTTTATCTTCTCCCTCTAAAATGTTTAGTTCTTGATCCTTCTCTAATCTATGGATATAGTGAATTTACCAAAACTTAGCATTTTTAGTATTTAGGGTTTTTCTAGCTCGGGATCAAACTAGGGTTTGTCTTTCCTAGAGTTTCACCCAACCAAAAAACTTGATCTAGGTCTCTAAAATACAATTTTGATGAGGATATAAATCCTATGCTGGGATCACTCAAAAATTCCTCTTCCATAAGAATCCTTGATTTCCCATATCGAAAACTGAAAATGCTCGGAATTGAATTCTGCTTCAACAGAAAAATGCGTCCTTCAATGGAGAGTCAGCCTAGCATACTTTTGCTAATGGATTGTGGATAGTGACCCAAAAATTAAGAAGCCCTAGCTTCTGCAGCTACACAATGTCTTCTTCTCAGGTTAACTCTGATACCATGTTAGAATTTTATCATTCAAGCTAGCATTATGATCTTAGGATATTTAACTAAGAGAATAACATGCACAAAAATAAAACACAAGAGACAAGAGACACAAAGAATTTTCCTCAGGGAAACCATAAAGGAGAAAACACTGCAACTTCCTTAGAGATAGAATCAGAACCAAAAATAAAACCCAAAAACATAAAGATGATCTTCTGAAAGCAGTAGTCTCTCTCTCTAATCCCAGTGTCTTCTCTCTCACTCATGTGCCCCAATGAGTGAGTGTGTGTGTGTGATAAATAGAGAGGATAACTCTATATTTATATTCTTTCATTCACTTGAAACCCACTACAACATTTTGGCCTCACTTAACAATTACTTACTAGAGCCGACACCTCTAGGAGTGTCTAATAAACCTAGTGCCCCACAACTTGTGGGGACTTTGCCTCCTCCGACCAACAAGGAGGGTTATCCTTAACACAGTGGTGGGGACTATTGCCCCAACTTACAATGAGTCACCTAGGGTCAACTTCTCTAGGATAGTCTAATAACCCTAGGGCCCAAAAACTGTTGGGACTTTAACCCTTGACCAATAGGAGGGTTACCCACAATGACTTGACATGACTTGTTACATTATAAAACCTCCCGATAGGAACATCGGGGCATGACATGACTCAAATACATTACAGACACATCCCAGAATAAACATTGGGGTACAATACATAAGATATACGTATGAATACATTCCGAAGTTACAAATACATTAACATTGCGAACATAACTTGAGTTTTGTGCAATTATTAGTTTTGTCTTATAGTATATTTATCTATATCGTGAAACTAAAAGGACTAGTGTTGAATCAAAGACAATGTGAGAAGATATAGTCCCCATAACTACCTTACATCACACATCCACTTCTCCTCATAATAAGTATGTGTTATGTCCCAAACATAAATCTAACAAAATATTTTACCTATTAGTTTGCTAAGGTTTGTGGTGGGTTGGACTTGAACAAATTTCAGTGCAGTGTTCCTAATGTCTCATAGTGCTTATATAGGAATTGCAATGGATTTATGAGTGTGATAAATTCTAGTCTCAATTGAAATTGCATAGAGTTTAATAAGTTGTTTATTTGATGCAATTAGTGAGAAAATGGTGTACTTTTTAATTGCATTCTATTAGATTATTGTGATTTATTTCTGTAGTATTATAGTTGACCTTTTGTCGCAGTTTATATTTTTGTGGGTATATCTACTCATCTTATGATTTTTTAATCTAGGAACTCAGTGTTATGGAGGCCAAAGAACAGGCCATGTGAAGAATATTATATATAATTCCAATGGAAGTACTTACAGTAAGGGTATCCAAGGAACCAAACAAGCATAAACACTCGTATCACATACACAATCTAAGGCACAAGATAAGTGGATTGAAAGAGTAGAGAAAAAATGAG
Source organism: Pseudotsuga menziesii (assembly GCA_001517045.1). Classification (NCBI taxonomy): domain Eukaryota; kingdom Viridiplantae; phylum Streptophyta; class Pinopsida; order Pinales; family Pinaceae; genus Pseudotsuga; species Pseudotsuga menziesii. The sequence continues at coordinate 163,118 of LPNX010112420.1, read as the reverse complement.
AATACTTGTAGTATGCAAAGGAAAAGTAGATATATATATAGGAATTGCTTTAAATTCATGACAACTAACTTTTATTCTCAACGGAAAGTAAATCAAGTTTAATAAGATGATCGTTTGATGTACTTAATGAGAAAATAGTGTACATTTTAATTGCATTCTATCAATTATTTAGGATATATTTATGCAATATAGTCGTTTATGCTTTTCTAATGTATTTGTGGTGGATATATATATATATATATGCTCAATTTATGATTTTTTTATCATTAAAGAGTGCAAAATTCATAAGATATCGTTCAAGCAAGCTTTTTGATAAATTTGCATGTTTTATTGTTACTATTTAAGAGTGATTAGGGTTGTTCTTGTTCCTAGTTTTGGGAAATACATTTGGGAACTGTAAATAAACAATGTATTGGTATCATTTATTCCCTGATATGATATATGCAAATTTAATATCTCTTTTTTCAAAAGATGAAATGATGAATTGCTTCAATTATGAACTAAACTTTAGTTGATTTATATGTAATTATTTTGTTGTTATTCTACATTCTGTGGGATTTCCATAATTTAGATGTTTAATTGTTATTTTAAAATATTTGAATGAATGAGTACTTGAATTTATTTCAAGATGATAAGAATATGTCTTTTCAAAATTATTTTATGACTTTTAAAAATTAACTTTAGTTATGTAAAAATAAACAAAATACTAGTTTGAAACATACAATTCTATGTCGTGTCTACAAATGAACATAACATCAGTTAATAAAAGAATTGGAAACATGTTTCCCTATGATATTCCATGTATTTATAGATGAATAGAATATTGGTTGAATCAAAGTTGATTTTAAATATATAATTTCATACCAACAAGGAATCCTATTTCTTATACCAAAATTTCATACCAATGGCCATTGGTTAAGTAATGGATATCTTCGCATAGTACAAGCACCATAGAAAATCATTGTAAGTAAATGATGGACACCCATCAATATCATAGGTGATATCAATGGAAATTGGTTAAGGAGTCGATAAGTTTAATTGATTAGGAATTACTTATCCAAGTTATAAACAAACAAATTCAAGGGTATATTATATTTTGGAATGGTGGTTGCATGAATTGTATTAAGGTTCTATTTAAGAGGATTTATACGGTTTAGTAGTTATGGTTCATAGAGGGTATTGACCATAGGGGTTATAACAATCATATGTGTTGGGGATTAGATGTTTTATAAGAAGTACGGGTTATGTGTCAATGTTTATAGTGCTTAAGGAATAAAAGATCTATATGTATTAGAATTTCTGCACTGATAAATGTTATCAATATAAATGGATAATACTTAAAAGGATGGATGCATTAAGGTTTAAATATTATGTAACAAATGTAAAAATAAATATAATGATAATGATAGCAATAGGCTAATGAAAATTCAAAGTGTACATACCACTTCACCTCATCAACAATCAATCTATCTAAGTATACTGCAAGGTTCAGTGTACTAACCATTCTATAAATTGATTATTGTTCAATATATTCTTATACATTGCAAAAATATTCTATCAACTAAATAGTAGAAATAGGGGTTGTTACTTACATTGGTATCAAATCCATTGATTTGACTAGATTTTGTGGGATCTTCATTCTACCAATATTTTCACCACAAAACCATCAAATTCATGCTTACTGTGTTGTAAGTTGTTGCAACCATCAATTGAGTTTTGTGCAATTATTAGTTTTTTCGTATAGTATATTTATCTATATCGTGAAACTAAAAGGACTAGTGTTGAATCAAAGACAATGTGAGAAGATATAGTCACCATAACTACCTTACATCACACATCCACCTGTCCTCATAATAAGTATGTGTTATGTGCCAAACACAATTATAACAAAATATTTTACCTATTAGTTTTCTAAAGTTTGTGGTGGGTTGGACTTAAGCAAATTTCAGTGCAGCGTTCCTAATGTCTCCTAGTGCTTATATAGGAATTGCAATGAATTTATGACCATGGTAAATTCTAGTCTTAATTGAAATTGCATAGAGTTTAATAAGTTTTTTATTTGATGCATTTAATGAGAAAATGGTGTACTTTTTAATTGGATTCTATTATATTATTGTGATTTATTTCTGAAGTATGATAGTTGACCTTTTGTCATAGTATATATTTTTGTGGGTATATATACTCATCTTATGAGTTTTTAATATAGGAACTCAGTGTTATGGAGGCCAAAGTACAGGCCATACGAAGAATATTATATATAATTAGAAGGGAACTGCTTATGGGAAGGGTATCCAAGCAACAAAACAAGCATAAATGTGCGTATCACATACAGAATCTAATGGACAAGATAAATCAATCCAAAGAGTAGAGAAAAAATGAGATCCAAGCACTATGCAAAGGAAAACTAGATATATATATAGGACTTGCTTTGAATTCATGACTACTAACTTTTATTCTCAATGGAAGGTAAATCAAGTTTAATAAGTTGATTCTTTGATGTACTCAAT
>LPNX010112420.1:122560-159495 GCA_001517045.1 Pseudotsuga menziesii | reverse complement strand
TTTGGGAACTGTAAATAAACAATGTATCGATATCATTTTTTCCCTGATATGATATGCAAATGTAATATCTTGTGTTTCAAAAGATGAAATGATGAATTGCTTCAATTATAAATTAAACCTTAGTTGATTTATATGTAATTATTTTATTCTTAGTCTACATTTTGTTGGATTGTCATAGATTAGATGTTTAATTGTCATTGAAAAATATTTGAATGAATGGGTACTTGAATTGAATTCAATATGATTCGTAGAAAGAAAAGAAAGCATTATTCTAAATACCAAGCGTAAATAAATGCATTATGAAATAATAAACTGATTGAAAGAAAACTATCTAATTAATCTAATCTAATAAAAAACTAACTGTAAATTGACAGAACTGAATTGAAATACTATTCTAAAGTATTACTATAAAGCGATAAACAACTTGCAAGTATATCTATTTAACTTCTATCTATCAGATTGAAATGTTATCTATTATTGGAAATAAAGAGCAACTAAACCCTATGCTATGTAAACGGAAAGCAAATACACTATTCAATAGAAGAAAATCTATTCTCTCTCTATGGAAAATGAAGTCAAATAGAAATGTGCTATCTATTATAAGTCTACTTCCTAACACTATCTCTGTCTATTGAAGGGATTCTGAAGATGAAGTGCAGGTCTATGGTGACAAAAACAAATGCAATCAATCAACAAAAGAGAAAATGTAGTTTTCAAATCTACCAATGGTAAGATGTAAATCTAAAAATTAAACTAAACCCAAAACGTAGAGGTCTGTTTAGACTCACATTTATCCATGCATATTAATTAATTCTAGAAATTGTCCACCCTAATGGGTAAATGAGTCCATTTTGGAAGTGGGTTTTGAACCAGTTCCCTAGATTCCTTACGGTTTGTCCACATACTTCACCTGAAATCTGTCTTCTGACATAAATGTGAATGTAGTTGTAAATGCAACAAACTATAAACATGAGAAGAAATATGGGCAGAGGCAAGGATGCAAAGGCATGATGGTCAAAATCATAATGGAAATTTAAGTGGACATAAACGCAAAGCTAGTTTGTAAAGGGGCAAAGCAATGAGTTGTAAATACCTACACTAAGCAAAATGTGAATGACATAGACTAAATGACAAACACTAAAGTGACAGGACAGAAATAAAGCAAGAAGGAAATGACAGTAAAACAGGAATGGAAATACCTACATAGAGATCTACAAACTATAAATTAATTAAGCTAATCAACAAAATTGAATCTAATCTAAACTACAGACAATTTAAGTATCAAACAAATTCATATCTAACAAATAAATTGCAGAAACAAATACTTAGCTGACGAAGACAACAAATGAACAAAACAAACAAGTTGAATATGGATTCTACACAGAAATACACACTTGTCTCTAGGGGTCCCTCTCAGGTGACAGTGGCTTCCATTCACGAGATAATCAGTCACCAACCATGAAGCAAAAGATAAAACCAACAGCTAAACAAAGCTTTTGTATTAAAACTGGTAGCGAAATTAAAAAACATTTTTTCCTCCTTTTCCTTCATAACCAAAGACAGATTTTTATAGTGATTACAATGGAGAGAAGGTCGACCCTTTCAATGGTCAACCGCTCTAATAATAGAATTCCATAAAAGCTGAAAACACATGTAGTATCCCTCTTATATACCCCTAAAATATTTTGTAATTTGAATCTTTACTATGCTTGTTTTATGGTGAGGAGCTCAAGGCCAAGGCCCCACCAGTAAAAACTTGGTATGTTAGGTGATTAATTCCCTAAGTTGAGGACTTAGGAGACTTAATACATTGGAACAATTAACAACAAGAAAATAAATCCACTAAGGAAAAAGACGAGTATAACCTTCGGGGCCTAGTAGAGTTACTGGGTGTCATATTGGGTTCAAAGTCATACCAAGAGGAAGATGGTAAATAAATCCTTACCTTAGACCTTAAGTATTTAGTGATAATTTACCTAACCATGGACTCCTTATATGCTCAAAGCGAGATCTACACTTTTCAACATGAATTAAAGTTAATTTTATTAACTATAATGAAAGGACGGTATTAGAGTGGAAGATATCTCTCTCTCGCTCTATATATATATATATATATATATATATATATATATACCCTTGTCTATTATGACTGATTAACATTATATATAACATTATGATTGATTAACATTATATACAAACGATTTTAACTTCAGGGATTTTGTTAGGTGAAAAAGTTCCCTAAGGAATTGGGTGCTATGGGAAATACCTAGGAAAAATAAACTATAAAAATAAATCATATGAGGGAGGCATAACGTTGCTTAGTATGCTTGGAAGAGACTCTTGCTGTGTGATCACATTGTGTTAGGCAAGATATTCCTAAGAAAAAATATGAGATATGGAACTGAGGTTGATTGTCTTTACTGTTGGCATGCATGGTTTAGCTTGGGGGTGATTAAGGGAAAGAAATATAGATGAACCTAATCTATGGTTGGGAGGAATGTGGTTGTTCTTATTACATTCGGATTTCAAGATTCCAAGTTTCTTTGGAATTTATTTTATTTGTACAGATCGATGTTTATTTTTTATACATCTAAATTCATAGATTCTTCCATTGTATAATGATTATCAATTTTTTCCAGAAAAGAACATAATTAAAGATTAAAATAGAATATTCTTTGATTTTTTATACTAAGCTATATGCAATTATTAAAGAATTTCCTTTATATTAGATTGGATCCAAATAGAGAATTAATAACAGAGACATTAGATAAAAGTAATTTTCATTCTATTTCTAATGTGAAATGAAAATGTACTTTTATTGTATTCATATTAAGTTACCTTCATGTGATCTACAATATTAGTTTCCCATAGCTAAGTGAAGGAATTTTTACATATTTTGGGATTTTAGCTTCACTCTAACATTATTCTCTTCAGTTATTAAATTATTTTGGTTTATCTATCCAAGGCTAATATCCTTAAAATCTACAGATATGGGGTCGACTCTTACTCATCACTATTAGAATTTTTATGCCCACCATAGTAGCATGTTGCTTATTTTATTAACCCCAACATTTCAAAGAAATTTATTGTAAAACTACAATGTTACGATGTTACATATAGAAATTTATTGTAAAACTATTGTAAAACTCATAAGGCTGAGACCCAAAAACATCAAAACAAGATCTTTATGGCATAGATCCAAATCCTAGGCTCTATCAAGCACCAAGAGGGATCAAACCTTTGGAGGTGAAAACCTATATCAGCTTTGGTGTGTCCTATATATAGCCATTGATTTTATTCAAACTCAAAGAAACATCTTTTTATTTATGGTGGACATATAATATTTTTTTAATAATATTTAATATAATTTATGGCCTACATATAATAATTTTCATTATTTTTTATTTTGTTAGGAACAAACATTACAACATATCCCCCATACATGGTTTTAAAACCATGTGCAAGGCCCTCCTAAAACCATGGGTTGTTTAGGACACATGGTATTAAAACCATTTGCAAGTCCCTCCTAAACCATGTACAATAAAACCATGGGTTGTTTAGAAGGCCTTGCACATGGTTTTAAACCATTTGCAAGGCCCTCCTAAACCATGCACAATAAAACCATAGGTTGTTTAGGATCCCTTACACATGGTTTTAAAACCATGTGCAAGGCCAACATTTGTTTTGCGGATAATTCAGTTTTTTATTTTTTATTATTTGTTTAGGTAGGAACATTACAACATCTCCCCCATATTGTGTTGTTTTTTATGGATAATTAAATATTTAATTCTTTTTTGTTTTTTTAGGTATGAACATTACAACATATCCCCATATTAGGTTGTTTTTGTGGCTGACATTTATTTTGGCAGATAATTAAAAAATTTATTTTCTATTATTTTTTTAGTAACAAACGTTACAAGGTATCCCTCATACTGGGTCGTAGAGTGCCTCTCGGTGCAATCAACTAGTGAAAACCCTAAATCCTTCTCTAGGGTGTTGGGCTCGAAAAAGCTACCATTGTAGTGAATAGGATTCATTTCGACAGTCTTAAATTTCTTTAAGGAAGAGCCTTTTCACAAATCCCAATGGTCAATCCAATACATGGAGTTCACACAGTTGTCGTAACCCTCTTTAAAAACATTTGAAAAGCATTTGGAGACACCTCACCTTTTCCTCCATGTGTTCTTGGTTTTGGCACTTTTACAAAACCATGGTTTCAAATAATTAAAGGGTAATGTTTCCCTGTTTATTATAGTAAGTTAATTAATCTACCAAACACATTCAAAATAGGAATTTATGGTACAACGTTTCCAGCCATACAAACATGGGTCGCCAAAATTTGGGTTTGGTAGGGCCAAAACATTGGATAAGGGTAATTTTAAAACTATAGAAGCATTTTATAGAATCCAAACCAATGGGGAAAGTTAACCTGCATAAGATAATTGAAATGCATTAGTATGTATATTATGGAATAATTAAAAATATTCAAAGAAAGATTTATGAGTGCATGAATAAGAGTTTTATTTTACATGTATTATGTTTTACTCTCAGACTCTTGTAATCACCTATCATATCAGAGTGAAAAGGGGAAGTCTACCTTGCTACTAAAAGAACCCTTATAGAATTTTTCATAATTACAGATAGAAATTTTTTAACTAAAGAATGTTATACACAGCTATGAAGTATTCTTTCAACAATATAGTTCTTACGTGTAATAGTGGAAATAAAAAAAAACAAATAATTTTTTTTATGCGTATTTCACATCAATGTTATGGAGGCCAAAGAATAGGCCATGCGAAGAATATTATATATAATTACAAGGGAACTGCTTAGGGGAAGGGTAGCCAAGAAACAAAACAAGCATAAACACTTGTATCACATACACAATCTAATGCACAAGATTAATTAATCCAAAGAGTAGAGAAAAAATGAGAATGCTTGCATGATGCAAAGAAAAACTAGATAAATATAGGAATTTCTTTGAATTCGTGACTACTAAATTACATTCTTAATGGAAACTAAATCAAGTTTAATAAGTTGATTTTTTGATGTACGCAATGAGAAAATAGTGTACATTTTAATTGCATTATATCGACTATTTAGAATATATTTATGAAATATAGTAGTTTATTCTTTTCTAATGTATTTTTCATGGATATATATAGATATATGCTCAATTTATGATTTTTTATCATCAAAGAGCTCAAAATTCATAAGATATCCTTCAGGCAATATTTTTGATAAATTTGGATGTTTTATTGTTACTATTTAAGAGTGATTAGGTTTGTTCATGTTCCTAGTTTTGGAAAATAGATTTGGGAACTGTAAATAAACAATGTATTGATATTATTTATTCCCTTATATGATATAAGAAAATGCAATATCTCTTGTTTGAAAAGATGCAATGATGAATTTCTTCAATTATGAGTTAAACTTTAGTTGATTTATATGTAGTTATTTTGTTATTAGCCTACATTTTCTAGGATTGTCACAGTTTAGATGTTTAATTGTCATTGAAAAATATTTGAATGAATGGGTACTTGAATTGATTTCAAGATGATAATAATATGCATCTAACGTCCCCAAACCTCTGACCGGCGAAGAGGATGCTACCATGGCGTTAACCATCCGAGCTACCATCCCCATGAACATGTACATGAATAAAAATGCTGAAACGGAATGCTGAAAATAAGATGCATTGAAGTGGAACATACACAGATGCAATTATTTATCATACACAGTGGAAGCAACATGCATTCATACAAGCATTCAACATGTTCACCATATTCATTAACAGTAAAATGATTGCAGGAGCAAAATAAACAAGATTACTTATCTTATAAAGAACTCACTCCGCAACCAACTATGTCGCTGCAACATTCCACCCAACCATAGGCCAACGTGCTCCTTAATCTCTCAGCAACGCTGCCACCCCTGAGTTGGGCATGATTCTCCGAGGAATAAGGGAACTAGAAGGATTACACACATAGCCAAGGATACACAAAACATAGCCAAGCCAACACAGTTGGGTTTATCAGGCCATCAACAAGACAGCCAAGCCAACATGGTCAGGTTTATCAGGCCATCCAGGAGCTGGGAAAGGATAAATGCTAAGATGGTGACCTCGTTACAGATCTAGGAACACCTACACCAGAACTAGCATGACTTCTAAGACACCCACACACACCCAACACAAGGAATCAGTCCCTTCTCTGCTACACAGTCCCTCATGCCCTGCATTCCCTTCCAGTGCTATTCAGGGGTTGTGGAGAAGAAAGCCAGCCCTCTAGCTCTGTCTATGTGGTTTCCCAACACACCAAGTTTATCAATCAAACCAAGCCCCCATCCCTGCTCCCAACACAGTCCGAAGACCAACCATTGCACGAATCCAATCAATCAACAATTACAGCTTAACAGGGAAAATGACTCTAAAAAATTTGTGGCAGCCCCAAAGTGTAATAGCATACACAACCAACAAACGTGGGGAACCATAGTCTATCCTGGACAAAAAAATCACCGGGAAAACTTACCCAGACTGCACTGGGGAAGAAATACAGTCTCCCAGCCTGCGCGTGAGAGAAGCTCGCACTAGACCCCAAAACACAGAGGAAAACATATGCATGGGCCACAAATCAGTAGGGACAACTTACACACCATCCCTGAGCATAATATGGCTCTCCACGAGAAAAAAATCATGGGTGATAGTGACCAAATAGCCCCCATCTTGCTGCGTGAGTAACAGTAACGTAAAACCTAGTGCGTGAGAGAAGATTCACACCAACTCCCAAATACGGGTTGAAACACACTCGATTCCTTGCTATGGGAGAATGTGAATGATAGTGTAGGTGGCCCCCTCTCTCTTGGCTACGTGAGACCAAGTCGAAAGAATCCTGTGCATGAGAACAATCAGAACACCGTGAGGAATGAATAGACAAATGGAGATAATGCATAGTGGCGAGAGTGAATGAAGAGCGTAGTCATTCTTTTATCCATATTGAGGTCAACCATGTTGGTGGAGTGTGCGGGTGGGGCAAGGACTGACAATCACCACCCCCACTCCAAAAACAATAAATGGCTCAACTACTTAGCTGAACACTTAATGGTGGTGGTTGGGTAAAACAAGGAAGGATGACACATGGCTTCTCTCATGGCTCAAGGTTTGACATTTCCCCCCTTATCCTTATGAGAATCATGCCCCTTCTCAATTTAGTTGCTACGAATATAGCTGGTTGGGTTATTTAATTAAAGATGCATATTTACATGATGACAAAATTCAATATGTATGTCACATGCCCCGATATACCATTGGTGACAATTTCAACCCGAAACATAGCATAACCAATCGATGGTGGGGCCTTGGCCTTTACCTCCGCACCACGATTATTTACAATATGTACATCATATGCATCTAATGCAATGGGGTCAAAACCGGGGTGTTACAATGCCTTTTCAAAAATAGTTCACAATTTTTTAAAAATTAACTTTAGTTATTTAAAAATAAACAAAATACGAGTTTGAAACATACAATTCTATGTCGTTTTTACAAATGAACATAAAATTGGTTAATCAAATAATTGGAAAAATATTTTCCTATGCTATTCCATGTATTTACAGATGAATAGAATATTGGTTGAATCAAAGTTGATTTTAAATATATAATTTCATACCAATAAGGAGTCCTATTTCATATACCAAAACTTCACGCCAATGGCCATTGGTTGAGTAATGGATATCTTCACATAGTACAACCAGCATGGAAAATAATTGTAAATAAATGATGGCCACCCATCAATATCATAGGTGATATCAATGGAAATTGATTATGCAGTCGATAAGTTTAATTGATTAGCACTTACATATCCATGTTATAAACAGAAAAATTCAAGTGTAGATTATATTATGGAAATGGTGGTTGCATGAATTATCTTAAGGTTATATTTAAGAGGATTATGGTTTAGTAGTTATCATTCATAGAGGCTATTGTTTATAGCGGTTATAAAAATCATGTGTTGGGGTTTATATGTTTAATAAGGAGTAAAGGTTATGTGTTAATGGTTATAGTGCTTAAGGACTCAAATATCTATATGTATTATAGTTTCTATAGTGATAAATTTTATCTATATAAATGGATAATACTTAAAAGGATGGAGGAATTAAGGTTTAAATATTATGTACTGAATGTAAAAATAAATATACTGATAATGATAGGAAAATGCTAATGAAAATTAAAAGTGTACATACCCCTTCACCTCGTCACCAACCAATGTATATAATCATACCACAAGGCTCATTATAATAACCATTATATAAATTAATTATTGTTCAATATATTCTTATACATTGCAAAAATATTCTATTAACTAAATAGTAGAAATAAGGGTTGTTACTTACATTGGTATAAAGCCATTTATTTGACTAGATTTTGTGGGTTCTTCAATCTACCAATATTTACACCACAAAACCATCAAATTCATGCTTACTGTGTTGTAAGCTATTACGTGTTAGAATTTTATCATTCAAGCTAGCATTATGATCCTAGGATCTTTAACTGAGAGAATAACATGCACAGCAATAAAACACAAGAGACAAGAGACAGAATTTTCCTCGGGGAAACCATAAAGGATAAAACCCCGCAACTTCCTCAGAGATAGAATCAGCACCAAAAGTAAAACCCAAAAACATAAAAATTATCTTTCGACAGTAGTAGTCTCTCTCTCTAATCCCAGTGTCTTCTCTCTCACTCATGCGCCCCAATGAGTGAGTGTGTGTGTGATAAATAGAGAGGCTCACTCTCTATTTTTATTCTTTTGTTCACTTGAAACCCACTCCAACATGTTGGCCTCACTTAAGAATTACTTACTAGAGCCGACACCTCTAGGAGTGTCTAATAACCCTAGTGCCCCACAACTTGTGGGGACTTTGCTTCCTCCAACCAATAAGGAGGGTTATCCTTAACACAACGGTGGGGACTAATGCGCCGACTTATAATGACTCACCTAAGGTTGACTTCTCTAGGATAGTCTAATAACCCTAGGGCCCTGTTGGAACTGCAATGTTCTCCCAAATTTCTTAAAATTTTGGACCCTCCTTTAATTTTTGTCTTGCTTAGATTTATTGATATTGCTTGACTCTACTACGAGTTTGATCTTTTGAGGATGATTGCTGAATGAATATATTTTCCTACTGATGTTGTTAAGTTTAACTTGGTTTTGACTTACGAGTGATTTCATTTGGTCACTGTTGGAAGGTTTTTGAATTATGAGTTAGGGCCGTAGTCACCTACGCAATCGCCCTTGCAGAAGCTTTATAATGAATGACCCGATGTAAAGTCTGTTGTTCGACGATGTGTGTTTTTCTCTATAATTTTATTTTACTGTCAGCATTTTTCTTTTTGCTATCGAAAGTCTTTTGTACAGTGTATTGGAGCCGTTGTTCTCTACAGAGCCACTGTTGCAGAATCTAAATGACAAATGTTCCGATGCATAGCCCCTACCCTGGCCGATCCCACAGTTTTATCGCTTTTCCTCGTTAATAGGAGAAGTTCATAACTGTGGGTGGAATTCATGTCTATTTGATTCCTACCATTGCAGTTCCTTAACAGACTAACTGTTCGATTCCATAATAGTTCTGACCTCTAATGTATCAAATCCCATTGTAATTCTTTGTTTCGTCGATGTTTTGTTTTGCTCCAGAGAACCTAGACCATGGGTTACCTGCCGTTGCGGTGTTTTAGTAAACTAACCGATAGACGTTATGTGTTCCGATTCATTGATGAAGTTTTTATCTGTCGGAGGTTTAGTTTTCCCGTCGGTGGGGTTTTTCTCACCCTAGGAGACGGATTTCTTGGTTTTTTATCAGGTTTGAGGTTTCCATGTTGAAAGCACAGTCTCGGGTTGTTGCTGTTGATGCTCATTTTTATTGGTAGTATGATTTACGTTCATTCAAAAGTGGTTTGGATAAATGATGTGTTTTTCTTGTTGATCACCGATAGACATGGGAGATATTCTCAAATCCAGTTGATGATTACTGTTGCAAAGAAGTCATAGCAGGAGGACAACTCAGAAGTAAGTTGGCTGAAGAAAGAAGCAGCTAAAGAATAAAGAAGCAGATATGTTGCTCAAGGAAAAGAATATAGTGGAAGTCTGAGATCAACAGGATCTCAAAAGGACCAATGGATTACTGAGTGTAATCATTAAGAACAGTGTCTCAAGCTTGGGAAGTTTTTCAGTTACCAAACCGGTCCCTTTTTACAAAGTTCCTGTAAATCTTAATCTTAATTTGAAATATAATGTTTGTATAAATCATGAGCACTCATAAAAGACAAAATTGTAAGAGTAAAACATTTGGGGAGCCCAAAGGTCATGGGCTGGGGGCAACCCAAAAGTTTTATTATTTTTGTATAAATATAGGAAAGTTCGAGAGAACCAGGACTTTTTCCCAATGAGACTGGTGAGAACACATTGTAAGAGGAACTATTTCATTTTGCAATATACTATTACAGTTTTTCCTGTTGGAGAAAGCTTTGGTGGAATGTTCAAATGTTGTTCAATGGATGTTGTTGAAGGGGAACTATTTCATTTTCAGCCTTTATTAATTAACCATGAGATCGTTCTAACTTGTTGAACCTATGTTCTTTTATGAATGTTCTTAGGTTTATTTTATGATAATTTCCACTATGAGTAACGAATGTTTTCACAGACAATGAGCTATCTTGTTGTTCATCCATGTATTCATGTTTATGTGTTTTGAATCAAATAACAGCTACCTGTGATTTTTATTAATGCATGAACAGTACTACATTACTCATTAAATGATAATCTCACTCCCTAGGGATAGCTTAGTTAGTTTTATTTCCTGTTGTGTGTTGTTCAGATGCGAGAGAGTCTAAGACAAGAGGTAAGAACATGCGCATTACATTGTGACTGTTCCTCGTATTCTTTATCAATCTGCATTTTAGATAGGCACTTGCATATCATAATTAAAGTTGAAAACACAAAAATATATACAGTGGACCAGGCCGCAACCGATAAAACCTCTTAATTTTTGTTACTTGATCTACGGTAGCCGGACCGTAAACCAGACGGATTCCCCATACCAAACAGTCACGGGCTAGTTGGGAACGTTGACTGGGAAGAATCCCTTGCTATTGTTTCCTGCAATTTTCTAGGCCTTAATAGTTTTTGGTGCTAGAAGGAGGGCACCAGTGCATGGCTAGTCGAGGAAACCCATTTCCTCGAAATTACTCCACTATTGATAGTTTTGAAAGCATTTTATTTCCTAATCCAATTCCTAAAGAGAATAGAGAACATTTGTATTATGTGGACAATGAAGTTGTTAATGATATGAGAAGACACACTAGGGATTATGTGAAGAATATTGGAGGATTACTGATTATTCCTGACTTACCTAGAAGAGAATACAAGAAGAAAGACCGTCCTGTATTGGAAGACTCTGCGTTGGTTGGATATTGGGAAGAAATTGTAGAAACATCTTTACAGGAAGTTGTTCAGCATTTGAATCAAGTAGTTTCACCTGTACATACTCTTGTCCCTTAACCACCTTACTCTCCACTCTGACTCATGGCAGGTGCAAATGCAAATCAGCCACCTAACCCACCAAATCCACCACCTTCTTGGAAATCCAGATCACCCTTAAACCTAACACCTCCTTTGCATGACTTACCTCAGCCTTTTGAGAAGATGCTGCCCAAGTTTGACCCAAGTGAGATGATCCTAGTAGATGATCATTTGCAAAGTTTCTACTTGTCCATATAAGGGCTAAAGGCTAGAGAACATGAAGATGTAGTCTGCAGACTTTTCCCACATACCCCTAAAGGAGCAGCCACCTCATGGTATTTTGGTTTTCCTGCAAATTCAATCCCAGACTCGGATACATTTGAAAGGATATTCAGAAGCAAATATGCATCCCATAAAACTCATGCATATCTCATGAAAGGTCTGTGTGCTTTAAATAAAGAAATAAAAGAGAAGGTGCATATTTTTACTCAAAGGTTTGTAGCCTATCTTAAAAACTTTTCTGAAACTAACAAAACCTCATATAAAGTTTTGATTGAATATTATACTTCATATTTGGGACCTGATTTGGCCATGTTTGCTAAAATGAAAGCCAAGCCTACACTAACAGAGACTTATGAGGAAGCCGAGAGAGTAGAAGCTGAAAAGGAAAGCATAGAAGATTACCCGGAGTAGTCAGGAGAAAAAAAAATTGGGAAGAAATCTTTGTCGTTTACTAAGCCTAAAGACGAACAGTCACAAGACTTTGAAAGAATGGTGAGGATGATGTAGAAGCTTTCCAATAGAATAATAGATTTGGAAAAGGAGAAGGAGGCTCAGAAGTCTTACAAACCTTACTACAAGAAAAGAGAGGATAACAATCAATCCAGACTGCCTCCACACGGTCCTGCATCAATGAACTTAATGGAAGTAGGTATGGATAACTTTTGCACTTTTCACCAGCAGCCCAATTCTGAAAAAAAAATGTCCACAATGGATAAATTCAATGAAATTAGTGATGAATCATATGTTGGACTCAAAACTAACTGAAGCTAATGATGAGGAAGAAAATGATAACGAATCAAAAAAAAAGCAAGAGGATGATGCCATGGTTTTATGGGATTGTGTCTCGATGTTTGATACTGAAAAGGAAAGTGATTTAAGACATGAGGACATATTAGAAGCAAATGTGACAACGAGAATCCAAGGGCTGATAAAAGAAGACAGGTTAATAATCCTGAAAATTAAGAGACTTCAAAAGAATATAAAGAAATTTCAGAAAAGCACCACGGCTAATCAAATTCCCAAGTTTACTATTACTAGTCAAAATCCAAAGCAGACCAACATGCCTACTAATCCCATTTAGAATAAAATCTATAATATAAAAACGAATCTCACAGAACATAAAATGGAGTATGACATTGTGGAGGATATCAAGAAGGTTGAAGGCAAATATTTCACTATTTGAGATGTGT
The DNA here is from genome assembly GCA_001517045.1 of Pseudotsuga menziesii. Taxonomy (NCBI): domain Eukaryota; kingdom Viridiplantae; phylum Streptophyta; class Pinopsida; order Pinales; family Pinaceae; genus Pseudotsuga; species Pseudotsuga menziesii. Next base: position 146,507 of record LPNX010112420.1, on the reverse strand, counting down.
AATGTCCCACAGCAGAAAGAGAAATTATTGAGAGCACTTGAAATTCCTAAGGAAAAGCTTCCCACTGACAATCAACCCCAAGAAGAAGAAATCGGTGAAGCAAGTGTGGGAGGTAAGCCTAAATGAAAAACTTCACCTTTTCTCCTTACTTTCGAAATTTTCAACCATAATGTGCACAACTGTCTATTAGACTCAGGGGCATCAATAAATGTTATGCCACTGTCAGTCTGCAAGAAGATAAATGGACAGCCCAAACCATCTACCTGGCAGGTCATTCAGTTAGACAGAACAAATGTGAAGGTAATTGGGGAAATGGAGGATGTTTTAATTCGAGTATCTTCAAATGAAAAGGTATGTCATTTCATTGATGTTGTAGTAGCAGACATACTTGATGCGTATGGACTTAGTTTGAGTAGGGATTGGTCAGCAAAGCTGAATGGATATTTTGCATCAGACTGGTCACATTTGTGGCTACCTTATAAAGGAAGTCCAAATCAAATTAAATTTATAAGAGAGCCCCACATGAAAGACAATGTCACTCAGTTAGAAGGTAAGAATTAACCAATGAATTATGATTTGGGAAACTACTTCATTGAGCTAGAACCGGGAAATTACCAAGCGGAAGAATCCAGCAGTACATCAGACACCTAGCCTGATCTCCTTTGATTTTTGCAGGCTGATAAAATTGATTGTAAAATAGTAGATTTAGCTTTAGATGTAGATGTTGATTCATGTACACTAGTAGTAGATGATTTTTGGACACTCTTCTTTGATGGATATAAAACTTTGGAAGAATCAAGAGTTGGCTGTGTCCTAATTGATCCTAAGAAAAATAAACATTTCCTTTCATGTAGGTTAGAGTTTGAATGTACCAATAACACAGCTGAATATGAAGCATTAGTTCAAGGACTAAGAAAAGTGATTGAATTAAAAGTAGAAAATATGAAAGTGTATGGGGATTCTGAAATAATTATAAAACAGATTTGAAATCAGATACATTGTATTTCCCCTCATTTAAAATATTATCAAAATGAAGTGTGGGATTTTCTTAAAGGTTTTTACGCATTTAATATTGTATTGATTCCTAGACTAAAGAATGCAGCAGCTGACTTGTTAGCCACCTCAGCTGTGAGGCTTGTACCCTCTAATAACAGGTGTTCTATTGAATTACTTTTCAGGCCTTCTGTTCTAGACATGATTACAAATTTACGAGTTTTTGACGATGATCAGCAGATTCTGGAATGTTTGACAAATGATGAAACCTTCAAAGTCATTGATGATGAAGAACATCAAGCTGAGCTAAAATTCGACGATTTTATTCCTAAAGGAGTTAGAAATTTATAACGAATGTTTGATCTACACTATAAATTCAGAAGGCTAGTAAATGTTAAGACTCATAGCTTGTATTTACAATTCGAGTTGATTAATTTAGGAACTGAAATTGAACCTAAATATGTGAATTTGGGAAAGTGTTTCTCCCTAGGTGAAAGAAATAAGTTCATCAGTTTGTTCAAGCAATACAAAGATGCTTTTTCCTGGACATATGAAGATTTGAAAACATATGACACCAATATTATTTAGCATGTCATCCCTATTAGGGCTGGGGTCAAGCCTTACCAGCAGCCTTTGAGGAAAATGCATCCAAAACTAGAGCCTCTAATTCAGAATGAAGTAAAGAAATTATTGGATGCTAAAATTATTTTCAAAGTCAGACACTCAGAATGGGTTTCAAATCTTGTACCAGTAAGGAAGAAATATGGAGAAATTAGACTATGTGTGGATTTCAGAAACTTAAATCCCGCTTCAGATAAAGACAATTATCCAGTTCCACCCATGGAATAGATATTGTAAATGGTTTCAAGTTCTTAGTTAATTTCTTTATTAGATGGATTCTATGGTTACAATCAGGTGTTAGTAGCTAAAGAAGATAGACTCAAAACTACATTCAGAACAAGATGGGTGACTTTTGCTTACAGAAGGATGCCATTTGGACTCATAAACATTGGAGCTACTTTCCAGATGGCTATGGATATAGATTTCCATGGTCTGATTGGACATAGTGTTATGGTATACCTCGATGACATCACAATATTCTCAAAGAAAAGAGAAGAAGACACATTTCATCTAAAGCAGATTTTAGAGCGTTGCCGAAAATATGGTATCTCGCTAAACCCCAAGAAGTGTGTGTTTGTTGTTACAGAAGAAAAGATACTAGGTCATGTGTTATCTAAGAAGGGGATCTACATAGACCCAAAAAGGATCAAATATATCGAACAAATCCCCTTACCCCATAACAAAAAGGGCATGCAATCATTTATGGGGAAAATAAATTTTGTGCGAAGGTTTGTGCCAGATTTTTCCCAAATTGTTAAGCCTTTGCAGCAAACGGTGAAACAAAGTGTACAATTCAAATGGACTGATGTAGAGAAGAATGCATTTAGTAAAATAAATACATCTATTGCTCGTGCACCCTCTCTCAAAAGTCCATATTATATGAAATATTTTATTTTGTACACTTTCGCATCTGACGATTCACTAGCAGCTGTGCTTACTCAGAAGGAAGATGGGGGAGATTAGTTCCCCATATCATTTATGAGCACTGGTTTGCAGGGGGATGAATTAAATTACCCAGCTATGGACAAGCAATCTTATGTAGTATTCAAAGCGGTAAAACAATTCACGCCATACATACTTAAGAACCGAACCAAGGTAATAGTTCCACACCCAGCTGTGAGGTCTCTTTTCATGCAAAAATAATTAGGAGAAAGAAGAGGAAACTGGGTAACAACTTTTCAAGAGTATGACCTCGAATTCAAGCTATCCTCCATCGTTAGAGGGTAAGGACTGTGCAAACTAATGGCTGAAGGCAACAGTAATGAAGAAAACAATTGGGAAAATGAAGCAGAGTTACATATGATGGATGTATGTCCTCTTTTCACAGCTCCATATTCCTAGTACCAAGACCTTGTTCATTACCTTCAGGAGGGTGTGTTTCTAGAACATTGGAATTCCAAGTAGCGAAGAGTGTTGCACCTTAAATCAGTTGCGTATCGGATGATTGATGGAATTTTATTTAGGAAAAATTATGATGGAGTCCTTATTAGGTGTTTAGAGAAGGAAGATGCAAAAAGGGTCATAAATGAGTTACATGATGGCCCTGCTGGAGGCCATTTTTATGGAGATACGACAACACATAAGAATCTCAGAGCTGGGTACTATTGGCCCACATTATTTAAGGATGCTCATGCGCATGTTAGAAAGTGCGATATCTGCTAGAGGTGTGGGGGAAGACAAGCCAAAGCAGCAGGACCATTGAAGCCAGTTATGATAACGGAACCATTTGAGTAGTGGGGAATTAATACCATTGGAGAAATAAAACCAAATTATTCCTTGCAGCACAAATATATTCTAACAGTAACCGACTACTTCACTAGATGGGTCGAAGCCATTCCACTACATAAAGTCAATGAAGATGCGGTCATGAATCTCTTGTAGGATCATATTATGACCAGGTTTGGGGTTTCAATTTCCCTAGTTTTCGATAATGCTACTTATTTTTCTTCTATTCGATTAAATGCATTTTCTGATGAAAAAGGAATTAAGTTGCATTATTCTACCAACTACTACCCACAAGGAAATGGTTTGGCAAAATATACGAACAAGAATTTGATTAGGATATTGAAAAAGACTGTCATAGAAAACTAGAGAAGTTGGCATTTAGCATTACCGAACGCTCTTTGGGCTGATAGGGTCACACCCAAGAATTCCTTAGGTGTGTCACCGTATACCCTTGTTTATGGAAAAGAAGCTATACTTCCTCCTAAAATTATGCTACCATCCTCCATAATAGCCCAAGAATCTAGAGGCACAGGCAATGAAATCCTCCAACTGAGAATTTATAATATTTTGAAGGCGGAAGAGTCTAGATCCAAGGCCAAGGAATGTTTTAAGCAGCAACAGGAAGTAGTGAAAAGGTGGTTTGATAAGCACAAAGCTGGAACAAAGGAATTTGAAGTGGGAGACCTGGTTCTTAAATGGGATCACCCGCATGATGAAAAGGGGAAGCACACGAAGTTTCAACAGTTATGGGTAGGCCCTTTTTAGATTGCGGCAAAAATTGGCCCCTCAACCTATAAATTGAAACATTTACAGGGGTGGGAAGAGAACTTGCCAGTTAATGGTTTAGTTCTCAAGCCTTATTTTTCTTGATTTTTTGTTTTTGTTTTGTACATAAATAATTTGATTTGGTTGATTTTTGCTTGTTTTTAGTTAAAATTTATTTTTTATTTCAATAAAAGAGGCAAACTGTTGGTTGCATGGAGTCTCAGAGTTCTAGATTAATTGAAATCTTTGGATAGAAGACTGTATCCTTTTAATTGAATCTGATGGAATTTCTTATAGTAAGTAGTTTTCCTAAATGGATATGAACACATTGAAGTCCTACTTAATACCTGAAAGATAACTCAGGATCAAGAAGTCTAGAATACTATTTCGAGGCCCCATCCATTCCACCTCTAAAATTTCCTAAGGTATGACAGCAAAAGACCCACAGAAAAGGTAGTAGGGTAATTAGTATATTATATATAAATGATCCCGTGCCAATAATTGAAATCCAAAAGGCTAATAAGAGTCAAAACTCCTAAGAAAGCAATATGTATCAAACAAAGTAATGAATCTTATAAGTACAAAATTGCCAAAATTTCTTCTCCATCCGTGGGATGAAAATTAAATACATCTCTCGCACAAAAGGACACTATGGATAGAAGAGCCTGAATAAAAAAATTCAGAAAGAAAGGCATGAGGAGGACTCAAAGGAACAAAAAGTCCACAAGCACACAAAAGTGCAAAATGGCATGGGAATGAGGAACAAATGAATATTTTTGTTTGCCATGTGTTACAATCCTATGGTGTCTAAGCTGGAAGCTACTCGAAGACTGAGGTAAAATGAAACTCATCTACTTGGCCTCAAAAGAGTTATCTTGACCTTGAAGTATTAGTTTCCATTTCCTAAATAGGACTATCATCAATGATTAAAAGTATATATATTTTCCATTTTGGGAATCCAGACATCTAGAAGAATTCAACATGTTGGTTTTATTGCTAAACATTTTGGTGCTTAAGAAAGAAATTATCCAGAGATATGGGTTCACCAGGTAGTCACCATTTGTTGCAGCTGCAATGTTCTCCGAAATTTCTTAAAATTTTGGACCCTCCTTTATTTTTTGTCTTGCTTAGATTTATTGAAATTGCTTGACTCTATTGCGAGTTTGATCTTTTGAGGATGATTACTAAATGAATATCTTTGTCTACTGACGCTGCTATGTTTAAGTTGGTTTTGACTTACGGGTGATTTTCTTTGGTCGTTGTTGGAAGGTTTTTGAATTAAATGAGTTAGGGTCGTAGTCACCTACATAGCCACCCTTGTGGAAGCTTTATAATGAATGACCCGATGTAAAGTCTGTTTTTCACCGATGCATGTTTTTCTCTGTAATTTTATTTTACTGTCAGCATTTTTCTTTCCACTACAAGAGGTATTTTGTACAATGCATGGAAGCCACTATTATCTACAGAGCTGCCATTATGGAAGCTAAACGATGAATGTTCCGATGCATAGCCTCTACCCTGGTCAATCCTGTGGTTTTATCGCCTTTCCTCGTTAATCGTAGCAGTTCATAACTGTGGGTAGAAGCCATGTCTATTTGATTCCTTCCATTGCGATTCCTTAACATACTAACTGTCTGAGTCTATAATAGTTCTAACCTCTGATGTATCAAATCCCATTGTAATGCTTTGTTTCACCAATGTTTTGTTTTTCTCTAGAGCACCTAGACCATGGGTTACCCGTCGTTGCAGTGTTTTAGTAAACTAACTGACAGACGTTATGTGTTTCGATTCACCGATGAAGTTTTTATCTATTGGAGGTTTAGTTTTCCCGTCGATGGGGTTTTTCTTTCCCTAAGCGATGGATTTCTTAGTTTTTTATCAGGTTTGAGGTTTCCATGTTGAAAGCGCAGTCCGGGGTTGTTACTGTTGATGCCCATTTTTATTGTTAGTATGATTTACATTCATTGAAAAGTGGTTTGGATAAATGATGCATTTTTTAAGTTGATCGCAGACAGACATGGGAGAATTTCTCAGATCCAGTTGATGATTACTGCTGCAAAGAATTCATAGTTGGAGGACAACTCAGAAGTAAGTTGGCTGAAGAAAGAAGTAGCTAAAGCGTAAAGAAGCATAGATGTTTCTCAAGGAAAAGATGATAGCGGAAGTCTAAGATCAACAGGATCTCAAAAGGACCAACGGATTACTGAGCGTAATCATTAATAATAGTGTCTCAGGCTTGGGAAGTTCGTTAGTTACCAAGAAGGTCCCTTTTTACAAAGTGCCTGTAAATCTTAATCTTAATTTGAAATATAACGTTTGTATGAATCATGAGCACTCATAAAAGACAAAATTGTAAGAATAAAATGTTTGGGGAGCCCAAAGGTCACGGGGTGGGGGAAACCCAAAGGTTTTTCTATTTTTGTATAAATATAGGAAAGTTTGAGAGAACCAGGACTTTTTCCTAGTGAGACTGGTGAGAACACATTGTAAGAGAAACTATTTCATTTTGCAATATACTATTACAGTTTTGCCTGTTGGAGAAAGCTTTGGTGGAATGTTCAATTTTTGTTCAATGGATGTTGTTGAAGGGGAACTATTTCGTTTTCAACCTTTATTCATTAACCGTGAGATCATTCTAACTTGTTGAACCTATGTTCTTTTATGAATGTTCTCAGGTTTATTTTATGATAATTTCCACTATGAGTAACAAATGTTTTCACAGACAATGAGCTATCTTGTTGTTCATCCATCTATTCATGATTATGTGTTTTGAATCAAAGAACAACTACCTATGATTTTTCTTACTGCATGAACAGTAATACATTACTCATTAAATGATAATCTCACTCCCTAGGGACAACTTAGTTAGTTTTATTTCCTGTTGTGTGTGGTTCAGATGTGAGAGAGTCTAAGATGAGAGGTAAGAACCTGCAAATCACATTTTGATCGCTCCTTGTATTCTTTATCAATCTGCATTTTAGATAGGCACTTGCATATCATACTTAAAGTTAAAAACACAAAAATATATACGGTGGACCGGGCCACAACCGGTAAAACCTTTTAATTTTTGTTACTTGACCTACGGTAGCCGGAACGTAAACCGGACGGATTCCCCATACCAAACAGTCATGGGCTAGTTGGGAACGTTGACTGGGGAGAATCCCTTGTTGTTGTTTCCTGTAATTTTCCAAGCCTCAACAAGCCCCACAACTGCAGGGACTTTAACCCTTGACCAATAGGAGGGTTACCCACAATGACTTGACATGACTTGTTACATTATAGAACCTCCCAATAGGAACATAGGGGCATGACATGACTCAAATACATTACAGACACATCCTGGAATAAACATCTGGGTACAATACATAATATATACGGATGAATACATTCCAAAGTTAAAAATACATTAACACTCCCTCTTAACTAGGAAGGTATTCTCTCGACATAATTTATCAACACAAGTCTTCTTCTCTATATCATCTGGATCATCATTGAGTTTTCTTCATCTTCATCTTCAAGTCATCTTCATCTGGATCTGGATCATCACTCGATCTAGATCATCATCACTGATCTAGATCATCACTCGATCTGGATCATCATCAATGGATCCAGATCATCACTCGATCTAGATCATCACCACTCAATCTGGATCATCATCATTGGATCTAGATCATCACTCAATATGGATCATCATCACTGGATCTGGATCATCACTGGATATGGATCATCATCACTAGATCTGGATCATCACTCAATCTGGATCATCACTACTGGATCATCATCATGGGTGCTATCTCATGATTCTTCTTGTCACAAGAAGCTCTACAGAGCTATCCCTTTTTCATCCTGGTTGTAGGCCTAGCCTCCATGTAGGTCTTATTCAGCGCTTATATCTGACACCAAGTCAGAATGGGCCCCCTAGCACTTACATCTGACCATGAGAGGAACACATCCAACACCATGTCAGAAAGGCATGCCCAACACTCACATCTGATAATGTAGGAACCAATCCTATAATCACATCAGAAAGGCCCAGCACTCACATTTAGCCACGCGAGAACACATCCTGCAACCATGCTAAAAAGGTTCTGCTCTTCCACCCATGTAGGAACACATCTTGCAACAATGATGAAAGATATCTGCACTTACATCCACCCATGCGGGAACACCTCCTGCAACCATGATGGAAGGGCTCTGCACTTACATTCACCCATGTGGGAACACATCCTGCAACCATGATGAAAGGGCTCTACACTTACATTCACCCATGCGGGAACACATCTTGCAACCATGATGGAAGGGCTCTGCACTTACATCCACCCATGCGAGAACACATCCTACAACCATGATGGAAAGGATCTGCACTTACATCTAGCCATGTGGGAACACATCCTACAACCATGATGGAAAGGCTCTCAACCCTAAGTTGTGGGTTCATGCTAACTAACCAGGTGCCTCCATTCTCCAAGAGAATGGAAACAGCCCTTATATATGATCAAGTGGGAACAAATCCCTCAATCACATTAGAATGGCCATGCGCTCACATCTGATCATGTAGGAACACATCCTACAGTCATATCAGAATGGCCCTCGGTCCTGGACCAAGTATTCCTAGTAACTGACCAAGCACCTCCATTCCAAGAATGGAAATAGCCCTTATATCTGATCATGTAGGAACCAATCCTACAGTAATATTAGAATGGCTCAGCACTCATATCTGACATGGAAGGAACCAATCCTCTCACCATGATAGAATGGCTCAGCCCTTACATATGACCTACTCATCATAATGGCTATGGATTCAACACTCATATATGACATGGAAGGAACCAATCCTCTCACCATGATAGAATGTCTCAACCCTTACATCTAACCATGGAAGGAACCAATCCTCTCACGATGTCAAAATGGATATGGGTCTCATCATTTTCCCTTGGAGGAAACCTCGATCTGGAGAACACCAAGATTCTCCCTGAAGTACTCAAACTTCACCCTAGCCAATGGCTTCGTCAAGACATCAGCTATCTGTTCCTCCATCCCAACATACTAGAGATTCACTGCGCCCTTCTATACCATATCCCTGATATAGTCATACTTGATCTCGATATGCTTTGACTTGTCATGAAACACTGGATTCTCTGACAACTTCACGCAACTCTGGTTGTCACAATCTATACAAGTAGCATCCATCTAGAGATCAAATAAATCAGATAGTAGCTTCCGTAGCCATACTGTCTCACAACTAGTTGAACAAGATGTGACATACTCTACTTCAGCTATACTCAGTGCCACATAGGATTGCTTCCTGCTAAACCAAGAGATCACACATGATCCCATACTGAAGCAACATCCTGAAGTGCACTGCCTACCCAATCTGAATCAACATAACCTTCCAGGTTAATCTTTTGATTCACCTCGTACTTGATCCCATAATCAACTGTACCCCTACATTCTTTGCAACCATCAAGTGAACATGTAGCAAAGCAAATATCTAGTCTCATAATCATCAAGTACATCAAGGACCCAATCATCTGATGATACATTGTAGCATCAACTGTCTTTGATGAGGCATCACTCAATAGCTTCATGTTCGATGCCATAGGTGTGGTCATGGCCTTGCATTCCATCATCCTAAACCTCTTCAAGATCTCTACTGCATACTTCCCTTGTCCGAGGAATATTCTATCCACATTTTGGCACACTTCCATGCCTAGAAAATAGTGCATCGACACATAACAGGAGCATCACTGGTCTTCCGCCTTCAACCTTGAATCAAAGGTTGGAATCCACTTTACTCTTAGTAAAGCCTAGAGTCACCAGTAAGCTTTCCATCCTATCAAACCTCAAGATATTCTGTAGTCACTCCCTCTGAAGCGGAGCATCATACTCCCTCTGTCTTCTGTACTCTATGCACTCAAACATTCTGTACCAGAGTGACAAGTAGCTTCCTATGCTACTAATATTTTATGTATCCATCTAGTGTATAGAATTTAATCTTCAACCTTATAGCAAAGGTTAAGATCTTCATCGAGCTCATCATGTATGTGTTTCAACTCCCACTGGTTGCAAATGTCTCTTTGTAGTCTATGCATTCTTTTCGTGAGAAGCCTCATGCTACGAATCTTGCCTTGTATCCCACGATGTTTCCATCTATTGCAGGATGGAACTACGAACTTCCCTTCATGTATCGATACTGCATGCTATACATCATTCTTCTTGAACTGGTCTTCCCTTTCTTCTTAGTTACTTCTTCATAGCTGGAAGGTTCTGCATCAATGATGTCGCTACATTCGTCACATTATTCTTCATCTTGAAATTTCATCACTTGTTCTTTAGAACAAGTCTCATCCTTCTTTGCTTGCAGGAGATTTTACGCGATCTTTCCTAGAAGTCAAATTCATTAGTTGTATGGTTAGAAACATTTCATAATGTATATTCATAATGAAAAATTCTTATGCATAAATATATGATCATGCAACTATTTTAGCCAATACAACATTCATCAATATCTCATGGAAACTTTTCTAGATGCCTTCCATCTCTACCAGGACAACATTGATATTGTGCACTAATCCAATATGTCAGCAATGAGGTTTCATTCTAGATAAGTATCAATGGAGAGTTGTATAGCACCATGAGATACTTAACCATCACATGCAAATTAGTAGTATACTGTCATTAATGTAGACATTCTATCATGCATAATTCATTAACTGAATATAAACAAATGCATAACAAAACAATATCATGAAATGAAAATTGAATACCTATCTTTATTTGTTTCGTGGGTAGACTCCTTCTTGAGCCTTCAGCTTCATCATCTTCTTCATTCATAATGACATCGTTTCTTATCCAAATTCTAAGGTGGATAAGAGGTTCTTCAAGAGTTGAGATCTTCATATTCCTCATCGCTTGAGGGATCTTATTTGGATGGTGAGAGCTTGATCTTCAGTTGCTCCCATCTTCTTTTCTCTTATTATTAGTTGAGATTCTTCTTCTTCGCATAGTCTATTGAAAGTAATCACTTCCTTCTGGCACACATTCTTCGAATGAATGAATCCCATGATCCTGGGAGGCCATTCAAGGTGGCCATCACCACTTCTACATTCTTCACTTCTTCTTTTACCACTTTAAGTTGTTCTCTGATTTGAGAGACCCCTGTAAAGTATGACTGTATGGTCTCTGCATTCTCGATCTTCACATTCTTTAACTGGTTTCTTAAGGTCATATTCTGAATTATGTTCTTCCCTTCAAATAGTTTGGTTAAGGAATCAAACATCTTTGGTGTCTTTAGGGAAGAAACTTATGGTACAAGTTGATCCATGATTGAATCAATAATGATCTTCTTGGCCTTGACCAAGTTCTTCTTGTGAAAGGCTTTAGCCTCATCTCCCTCTAGAACTGGAACCTCTCTACTTATGTAGGTGTCCAATTCATTTTCTTTAGAGAGATCATATACTTCCATGCTTGGAAGTTGTCAACTTCACCAAGCTTATCATCAAGCTGATGTGATAGATCACTTTGAAATAAGAACCTCAAATGCAAATAGCAAAAGATTAGATCTTACCAATTTGAGGTGTCCATCCTCGTTCCGGAGCTGGTTGATCTAGGGTTTGTCAGAGAAACCCTAATTTTAAAAACATGGAATCTTTCAAATTTTATTGGATATAAATAAATATCTCTTCAATTTTAGCTTTCCAATGTACTCCTTTTCTGAAAACAGTGGAGAGAAGCTCCCAGAATAGGAAGCCCTAGTTTTCTAATTTCTTCTCCATAAATGACTGTTACTGTTTCTATGATATATCCAAAATTACTACTCCTCTAATTCAGAAACTTCACATTGATGTATTCTCGCATGTCCTTGTTCTAACACCATAGGTTTTATCAGAATTGGTTTCACCAATTGGGACTTATGATCATTTTCCCAATGTGACCTGTTACAGGACTATTCAGAATAGCAACGTTGTACGGACTTCCACATCTCACTGGTTCCTCTTCTGAGTCTGAAAGTAGGACAATAGAAAGTACATTTTGTTCCCTTTCTGGAACATCTTTATGAATTTCATTTGGACCTTTGTATCCCAGGATATAGCAATTCGCCCCAGGTGTCCTGTTTAGGGATGGATTTTGGAAGGGGATGGAACCCTAACTTGGAGGGATCATATCTCCCAAAATATAGTGAATATAAGGATGAATTGTGGAAAAAATTTAACTCAACGTGTTGTCTTTTGTATCAAAAATTTTCAATTCCTGATTCTTCGCCAATCTCTGGATATAGTGAATGTACCAAAACTTAGCATTTTTAGTATTTAGGGTTTTTCTAGCTCGAGGTCAAACTAGGGTTTGACTTTCCCAGAGTTTCACCCAACCAAAAAACTTGATCCAGGTCTCTAAAATTTGATTTTGATGAGGAGATAAATTCTATGTTGGGATCACTTAAAAATTCCTCTTCTATAAGAAGCCCTAGTTTCTTGCATCAAAAACTGAAAATGCTCGGAATTGAATTCCGCTTCGACAAAAAAATGCGCCCTTCAATGGAGAGTCAGCCTAGCATACTTTTGCTGATGGATTGTGGAGAGAGACCCAAAAATTAAGAAGCCCTAGATTCTACAGTTGCACAATGTCTTCTTCTTAGGTTAACTCTGATACCATGTTAAAATTTTATCATTCAAGCTAGCATTATGATCTTAGGATCTTTAACTCAGAGAATAACATGCACAGCAATAAAACACAAGAGACAAGAGACAAAAAGAATTTTCCTCGGGGAATCCATAAAGGATAAAACCTCACAACTTCCTCAAATATAGAATCAAAACCAAAAGTAAAACCCAAAAACAAAAAGATGATCTTCCAACAGCAGTAGTCTCTCTCTCTGATCCCAGTGTCTTCTCTCTCAATCATGTGCCCCAATGAGTGAGTGTGTGTGTGATAAATAGAGAGGATCACTCTCTATTTATATTCTTTCATTCACTTGAAACCCACTCCAACATATTGGCCTCACTTAACAATTACTTACTAGAGCTGACACCTCTAGGAGTGTCTAATAACCCTATTGCCCAACAACTTGTGGGGACTTTTCCTCCTCCAACCAACAAGGAGGGTTATCCTTAACACAACAGTGGAGACTATTGCCCTAACTTACAATGACTCACCTAGGGTTGACTTCTCTAGGATAGTCTAATAACCCTAGGGCCCAACAACTACGGGAACTTTAACCCTTGACCAATAGGAGGGTTACCCACAATGACTTGACATGACTAGTTACATTATAGAACCTCCCGATAGGAACATTGAGGCATGACATGACTCAAATACGTTACAGACACATCCCAGAATAAACATCGGGGTACAATACATAATATATATGGATGAATACATTCAGAAGTTACAAATACATTAACATTGCGACAATAAATTAAGTTTTGTGCAATTATTAGTTTTGTCTTATACTATATTTATCTATATCGTGAAACTAAAAGGACTAGTGTTGAATCAAAGACAATGTGAGAAGATATGGTCACCATAAATACCTTACATCACACATCCACTTGTCCTCATAATAAGTATGTGTTATGTCCCAAACATAATTCTAACAATATATTTTACCTATTAGTTTGCTAAGGTTTGTGGTGGGTTGGACTTGGACAAATTTCAGTGCAGTGTTCCTAATGTCTCATAGTGCTTATATAGGAATTGCAATGGATTTATGAGTGTCCTAAATTCTAGTCTCAATTGAAATTGCATAGAGTTTAATAAGTTGTTTATTTGATGCAATTAGTGAGAAAATTGTGTACTTTTTAATTGTATTCTATTAGATTATTGTGATTTATTTATGTAGTATGATAGTTGACCTTTTGTCGTAGTATATATTTTTGTGGGTATATCTACTCATCTTATGATTTTTTAATCCAGGAACTCAGTGTTACGGAGGCCAAAGAACATGCCATGTGAAAAATATTATATATAATTCCAATGGAACTACTTACAGTAGGGTATCCAAGGAACCAAACAAGCATAAACACCCGTATCACATACACAATCTAAGGCACAAGATAAATGAATCGAAAGAGTAGAGAAAAAATGAGAATACTTGCAGTATGCAAAGGAAAAGTAGATATATATAGGACTTGCTTAAAATTCATGACAACTAACTTTTATTCTCATTGGAAAGTAAATCAAGTTTGATAAGATGATTGTTTGATGTACTTAATGAGAAAATAGTGTACATTTTAATTGCATTCTATCGATTATTTAGAATATATTTATGCAATATAGTCGTTTATGCTTTTCTAATGTATTTTTGGTGGATATATATATATATATATATGCTCAATTTATGATTTTTTATCATTAAAGAGCGCAAAATTCATAAGATATCATTCAAGCAAGCTTTTTGATAAATTTGCATGTTTTATTGTTACTATTTAAGAGTGGTTAGGGTTGTTCTTGTTCCTAGTTTTGGGAAATAGATTTGGGAACTGTAAATAAACAATGTATTGGTATCATTTATTCCCTGATATGATATATGCAAATTTAATATCTCTTTTTTCAAAAGATGAAATGATGAATTGCTTCAATTATGAACTAAACTTTAGTTGATTTATATGTAATTATTTTGTTGTTAGTCTACATTTTGTGGGATTTCCGTAATTTAGATGTAAATTTTTATTTAAAAATATTTGAATGAATGAGTACTTGAATTTTTTTCAAGATGATAAGAATATGTCTTTTCAAAATTATTTTATGACTTTTTAAAATTAACTTTAGTTATGTAAAAATAAACAAAATACTAGTTTGAAACATGCAGTTCTATGTCGTGTTTACAAATGAACATAACATTAGTTAATCAAAGAATTGGAAACATGTTTTCCTATGATATGCCATGTCTTTATAGATGAATAGAATATTGGTTGAATCAAAGTGGATTTTAAATATATAATTTCATACCAACAAGGAATCCTATTTCTTATACCAAAATGTCATAGCAATGGCCATTGGTTAAGTAATGGATATCTTCTCATAGTACAAGCACCATACAAAATCATTGTAAGTAAATAATGAACACCCATCAATATCATAGGTGATATCAATGGAAATTGGTTAAGCAGTCAATAATTTTAATTGATTAGGAATTACTTATACATGTTATAAACAAACAAATTCAAGGGTATATTATATTTTGGAATGGTGATTGCATGAATTATATTAAGGTTCTATTTAAGAGGATTTATATGGTTTATTAGTTATGGTTCATAGAGTGTATTGACCATAGGGATTATAAAAATCATATGTGTTTGGGATTAGATGTTTTATAAGGAGTACGGGTTATGTGTTAATGCTTATAGTGCTTAAGGAATAAAAGATCTATATGTATTAGAATTTCTGCAGTGATAAATTTTATCAATATAAATGGATAATACTTAAAAGGACGGAGGCATTAAGTTTTAAATATTATGTACCAAATGTAAAAATAAATATAATGATAATGATAGGAATAGGCTAATGAAAAGTCAAAGTGTACATACCATTTCACCTCATCAGCAATCAATCTATATAAGTATACTACAAGGCTCGTTGTAATAACCATTCTATAAATTAATTATTGTTCAATATATTCTTATAAATTGCAAAAATATTCTATCCACTAAATAGTAGAAATAGGGGTTGTTACTTACATTGGTATCAAATCCATTGATTTGACTATATTTTGTGGGCTCTTCACTCTACCAATATTTACACCACAAAACCATCAAATTCATGCTTACTGTGTTGTAAGTTGTTGCAACCATCAATTGAGTTTTGTGCAATTATTAGTTTTGTCGTATAGTATATTTATCTATATCGTGAAACTAAAAGGACTAGTGTTGAATCAAAGACAATGTCTGAAGATATAGTCACCATAAATACCTTACATCACACATCCACTTGTCCTCATAATAAGTATGTGTTATGTTCCAAACATAATTTAACAAAATATTTTACCTATTAGTTTTCTAAATTTTGTGGTGGGTTGGACTTAAACAAATTCCAGTGCAGCGTTCCTAATGTCTCCTAGTGCTTATATAGGAATTGCAATGAATTTATGACCATGGTAAATTCTAGTCTCAATTGAAATTGCATAGAGTTTAATAAGTTTTTTATTTGATGCATGTAGTGAGAAAATGGTGTACTTTTTAATTGGATTCTATTATATTATTGTGATTTATTTCTGCAGTATGATAGTTGACCTTTTGTCATAGTATATATTTTTGTGGGTATATATACTCATATTCTGATTTTTTAATATAGGAACTCAATGATATGGAGGCCAAAGTACAAGCCATGTGAAGAAGATTATATATAATTACAAGAGAAATGCTTGTGGTAAGGGTATCCAAGAAACAAAATAAACGTAAATGTGTGTATCACATACAAAATCTAATGGACAAGACAAATCAATCCAAAGAGTAGAGAAAAAATGAGATCCAAGCACTATGCAAAGGAAAACTAGATATATATAGGACTTGCTTTGAATTCATGACTACTAACTGTTATTCTCAACGGAAGGTAAATCAAGTTTAATAAGTTGATTCTTTGATGTACTCAATGGGAAAGTAGTGTACATTTTAATTGCATTCTATCGATTATTTAGAATATATTTATGCAATATAGTAGTTTATGTTTTTCTAATGTATTTTTCGAGGATATATATATATATATATATAGATATAGATATAGATATAGATATATATACTCAATTTATAATTTTTTTATAATCAAAGAGCTAAAAATTCATAAGATATCCTTTGGGAAGGATTTTTGATAAATTTGCATGATTTATTGTTACTATTTAAGAGTAATTAGGGTTGTTCTTGTTCCTATTTTTGGAAAATAGATTTGGGAACTGTAAATAAACAATGTATCGATATAATTTTTTCCCTGATATGATATGAAAATGTAATATCTCGTGTTTCAAAAGATGAAATGATGAATTGCTTCAATTATAAATTAAACCTTAGTTCATTTATATGTAATTATTTTATTGTTAGTATACATTTTGTTGGATTTTCATAGTTTAGATGTTTAATTGTCATCGAATTATAGTTTTTTGGTACAATTGCTTCAATTATGAATTAAACTTTAGTTGATTTATATGTAGTTATTTTGTTGTTAGCCTACATTTTCTAGGATTGTCATAGTTTAGATGTTTAATTGTCACTGAAAAATATTTGAATGAATGGCTACTTCAGTTTATTTCAAGATGATAAGAGTATTCCTTTTCAAAACTAATTTATGAATTTTTAAAATTAGCTTTAGTTATTTAAAAATACTAGTTTGAAACATACAATTATATGTCGTGTTTACAACTGAACATTACATTGGTTAATCAAATAATTGGAAACATATTTTTTATGATATTCCATGTATTTACAAATGAATAGAATATTGGTTGAATCAAATTTGATTTTAAATGTATAATTTTATACCAAAATTTCATGCCAATGGCAATTGGTTGAGTGATGGATATTTTTGCATAGTACAAGCATCATGGAAAATCATTGTAAATAAATAGTGGCCACCCATCAATCTCATAGGTGATATCAATGGAAATTGATTATGTAGTCGATAAGTTTAATTGATTACCACTTATATATCAATGTTATAAACAGACAAATTCAAGGGTATATTATATTATGGAATGGTGGTTGCATGAATTATATTAAGGTTATATTTAAGAGGATTTATATGGTTTAGTAGTTATGTTTGATAGAGGGTATTGACTATAGGGGTTATAACAATGATATGTGTTGGGGATTATATGTTTTATAAGGAATAAAGGTTATGTGTTAATGGTTATAATGATTAAGGACTAAAATATCTACATGTATTATAATTTATGCACTGATAAATTTTATCTATATAAATGGATAATACATAAAAGGATGGAGACATTAAGGTTTAAATATTTTTTACCAAATGTAAAAATAAATATAATGATAATGATAGGAAAAGAATAATGAAAATTCAAAGTGTACATACCCCTTCACCTCGTCACCAATCAATGTATACCAGCATATCGTAAGGCTCACTATAATAACCATTCTATAAATGAATTATTGTTCAATATATTAGTATACCTTGCAAAAATATCTCTATTAACTAAATAGTATAAATAAGGGTTGTTACTTACATTTGTATCAAAGCCATTGATTTGACTAGATTTTGTGGGTTCTTCAATATACCAATCTTTACACCACAAAGCCATCAAATTCATGCTTTCCATGTTGTAAGTTGTTACGACCATCAATTGAGTTTTGCGCAATTATTAGTTTTGTCTTGTAGTATATTTATCTATATCGTGAAAATAAAAGGACTATTGTTTAATAAAAGACAATGTGAGAAGATATAGTCACCATAACTACCTTACAGAACACATCCACTTGTCCTCATAATAAGTATGTGTTATGTGCCAAACACAATTTTAAGAAAATATGTTACCTATTAGTTTTGTAAGGTTTGTGGTGGGTTGGACGTGAACAAATTTCACTGCAGTGTTCCTAATGTCTCATAGTGCTTATATATGAATTGTAATGAATTTATGACTATGTTAAATTCTAGTCTCAATTGAAATTACATAGAGTTTAATAAGTTTTTTATTTGATGCAATTAGTGAGAAAATGGTGTAATTTTTAATTGCATTCTATTAGATTATTGTGATTTATTTCTGCAGTATAATAGTTGACCTTTTGTCGCAGTATCTAGTTTTGTGGCTATATCTACTCATCTTACGATTTTTTTTCCAAGAACTCAGTGTTATGGAGGCCAAAGAACACGCAATGCGAAGAATATTATATATAATTCCAATGGAGATTCTTAGAGGAAGGGTATCCAAGCAACAAAACAAGCATAAACTCCCGTATCACATACACAATCTAATGCACAAGGTAAATGAATCCAAAGAGTAGAGAAAAAATGAGAATTCTTGCACTATGGAAAGGAAAACTAGATATATATAGGACTTGCTTTGAATTCATGACTACTAACTTTTATTCTCAACCGAAAGTAAATCAAGTTTAATAAGTTGATTCTTTGATGTACTCAAAGAGAAAATAGTGTACATTTTAATTGCATTATATCGATTATTTAGAATATATTTATGCAATATAGTATTTTATGCCTTTATAATGTATTTTTCGTGGATATATATATATAGATAGATAGATAGATAGATAGATAGATAGAGATATATATAGATATAGATATATAGATATATGGTCAATTTATGATTTTTTATCATCAAAGAGCACAAAATTCATAAGATATCCTTCAGGCAGGATTTTTGATAAATTTGCATGTTTTATTGTTACTATTTAAGAGTGATTAGGACTTACTTATCCATGTTATAAACAAACAAATTCAAGGGTATATGATATTATGGAATGGTGGTTTCATGAATTATATTAAGGTTATATTTAAGAGGATTCATATGGTTTAGTAGTTATGGTTCATAGATCGTATTGACCATACGGGTTATAACAATCATGTGTTGGGGATTAGATGTTATGTGTATGATTATAGTGCTTAAGGACTAAAAGATATACATGTATTATAATTTCCGCAGTGATAAATTTTATCAATATAAATGGATAATACTTAAAAGGATGGAGGAATTAAGGTTTAAAGATTATGTATCAAAAGGAAAAATAAATATAATGATAACGATAGGAATAGTCTAACGAAAATTCAAAGTGCACATACCACTTCACCTCATCACTAATCAATGTATATAAGTATACTGGAAGGCTCATTGTAATAACCATTCTATAAATTAATAATTTTTCAATATATTCTTATACATTGCAAAAATATTATATCAACTAAATAGTAGAAATAAGGGTTTTTACTTACATTGGTATCAAAGCCATTGATTTGACTAGATTTTGTGGGTTCTTCAATCTACCAATATTTACACCACAAAACCATAAAATCAATGCTTACTGTGTTTTAAGTTGTTGCGACCATCAATTGAGTTTTGTGCAATTATTAGTTTTGTCGTATTGTATATTTATCTATATCATGAAACTAAAAGGACTAGTGTTGAATCAAAGACAATGTGAGAAGATATAGTCACCATAACTACCTTACATCACACATCCACTTGTTCTCATAATAAGTATTTGTTATGTGCCAAACATAGTTCTAACAAAATATTTTACCTATTAGGTTTCTGAGGTTTGTGGTGGGTTGGACTTAAAAAAAATTTAGTGCACTGTTCCTAATGTCTCATAGTTCTTATATAGGAATTGGAATGAATTTGCAACCATGCTAAATTATAGTCTCAATTGAAATTGCATAGAGTTTAAAAAGTTGTTTATTTGATGCAATTAATGAGAAAATGGTGTGCTTTTTAACTGGATTCTATTAGATTATTGTGATTTATTTCTTCCGTATGATATTTAACCTTTTGTCACATGATATATTTTTGTGGGTATAGCTACTCATCTTATGATTTTTTAATCCAAGAACTCAATGTTATGGAGGCCAAATAACAGGCCATGCGAAGAAGATTATATATAATTCCAAGGGAACTGCTTAGGGGAAGGGTATCAAATCAACAAAACAAGCATAAACACCCTATCACATACACAATCTAATGCACAAGATAAATGAATCAAAAGAGTAGAGAAAAAATTATAATCCTTGCACTATGCAAAGTAAAACTAGATATATATAAGACTTGCTTTGAATTCATGACTACTAACTTTTATTCACAACAGAAAGAAAATTAAGTTTAATAAGTTGATTCTTTGATGTACTCAATGAGAAAATAGTGTACATTCTAATTGCATTCTATCGATTAATTAAAATATATTTATGCAATATAGTAGCTTATGTTTTTCTAATGTATTTTTCCTTGGAAATATATATGCTCAATATATAATTTTTTTATAATCAAAGAGCTCAAAATTCATAAGATGTACTTCAGGAAGGATTTTTGATAAATTTGCATGATTTATTGTTACTATTTAAGAGTGATTAGGGTTGTTCTTGTTCCTAGATTTGGTAAATATATTTGGGAACTATAAATAAACAATGTATCGATATCATTTTTTCCATGATATGATATGCAAATGTAATATCTCGTATTTCAAAAGATGAAATGATGAATTGCTTCAATTATAAATTATACTTTAGGTGATTTATATGTAATTGCTTTATTGTTAGTCTACATTTTGTGGGATTGTCATAGTTTAGATGTTTAATTGTCATTGAAAAATATTTGAATGAATGGGTAATTGAATTGAATTCAAGATGATAGGAATATGGTTTTTCAAAATTAATTTATGACTTCTTAAAATAAACTTTAGTTATGTGAAAATTAACTTTAGTTATGTAAAACTGAACAAAATACTAGTTTGAAACATATAATTCTATGTCATGTTTACAAATGAGCATAACATTGGCTAATCAAAGAATTGGAAACATATTTTACTATGATATGTCATCTATTTATGGATGAATAGAATATTGGTTGAATAAAAGTTGATTTTAAATATAGAATTTCATACCAAGAAGCAATACTATTTAATATACCAAAATTTCATACCAATGACCATTGTTTAAGTAATGGATATCTTCGTATAGTACAAGCACCGTGGAAAATCATTGTAAACAACAACTTTATAATATGACACTGGTATAGTTTGACCAAATAAAAAAAACCTCCTATTTTTTATGGAGATAGTTTGACCAAATCAAACATATATGGTATTACAACATACATGTTTTGTATGTTGTAATATCATTTGAATAATTTCTAAAAGGTAACACTTAAAGTGTGGTTCAAGTTTTTTCATGTAAACAACTTTATAAGTACAATTGCTAAAACAACCTATTTATTTTATGAATATAGTTTCAAAAAATAAAATATATCACAATTTTATGCCTCCTTCCTGCACCTCCTCACTCCACCTCCTACCTCCTCCTCCTCCTACACACCCCCACTCCCTCCTCTTCCTCTCTACCTCCTCCACCCCCTGCCTTCTCCTCCTCCTCCTACATCTCCTCCCTCCCTTCTCCTTATGCTCCTCCTCCCCCTCCTCCCTCTCTTCCTCCTCCTCTTACACATCCTCCCTTCCTTCTACTTCTCCTCTGCTTCCCCCTTCTCCCTCTCTTCCTCTTCCCACACCCCCTTCTTTACTCCTCCTCCTCCCTCTCTCCTCCACTCTACCTTTGCCTCCTCCTCCTCCTCCTCTCTCCCTCCTCCACATCATCCCTCCTCCTTATCTCCTCCACTCTTCCTCTTCCTCCTCCTCTCTCCCACACCCTACCTCCTCCTATTCCCTCCCTCGCTCCTCCTCCTCCTATTCCCTCCCTCGCTCCTCCTCCTCCTACTCACTTCCTGTCCCCTCCACCCTCCCTCTACCTCCTCCTACTTTCTCCACCACCCTATCCCTCTCCTCCTACCTCCTCCTCTCTCCCTTGTCATCCCTCCTCCTTTCTCCTCCCTCCCTAACATTCTCCTTTCCTCCTCCTCCCTCTCCTCCATGCCCCACTCCTTTATTCCTCCTCTCCCTCCACCACTCCACCCTTCCACTCTACCCCCTTCTCCTCCTCCTCCTCTCCCCCTCCTCCCACCTTCTCCTCTCTCCCTCCTCACTCCCCTTATAATTTCCTCCTACTTCCTCTCCTTCCTCCCCCACTCCTTTCTTCCTCCCATTCTTCCACCCCTCTCCATTCCAGTCCTCCTACTCCTCTTCCTCCACCAATATCCCTTCCACTCTACCTCATCCTCTTCCTCCACCCCTCTCCCTTCCACTCATCCTCTTCCTCCACCCCTCTCCCTTCCACTCCTCCTCCTCTTCATCTACCACTCTCCATTCCTCCTACCTCTCTCCTCCACTCTACCTCCTCCTCCCACCCCCTCCTCCTCTCTCAAACACACTCCCTCCTCCCTCTCTCCTCCTCTATGCCATGCCCTACCTCCACCCCTCTCCCTTACACTCGTCCTCATCCCCATCCTCATCCTCCAACCCTCTCTCTTCCACTCCTCTTTGTCCACCCATGTCCCTTCCACTCCTACTCCTCTTCCTCCACCCCTATATTTTCCTCCTCCACATCTTCCCTCTCTCCTCCACTTTTCCTCCTCCTCCCTCTCTCCTCCACTCCTCCTCCTCCTCTCTCCCATGCCCTCCCTCCACCATACCTCTGTATCCTCCTCCTCTCCCTCGTTCCCTACCCACTCCCCTCTCCCTCCCTTACTCCTCCTCCTCCTTCCCTTCTCCCTCTCTTCCTCACCCTCCCTTCACCTCCTCCTTCTCCTCTCTCCCCCCTCCCTCCCTCCCCCCCCCTCCTCCCTCCCCCCCCCTTCCCCCCCTCCTCCTCCTCTCTCCCTCCTCCTCCTACAGCCCCCCCCCCCTCCATCCTCCTCTTCCTCCTCCACCCCTCCCTTCTCCTCCTCCTCCTCTCTCCCTCCTCCTCCTACAGCCCCCCCCCCCTCCATCCTCCTCTTCCTCCTCCACCCCTCCCTTCTCCTCCTCCTCCTCTCTCCCTCCTCCTCCTACAGCCCCCCCCCCCTCCATCCTCCTCTTCCTCCTCCACCCCTCCCTTCTCCTCCTCCTCCTCCCTCCCCCCCCCTTCCCCCCTCCACCCCCTACCTCCCTTCTTTCCTCCACCTCCTCTCTCCCTCCTCCACCTTATCCCTCCTTCCTATATCCTCCACCCTCCCCTTGCCTCCTCCTCCTCCTCTCTCTTACACCTTGATTCCTCCTCTTCCCTTTCCTGCTCCTCCCCCACTCCTCCTCCTCCCTCTCCCATCAACCCTACCTCCGCCTCCTCCCTCCCTCTCTCCTCCACCCTCCAT
>LPNX010112420.1:103088-121380 GCA_001517045.1 Pseudotsuga menziesii | reverse complement strand
TATATAGGAAGTGCCTTAATGTAAAAGTACCGTGTTAATAGAGAAATGCATTAAGCCCTATGCTCTTGAAGAAAAATTCATTAAGGTATAGACCTATACCCATGACTAGAAAATATTGCATTCTCCAAATGGCTTCCATTTCCATTAATGTGAGCAACACTTATGTCTGGCATCCTTTTATATAAAATTTCATTATCACTATTCATGAAACCTAGTTTTTACTGAAACAAACATTCATAAAAATGAGCTTTTATTGATACAAACATATCTTATTGAACAAATGTTTTAAAGAAGTAAATAACATTCATACAAATGAGCTTTTATTGAAACAAACATATCTTATTGAACAAATGTTTTAAAAAAGTAAATATCACGTTCTCATCATTGTATATAAAATTCCATATCAAGATTCATGAATTTGCAAACATATCTTATTGAACAAATGTTTTAAAAAAGTAAATATCACGTTTTCATCATTGTATATAAAATTCCATATCAAGATTCATGAATTTGAGATTTTACTGAGACAAACATTTCTTATTGAACGATGAATCTCAAACAACTGATATAAATTTGTCTATGGCTATGTCTATAGCAATGCTAGATAGATAGACAAAATGACCATAGTATGTGCGACTTTCTTTCTTGTTGCAGGATAGAATATATATATAATATAAAAATAGTAGATTAAAAGTCATCTATATTAACCTAGACTAAACAACATAGCCTGCAACTACTTAATGAAAATATAGCAATATACTATATACTTATTGTACTAGTCTATTAACTATATAATTAGAATTTCCTTTCAATTCATATGTTCATTATGGAGCTGGTTTAATTAGAGTCCCAAATACAAAGTTCAAACAACATATACAACTGTGCTCATACATAAAAAGGAAGAAAGGGTTTTGTAAACTATGATGATGCATAAAAATTGAACCTACACTTGGGACCAAGAGAAAAGGTACCATTTAATGCAGAGAGGACATATCAGTTGGAAAATATCAAGAAGACCTATGAGAGGTTGCAAAGCAAAATAATAATACATATGGTACATGTAGGAGAAGAAATAAATATGTTTATAAAAAATGTATCCCATTCAGTAAAATATCACTCTGTAATATGGAAATATCACTCTATAGTATGTAAGGTATAATATCACTCCTTAATATGGAAATATCACTCTATAATATGTAAAATATCACTGTAATATGGAATATCACTATAACATGTAATGTATAATATCACTTGCAATATAGAAATATCACTCTATAAACAAAAAATATTAAAAAGTTAAACTAAGGTCTTTCCATTCCTGGCTATAGGATCGTCATTGATAATATATGATAATATATAAAAGGATTATAGGCTGCTGCAATTTACAACTTATGACATGGCTTGGATATTTCTTTATGTGAGTTCTTTTACTATGGTCCATCAGACAACACCTCATAGAGTCGTATACCATTCAAACATTTAAAATGCTAGGATGTTAAAAAATACATTCCTACAACAAGAAACAAATGGTTGTGGTGGTGGCTGTAATGGATAGTGGGAGTGGTTGTGGCAGTGGACATGCTAGGTATGTATGTAGGTATATAGAATGAGTATAGCAAAGTTGGCCGGCTGCATGTGGCCCTGTGAAAGCATGAAATAGAAAGGCGGTATTGTTGAAAGCTAAATGCAGTATTGCTGAAAGGAAAGGCCAGGTTGATAGGCTACACTAGGAAACTATAAATGAATTTAGAAAGGGCTAAGATAGGCCAAGGCTTAGTATATCAGGATTGTAAATGAATGAATATATGAAATTGAAATAAATAATCCAATTGTGAGACTAGATACCTTACCTTTGGCCTGCATTTTGCATGTTTCCCCGGAAAGTTCTGATAAATTGATGATCGTCGAACTGAGCTGCAGCTTGTATATATAATCCTTTATGCCTAACAAATATGTTTCCCACCTGCACATTTCAAGAATTTAGACAGTCAATATCTATATAAAAAAAAACCATATAAAATTATCCATTCTAACTATTAACTGATCTTATCCGTAGCGTAGAAATTGAAAACAATCTTAAAAAGAAATGAATTAAGAATACTGCATTACTTGATAGCATTTACATATGGCAGAGAAAAGCAATCAGATCTTCTCTCATATGGCAGAGCAGAGCACACAGTGCTGTTGAATGAGCCCATATGTCTCTATCTCTGAGGGGCAGACAGTGCTGCTGTTGTTGAATGAATGCATAGGTTTCTATCTCTGATGGGAATGTGGGGCATCAATTGAAACACTAAAACCATTGATCCTATCCATATAGAAAGCACGAAACTAAAGAAAACCATAAACATTACTCGATAGCATTTACATATGGCTGAGCAGAGCAATCAAATATTCTCTCATACGGCAGGGCAGAGCAGAAAGTGCTGCTATTGTTGAATTAATGCATATGTTTCTATCTCTGACTAGAATATGGGGCATCAAACGAAACAATAAAACCATTGCATACTCCACATCCCATACACCTTGATCCAATCCATCTAGAAATCACAAAACTAAAGAAAACCCTAAACATCAATATAAACGAAATGAAAAGACGGCCAATCCAAATTTCCATGGCCATGGAAAGAGGAGAAGTTGCGGAAATGCCAGAAATTGCAGAAGCAGAATTGCCAGGGCTTAGTATATCAGAAGCGGAAATGCCAGAAATTTCTAAATGAATTTAGAAAGGGCCAGGCTAGGTCACAGCTTAGTATATCAGGCTTGTAAATGAATGAATACATGAAATTGAAAGAAATAAGCCAATGGTGAGACTAGATAGTAGATACCCTTACCCTTGGTGTGCATTTTGCAAGATTCCCTGGAGATTTTTGGACATTGCTGCAGCATACCTGTATAATCCGTTTTTGCCCAACAAATATGTGCAATGATTGTAACTGATCAATATGGCGTCACCTGCACATTTCAAGAATTTAGACGTCAATATCTATCAAAAAACAATCCATATAAAATTATCCCTTGTAATTATTAACTGAGGTTTTCCTACTGTAGAAATTGAAGGGAATTTTAAGTGAATTGAATTAAAAATACTACATTACTTATACCATTTACATATGGCAGAGCAGAGCAATCAAATCTTCTCTCAGAGCAAAGAAAACAGTGCTGCTAATGTTAAATGAATGCATAGGTTTCTATCTCTAATGGGAATATGGGGCATCAAACAAAACAATAAAACCATTGATCCGATCCATCTAGAAAGCATGAAACAAACGAAAACAATAAACATCAATTTAAACGAAATGAAAAGACGACCAATCCAAATTTCCATGGAAAGAGGAGAGGTTACGAAAATACCAGAAATTGCAGAAGCGGAAATAACAGAATGCGGAAATTGTTGAAGCGGAAATACCAGAGCAGAGCAGTCAAATCGTCTCTCATATGGCAGAGCACAGCAATCGAATCTCCTCTCATATGGCAGAGCAGAGCAAACAATGTTGCTGCTGAAATGCCAGAAATTGCAGAATGCGGAAATGCTTGACACTCTTGGTGTAGTAGATACAATACAACGGAGATAGATGCTGCGATGGTGTAGTAGATACTCGAGTCCTAGCGAAAGTTCTCGCTGGCTTTCTCGAGTCCCAATTCTCGCTAATCGCTTAAAGTTCTCGCTGGTTCACTCGAGTCCCAGCGAGAATTGGGACTCAATTCTCGCTAATCCCAATTCAATTCAATCCTTAAAAGCAAGAAAAGCTTAAAGCAATTCATTTTAAAAACAAAAATCTTGAAGGAAAACCTAATTCAATATTTTACATAAGTTTTTGTTTCTAAGGAAAAAACATAAAACTTGAAGTTCTCGCTGGTTCTCTCAAGTCCTAATTCAATTCAATCCTTAAAAGCAAGAAAAGCTTAAAGTGAAAAAAAACTTAAATCAATTCAATTTAAAAAACATAAAGCTTAAAAGAAAACCTAATTCAATCTTTTATGGAAACTTTTTGTTTCTCTCAAGTAAAAAACATAAAGTTAAAAAAGAAAACAGCATATAGAAAAATGAAAACAAACTTACAAAAATATGTACATATATTTGTCAAAATATTTATTGTCATTATGTTTTTGTCAAAATATTTAATGTTAAATTGAATTTTTTTTAAGTGGGATCTATGTAAATATTTTGGAATCTTTATTCAAATATTGAAATATATATTAAATATTTTGTTTTAAGTTATTGAAATTTAGATTATATATTTTGTTAAAATACACCTTGTCAAATTGTGTTTTTTCCAATTGTAAAAAGAAACATTGTAGAATATCTTTATATAAATGGTGTCCATTGGCCAAAACAAGAAGATATAAAAACAATTACTATGTTTATAAAAATCATAGCCAAGAAAAATGTATTGCGTTGTTTCTATAAGCTATGCTAAAGATAAATGGTTAGCATTGTAATTTTGTTCATTTTTGTCTAGATATTTTGACATAAGTGTAATTATCATTATACATCATTTCTATTATTATGAGCTACATTTCTATTACTTACATTTGTAAATGTGGTTTATTATTGTCATTAGCAATCATGGACTATTCATTGGCATTATCTATGTGTGAATGTCATCACCCTAGCCTAAATTTGTCATTGATCCCATGCTAAATGTCCATGTGCATGACTTTGTCTTTAACTACATCCACACCACATCCCTATGAGCATGAACTCATCATAGCATCTCTATTGTTCTTAAGGATGCATGATATTTGGAAGAAATTAGATCAACCTATGAAAAGAGTTTAATACCCAAAATAGATATTGTTTATAAAGTAAGATTCTTGAGTTCCTTTTATATCTAAGATATTAGTATAAGTTCATTCACATTGTTGGTGCTCTAGAATTACTTGAAAAATGCACTAGTAGCAACATTCTAGTTTTCAATGTGGTTGTGGTTCTGTATGTAGCTTCACCACTCCTCCAATACCCAGTGTGGTACGAGTCTGCACTACCCAGCAAAGTCTATCTCCATTAGGAAACTCCACATTGCTTTCTCCAAGGGTGAATCTCCATGAAATTCTCCACCATTAGAGCTCACCATCATGCAAAGAAGAAATCATTCACCCATACACATTTAACCATTCAACTGAATGTCTTCATGCATTCAACAATTGTGATGTGAGTAATACATGAAGGAAAATCATGGAGGAACCAAACCATTGCAATATGCAACAACATGTAATATCTCATTACATGCAATATGATGGAGTATGGATGTTCAGCTCCAAACTGAAGAATTCAACGTATCGTGAAGAGAGTCAAAATTTGTTCACAAATTCGAACATGAGACTACTCTAAGAAATACGAGCATGTGAATCCCTAGAAAAACACTCCAAAGAACAAAAAGATAGCAAGTGGAGGAGGCAGCTTGGTCCTCTTGTATTAGTGATTTGAATGCCTAGATGTTTGGATTACGCCCATGTCACAAGAGTTTCGAGTGTATGTTGAGTACAAAAAGGGTAGGGAACGCCATACTTAAAGCATATAATATGGTAGGTGGAAGTGTAGGCCATCAAGAAAACCATATGTGCATGTAGGACAGAGGAGAGTGCATTCAGTTAACAGGAAATATGTAGAGGATATGGAAGGTAATGGTAGAAATGTAGTACAAATGATATGGAAGAACCTTAACTCTCAAAAATAGCACAAGAATATGGGTAGTATGCAAGTCACGGGCCATAAGATTTACAATCCCTCTGGTATTAGTATTGGGACTCCCAATATGGAACACAATCAAATTGACTAACATAGACAAATGCACAATAGATAGGAAAGTGCTTATCCATATTTCTCATCAACACATGTACATATATATACAATGTATGTGACCCTTGGTTTCATATTCCAAGGTGTCTCTTGGATTGTTCCATATGCTTCTTCATATTCACCTCACGTGAATAGTAATACTATAGATTATACAAAGACAATTAACCCTAATGTATTAATGTTTCCAACACCAATGATTCCAATTGACTCTAAGGTATGACTACAAACCAATAATGTGAAATATGTTTTGAATTTGAGGACTCGAGAGGAGTGGAGTTCATTTAATTAGAGCCCAATGTTTTCTTAGTCCTTATGCATTTGAGGTGGTTCCCAGTGAGGCTAAATACAATCAAGGTACACTAGCTTCTTGGTAAATCCTTATATAGTCACTTCCTCGGGTCATATGGATGATGTGAGATGGAAAATGGTTCTAATTTTTCCAATTGTGATGTATAATGGTGATGAAATTGATCACAAGGTTAGTGAGCAAATTTAGGTTGCTAACATTGTCTCTTGCCCCAAGGTATTTTCTATCATACTTAGACAATATGTACCTATTGAACCATCACAAACATGATAATATCTTCAGCTATCCCACATAACACAAGGAATACCTACCCTTTCTTCTCAACATCCCCTCATATAACCTTTCCTTTACAGTGATTTTCAGTGTGTAGAAAGATTCCAACCTACTATATGCATCTAAAGAGTAGCCTATACAATTAATACCTGGATTCTCAAGAATCAAAAGAGAAAAAAGTGTTTAGTGGGTGGAGGTTTAGTAATGTGCTCATTCTATATGCTCACCCACAACCATCATTCTTCACTTTAATTTCTACAATTTCCTCTTCATCAGTGTCGATTGTAATTATTGTCTTAAACTATCCCAATTATTAAATGGAGAGAACACCATAATATGTAGAACAACTTTTACATGAGAGTGAATGACAACTGACATTATTTTTTACCATAAAGTAAAGGACTCCTACAAATGGCATAAGAAGTATATTGAGCCCATGCTTCCTCAACTACACGGGAAGCCTTTCCCACCAACCTATCACATGCATTCAACGATTGGTTTTAATAATTCAAAGGTGATAATTGGATTAGTTAAGGAACATGGTAGAAAATATATGATTTATAAGGTTGGAACTTGGAAAAAGTTAATTCACTTTCCCATATTCCCTCGTTCCTTTTCCCCTCTAGTGAAATCATAGCCCCCCTACTGCTCTATACACAACCATGTTATATCATTATATTGTTTACCAACATGATATTTACATATGTTTAAGTCTTCTTTCTAAGCCTAACACATGGCCCATATATAGATATTTACATCATACATGCATATACATTTACTAGTGAGGCCTTGCCCTTGAGTTCCTCACTACGAATATATACTAGCATATTTCCATCATTTACACAATCTATATTAGACATGAAAAAGTTCAAAATAAGGGTATTACATTTGTCCATGATAGAGGGACCAAAATTGAAAACCAAATCACTATGCTTTCTTGAATCAAATTCCATAAAAAAAAAAAAAACATAATTGGAAGAGTGAATATAAGGATTTACACTATGTATAAGATTCCAAATGTCAAAAAAACACTCATGGATATCTACAAGCTTTGTTCATAAACTATTAAATATACAAATCAAACTATTTCACATTCCTTCGCGTGATGACTAGGGTTTAAACTACTTGCTCCATAAAAAATTCCTTTAGAAGAAGAGGGAGAGGACCCATTTCTTGAGTCTACCCACTATTTTAAATATTGCAAATATGAGTTTTAAACATAGCTTTTATGCACAACAAAGTGTAATCTAGGTTGGAGGTGGAATCAACTAGGAAAGAAAGGTTGAGATTTTGAAGAACAAAGAATGGAAGGGATTACAAAACTCAATCCAAGTGAGTGACATCAATGAACCTTAACCTTGACAAAAAAAAAAATCCCATTTACACAAAAACTGATACTTAGAAATTGAGATAATACTCTTAAAATCATAATAAAAGAAATAACAATGACCATTTCAATGATTTTCACTATACTATACTTGTGAAATAACTCAAGCTCACCTTTTTAAATTCTCAATATATTATTAAAATTCAATTATAATTTTATCATTTAATAATTATATGATATTGTAATTTCCTTTTTGAACTTTTTAAATTTTTTATTGTGTTATTTAAATTATCTTAAAAATTTGTAAGAATTATAATTTATCATTTTTCAATAAAACTATATTCTATACTTTTCTTATAATAAAAAGGACAATTATTATATCCCTTGCATTGTCAAAATATCTAATAATGTTAATATTAAATTTGTTTAGATATTATCATTCACCATACTTCAATGTACATTGTGTATGAATTATTTTTTTTCTACTTATTATTGTTTTTAAATATGAATCTTATCAATAATGATGTAAAAATTTTACATGTATAAAGTTTAAGTATTTAATAAGATGTTTTTTTTAAAGAAGAAAGTTAAATAAGATATGATTTTAATTTTAACTTTAATCTTAGGTTATTATAATATTTGTAAAAATCAAAATTTGGAATCAATAAAATCATTATTTTAATGTAAAAAAAAGTCAATGTTTTTAAAATACCTATAATACAACTGCATTATACAATGTTAACCTATCATTTTAATTTGGAAAATATTCACAAATATTAAC
Organism: Pseudotsuga menziesii; assembly: GCA_001517045.1. Lineage (NCBI taxonomy): Eukaryota > Viridiplantae > Streptophyta > Pinopsida > Pinales > Pinaceae > Pseudotsuga > Pseudotsuga menziesii. The sequence goes on along the minus strand of LPNX010112420.1, from coordinate 112,889 downwards.
CTGTCATTTTAATTTGGAAAACATTCACAAACATCTTTTGAAAAAAATCAAATTCATTATAAGACTGTGAAAGTGAAAAAAAATATTTAATATTTTAAATAAAAATATAATGCATTTATTTTTATTATTTCTTGATATAGGATTTGTAAGATTGAGTATTGAAGTCAAAGGTTTCATTCTCTAACAATGAAATTTGTAAAGTTACATAAATATTTAAGATTAATCATGGTAACAAGGATTAATGTAATATAGAGGTAGGCCATAGAGTAAGATCTCCATTTGAGATTACAATTACTTAAATATTTTCAGATAAGATTATGTTGTTAAGTCCTAAAATGTCAACATATTTATGTCATTCTTAAGAAATTAGGTATTTTAATTAATGAATATTTAATTAGTAAAATGGTTTATATTAGAGTAAACATTGTATTATAATTTTGTTTTTGGTTTTTTATTATGATTTAGAGAACATGATGAGAGTATCTCATATTTTTAATTTTCATATTAATATTTTCCATGGTAGTAAAGCATTTATTTGTATGATGTTAATTTTGGACAATATAAAATAACTTCCTTGATAATCATGTTAATTGCATCTTAGATTATGTAATTAAAATGAGAAGTTTTTTATCCACCTCACTCAAGTTCAAATCTTGTTTGTTAAATGTTTTCCCTTTTTTGTGCCTTAATTGATGTTGACAATGTACCAATAATCTCACTCTTGTAAGTGTTTATGGGTGACACAATATATTTATTAAATTGAGCACATAGATCTGTGGACAAACACATAACTCGCAAGATATATCACACAATTTACTCAACAATTGAAGAATGAAACAGTGCAAAAATGGCTTGAAACTGTGAATGCTTTCATTAATCAAAAAGTAATTAGATAATAATTACAATGAAGTACAATGGCTTAAATAGCCACATTCAATTAAAATCCACATGAGGAAATTAGAATTGATTAGACTCTACTTGACTGTAAGTAACTAAGACCTTGTCTAAATCACTGTCGGAGGACTCAATAGTTAACTGACCTTGTCTAAACCATTAGCGTAGTTTAACGGAGTTCTAAAACACAACTCAAGTGTCTACTTCAGTGTTGACTGAGGCTAATTGACTCTGGTAGGTGATAAATGCGCCTCTCCTATATGCAGCCATGCAAACCTAGCACTGACTGAATGTAGAGGACTAGACCTGAATGTAACTGACTCCTAACTCAGCTTGACTAGTAACTAACTGAACGCAACTGATGAAGGTTGTATCGACACTCCTAGTGGCTCCTAAATTGTAGGAATTGATCTAGGAGGATCCTAAACTGATGCATGCAAGTGCAATCAATGGTAGTAGGCCTCAATTAGTGTTCCCCACACTTTAGTAACTAGAACATGTGCCCCAATTAGGCCAAGTGGACCCAATGGTGCTAGTGACAAAAAATAGACTGGATGGATTCCTGATTTAGACATGATTTCTAATTTAGACATATTACCAAATTGGACAAGGGAGGATCAATAATCCTAATTCAGAGATGCAATCATTGTCATCTTCCATTCTGAATAGCTTATGAATGGGGTAAGAAGAGGAATTGATGAATCCATTCAAAGTTGTACCTACAAAAACACAAAAGGGGCACCATAAGGTCGAATAACCTACACATTTCAGGTTTTCATCACACCCAACATAATTGATCAAGCAAGCTTGATCAACAATTCCTTAACTTGGGGTATTAAGTGGTAAACCTTCTGCTTCTGGTGCAGAAGTGGAAGGAGCAATATTCCTCAAAAATGATCCAATAGGAGATCTGAGAAGGAGAAGTGCCTTGTCCACTAACACTCTAATACCATATTAAATTGAGCACATAGATCTGTGGACAAACACACAACTCACAAGATAGATCACACAATTTACTCAGCAATTGAAGAATGAAACAGTGCAAAAATGGCTAGCAACTATGAATGCTTTCATTAATAATTAGATAATAATTATAATGAAGTACAATGGCTTAAATAGCCACATGCAATTCAAATCGACATGAGGAAATTCGAATTGATTAGACTCTACTTGACTGTAGGTAACGAAGACCTTGTCTAAATCACTGTCAGAGGACACAATAGTTAATTCACCTTGTCTAAACCATTACCAGAGTTCAACAGAGTTCTAAAACACAAATCAAGTGTCTACTTCAGTGTTTACTGAGGCTAACTGATTATGGTAGGTGAGAAATGCACCTCTTGTGTATGCATCCATGCAAACCTAGCACTAACTAAATGTAGAGGACTAGAACTGAATGTAACTGACTCCTAACTCAGCTTGACTAGTCACTAACTGAACTCAACTGATGGAGGTTGGTATCGGCACTCTCAGTGGCTCCTAAATTGTAGGAATTGATCTAAGAGGATCCTACAATGATGCATGCAAGTGAAATCAGTGGTAGTAAGCCTCAATTAGTGTTCCCCACAATTTAGTAACTGGAACATGTGCCCCAATTAAGCCAAGTGGACCCAATGGTACTAGTGACTAAAAATAGACTGGATGGACTCCCAATTTAGACATGACTCCTGATTTAGATATATGACCAAATTGGACAAGGGAGGATTAATAATCCTAAAAATATTTCCAACCATTACCTAAATTATATTATCTCAAATGATTGTAGCCAATATTTCATCCCTTTTTCTCATAACGTTTCATTCAAAAAAATGGTACTTCATTATTTCTACCAACCATACCAAACTAGTACCCCATATTGGGTGGTCTTTAGATAGAAGGAAAATATGACGACATGTGGAAGGTCCTAAGGAGAGGAATGGACCAATGACACATGTCCATCCTCCTACTAAAAGGATTGTCACCTTCCTTCTTTAATCAATTTATAAACATCCTCGCTCGCTCTCATCTCTAATGAAACATGATATCTATCAATTATATAGTCATCCTTTCAATGGAATTATGGAAATAGCTCTACACTTTGGTGTAAAGTACACTTCAAATTATGATTTGCATAGGATTAAAACCATGAAATGGATCGATAAAATTCTAGGTACCAACATAGAGGAAACTAGTGCAATGAGTTTTTTCAAAATCAGTGATTTGAGAACCTAATTTTGACACTAGGAGGGTAGATGGGTACCAAATATAGGGTTTTTGTGTGGATTTTTGTAGCATCATATAGGTACTTCCACATGAACAATGTATGACATGTGAAAGGTTTCATTCAATGACTCTTACACATAGGACATCCAATTTAGTAAAGTGAACTATTAAAGTGAATGTACTTTTGTAATTACTTTGTGTAAAAGATCTAGAGGGACCATGGTATTTGGTATCCCATGGAATTGGACCAAGGTATTTGCATACTGTAATGTTATAAAAGGAAATATAGGTGAGAAGAGGTGACACACAATAGACACACAGAGTGAGTGAGATCTCATTGAGTCGTTAGAGAAGGACTTTCGACCAAGTGTACAGGTGCAAGGGTAGGGTTACAGGAAACTAGCACAGGGAAACTAAAGGTTAGAAACTAGCAAGATCGAAGGAATGATCTTGCAGTTTGAAAGCCAGCATTTTTTCATTATATTTTTCTTAATGGGCCATTATCTCAAGAAGAGAGCCAAGGGTTTTAGAGATAATAAAATCAATTTTTTGTTGTTTTTTTTGCCATCTAGTGTTTTACAGGGTAAATATATGTCAAATGTGTATGTGATTCATGTGTTTTATTGTCAAATAATTAGTTAATATCTCAGTGTTTTTACAGTTAATAATGTTTGTAAATTATTTGTGACTAAAAATCAAGTTTGTGACTAAAAACTGGGTTTTCCCATTGACAATTTTTTTTTGTTCCCCCTGACACCTTTTGCTAATGTACAATCCTAGGGTAAAAACTCTTAAAATGGAAAAAATAAGAGATTTCGACAACCTTCTAGATGAAATCCCTTGTGGAGGATTATCCCAATCGATTGGAGTAGGTGGGATTCATAGACCTAACCTATAGGGATGAGCTCTCATCTTCCTCCCAAATAATCTCAACCCATTTGTTCTCTCTTTGGCCTTTATATGCAAGCTTATCCTCATGGATGATAAGGGGAAGAGGATTAAGAAAGTACCTTTATGTTGTTGGAAACATTCCTGGTGTAGGAAGAAAAGAGTATGGTCTTGTGAGTGAGAGTTTTGAGAGATTGTAGAGTTTGTGAAAGTGAGTGAAAATTCTTTGTGAGGACAAGGATTCAACATCAAGGCCTTGATTATAGTTTTCTCTATATTTATTAATACAAATATGTTTCCCTTTCCCATGAATAATTTGTGTTTTATGTGAGTTTTTCATTCCTTTTATCCCTGATCATTATCATAGAGTGTTATGTTATCTTGTTGATTTCACTTTTTTATCTTGTTCTTTACATTCTTTTGTAGGGACAAGTGATCATGAAAGAATTCAAATGACAAGGATCACCTTCATTGTGAGGTAATAAATATTTATATTCAAGTGATTTGACAATCTAGGGATAGGATAAACTGATGTCAGTCTTTTGTTCTAGACCTTCCCCATGTAGACTAGGGTGTGCGCATTGATTGAGAATTTTTTATAACAAAATTGGCGGCATTTTTGAAATATTAAGACATTGTATGTTGTAAAATAAAAACACAATGAAAGTAGCATATTTCGTCCCACTGATCATACTTGGGTAACGTTATATTAGGGTAACCCCTAAAATTGGTCCTTGCGTAGGAATAATATTCCCCCATCATAAGTTGCTCACGCAACCATCAAAAGAAGACCGAACCATAGGTTACTGTGGCCTCCCTTTCCACCTCCATGGTGGGCCATGGCCTCCACCCACCTCAACATCTGTGGATCCTGTGGCTCTAACCTGTTTAAGGGAACCTAAGGGCATAATAGAGGGACCCTATCCAAGAATAAAGACACTACCATGGCACCGTAGCCGAACTTCTCAAAATATCCTCAACGACATTTTATTAGTTTATATTTGAGGCTCATTATTAGCGCCTTGCTCTAGTTGAATATTTTTGAATCCATACACTCCAATGCATATAGCATGTGGGCTTGAGTCATCTAATGGGAAGCTTTGCTACCTGCCACCTTCTCAATAGTAAATGCGACATTCCTTAAAGGCCTATCCATGATGTGTTTGATGTGAATTTTTTCGCCTTGAGACCTACTTCCAATCACGTTGTGCTCATTGATAAGGCCATCAATAGTCATCTCTCCCCCTTGCGGACCAAAGAGTGACACCAGACTCCCTCTCCTAGAAATTCCAGTCAAGAAGTAAATATACTCAACATATATTGTTAGGATATGCATGACCACTTGGAAGTGTTGTTTCTCTAGGTCCCACATCCTGGTTAGATGGTCTAGTAAGCGAACATGGGCTCTCATGCCCAGGACTCTGAAGTATTTGAGGACTCCACACTCCCTCGAAGACATTACCATGTTTGGATCATTTATCGCTTGGGAATCATCCAAACCATGTTCACGCTCCTTATAAATGACCATGATTTGTTTCAAATACTTGTGGGACATTCACAAAACATGCATTAGAGACATTTCATGGAGGAAAAAATTCAAATTCATGCTTTAAACTATCATTTTGGAAGTTTTGTGGCCGTCAACGCTCTTTCATTTAGCAAATAGAGAGACAACTCATTTCCCCTCTGAGGATAGAGGTGTATGTTCTGTTTCCCGTTTTGGGGAGTGTGTTGACACACATCTGAAAAGGGAGAAGCGAATCACCTAGGGCATGCTCTTCCCCTTTACAAAACTAGCCCAAAAACCTTAAAAAGCATGATGAAATGAAAAAAGATTATCAATAAAAATGAAGGGAGGGATGAAAACTCTTACCTAGACTATGAGGTTTTTCAAATGCATGTCTACAACCCTCGGAATCAACATCACAAGATTTTCTCTCCAAACACTATTTTTCACTAAAACTCTTATAGTAAAAAAAATGGTAAAACGTTTTTTACCATTTCACTTTATATACCATTTTTGGTTTTTAAAACAGAAAATAATATTTAAAATAGTTAAATATGGTTTATGTTTACAATGTTTCTATAGTTTCATATGTGAAAATGGTCTAATGGTCTTTTTGAGGATTTTTGGACTTAATTGGGCATTTTTTGGCTACGACGGAGTCTCTTTTTTTACTTTTTCATGCTCTATGCCAAAATTGAAAAATCTTTCGTGCATGTTTTATACCCTAGTTAGGCTCGTTAAAAACTTAGAGAAAAGGTATCGAGTATACTTTTATCACTTTTTGGGACTCATAAAAACTTATATGAAAAAGGAACCCCCCCTTGGAGTCATCTTTAAGCTCTTTTTAGACTCTCTAAATAGGAAAATATCACCAAGCGAACTTGATTCTTTCACACTTGTAAACATATTTGAAAGTTCATCTATCTGGTGATAGTTTACCCCCTTTTTAGATTGTTTAGACTCGTTTATGAAAAATGTACACTCTATTTCATTGCGAGTAGAAGAGTTTTCTTGGGTATCGGTTTATACTTTTTAGGACGTCAGGGACTAAATTTATGAAAAAATCCATCTTGGAGTCTTCTTAGTCATTTCAGAGTCTCTAAACATGAAGTGACAAATGATTTTAACTTCTCCAGACTCATAAAATTAAGCAAGGAAGGACCATTTTTTGCAAATGAACCCCTCATTTCTCAAGCTCATAAAACATATGAGGTTGGAATCATCACTTGATGAGATATATTGATTGTTTGTTACCCTTTTCAAGCTCGTTAAAAAGAAAAGAGGTACTCATCCATCATGATGGGGAAATTAAGGGAATGGAAAGAAATTTTTCATTTTTATTAATGCTATATTATAGTAACCCTTGAACATGGCACCTTCTTGCATTTCATTTTAAACAATTTAGTATTTATATTTTCCTTGAGTTGATCCATTTTCATTATTCAACTAGCTCCTTTGAGTCAATTCAAAGAATACACTATCTTGTCTTTGCATTATGTCTGTTCTCTTCCTCATTGAGTCAACGCTTCCAATTCACTTGTCATGTTGTTCAATGTTCAAGGAAATTCCTTAGCATAGTATAAATATGCAATTACTGTTGGTGAAAATATATGCTATCTAATTCAACAGTTAATTTTCAACCCGGAAAGGTAGCTTGTAAGATGCAAACACTATATGTGCAAGACTGAAAGCCTAAACTACCCTAGCCCAACTTATCCTAGATCTAGTAATTTAATTAAAAGTGGAAAGTGAAATCTAATTCATAATGGAAAAATAAGTCACTTATGATTCATAAAGAATATATCCTATTATTTATCAAACGATACTACATACAACACTTTATTCATACACTACATATAGCACTTCATTCAAACTCTAACTAGGAATTAAATCATACTTTTCTATCAAATGTAAATCAAAGTTGGTTATCAATTCAAGACTAACGTTGTGCCATTCTACCCTATGAACTAGAATTAAAATTGCAATGGAAAGAAATGTCTAATCCAGAAAGCAGGGCTTGGTCCGAAAATGAACTAACAAATGAAAACAAAACTAACTACTCAAACTTTCAGCAAATTATATAATCTATGCTATGAATGAGAAAACTATTCTACTTATGCAAAAGTAAATATCTATCTAAGAATGCAATTACAACTTGATTATTAAAGAGTGAAAATAATATTTAAGCTATAGAATTTATAAACTAATTATTTTAAAACATAAACTATTATATTTCTTAAGAAAACAAACTAACTACCTGATCTATGGAATTCAACCTAATTATTTAAGCATGGATTCGTAGAAAGAAAAGAAAACATTATTCTAAAAACCAAGCGTAAATAATGCATTGTGAAATAGTAAACTGATTGAAAGAAAACTATCTAATTAATCTAATCTAATCAACAACTAACTGTAAATTGACAGAACTGAATTGAAATACTATTCTAAAGTCTTACTATAAAGTGATAAACAACTTGCAAGTATATCTATTTAATTTCTATCTATCAGATTGAAATGCGTTTTATTGTGAGAAACAAAGAGCAACTTAACCCTATGCTATGTAAACGGAAAGCAAATACACTATTCAATTGAAGCAAATCTATTTTCTATATATGGCTAATGAAGTCAAACGGAAATGTGCTATCTATTATAAGTCTACTTCCTAAAACTATCTCTGTCTATTGAAGGAATTTTAAAGATGAAGTGCAGGTCTATGGTGACAAAAACAAATGCAATCAATCAACAAAAGAGAAAATGTAGTTCTGAATTCTACCTATGGTAAGATGTAAATCTAAAAATTAAACTAAACCCAAAATGCAGACGTCTGTTCAAACTCACTTTTATCCATGCCTATTAAGTTATTCTAGAAATTGTCCATCCTAAGGGGTAAATGAGTCCATTTGGGAAGTGGGTTATGAATAGTTTCCCTATATTCCTTATGGTTTGTCCACACACTTCACCTGAAATTTGTCTCCTGATAGAAATGTGAACGTAGTTGTAAATGCAACAAACTATAAACATAAGAAGAAAGATGGGCAGAGGCAAGGATGCAAAGGCGTGATGGTCAAAATCGTAATGGAAATTGAAATGGATAGAAACAAAGAGCTAGTTTGTAAAGGGGTAAAGCAATGAACTGTAAATACCTACACTAAGCAAAACCTGAATGACATAGACTAAATGACAAACACTAAAGTGACGGAACAAAAATAAAGCAAGAAGGAAATGACTGTAAAACAGGAATGGAAATACCTACATAGAGCTCTGCAAACTATAAATTAATTAAGCTAATCAACAAAATTTAATCTAATCTAAACTACAGAAAATTTAAGTATCAAACAAATTCATATCTAACAAATAAATTGTGAAAACAAATACTTAGCTAACAGAGACAACAAACGAACAAAAAAAACAGGTTGAATATGGATTCTACACAGAAACACACACTTGTCGCTAAGGGGCCCTCTCAGGTGACAGAGGCTTCCATTCACGAGATAATCAGTCACCAACCATGAAGCAAAAGATAAAACCAACAGCTAAACAAAGCTTTTGTATTAAAACTGGCATCAAAATTAAAAACATTTTTGCTTCTTTTTCTTCACAACCAAAAACATATTTTTATAGTGATTACAATGGAGAGAAGGTCGACCCTTTCAGTGTTCAACTTCTCTAATAATGTAATTCCATAAAATCTGAAAACACCTGTAGTATCCCTCTTATATACCCCTAAGATATTTTGTAATTTGAATGTTTACTATGCTTGTTTTCTAGTGAGGAGCTCAAGGCCAAGGCCCCATGAGTAAAAAATTGGTAAGTTAGGTGATTAATTCCCTAAGTTGAGGACTTAGGAGACTTAAGACATTGACACAATTAACGATGGGAAAATAAATCCACTAAGGTAAATGACAAGTATAACCTTTGGGGCCTAGTAGAGTTACTGGGTGACATATTGGGTTCAAAGGCATACCAAGAGGAAAATGGTAAATAAATCATTACCTTAGACCTTAAGTCTTTACTGATAATTTACCTAACCATAAAATCCTTATATGCTCAAAGCAAGATCTACACTTCTCATCATGAATTAAAGTTAATTTTATTAACTATAATGAAAGGACGGTATTAGAGTGGAAGATATCTCTCTATACACAGATATATATATATATATATATATATATATTTGTCTATTAATATTATCTATGCCTTTGCTTAACTGTTATTGATTACAAATGAAAATTCTCAAGGTTATGATTGATTAACATTATATACAAATTTTAAAGAGCTAGAACTTAGGTGAAATCCTTCAACATAAGGTT
>LPNX010112420.1:72736-85265 GCA_001517045.1 Pseudotsuga menziesii | reverse complement strand
GGGAGATATGTCAAAAATACGAACACAAAAAGTAGTTTTTTTCTTTCTTCCTCCAAAATTAATCAATATTATTTTATTATTTTAACTATTATTTTATTACTTTCCTTTGGAGGCCCATTTAAGACCCCAAAATTCCTCTAATGAAAGTCACGTTAAGCACCAAAGAGTGTGTGTCACAAATAGTCAAGGGTTGTAATTAACATTAAATACAAACAAGGAAAATTTATGTTGCGGGAGAATAATGGTGTTAGGCAAATGATTGTCGTGTGAGCACATTGATGTTAGGCATATATGCCGCGGGAGCACAATGGTGTTAGGAAAATGATCGTTATGTGAGCACATTGGTTTTAGGCATATGAAGTGGCAAGAAAATTGATGATCTAACTCTACCTTGATTTTCCTGGACTCCAGCAGGGGGCTGGGTGGAAAAGAATTCCTGGACTCAAGTGAGGAGGCTTGAGGGGAATCATGAAAGAGTTATGATATCAATAGCAATACCTAGGCAAATCCCGACATCTGGAAGATAGGACGATGTTTAATGTCATTGAGGAGAAAACTTTTGACTAGGAGTCAAAAGGGAGAGTAACCTCAGATATACCTCGAAAGTCCACACATGAATTTGTAAAAGAACTCCAGGGAGAGTTGAAAAATAACGAACAAAAATGTGTTAACAAATTTCCAAGTAATTGGACTATTGCATGTCTTAATGTGTGAATGTGCTGAAAGACCCAAGTAGGAAAAAATTCCCTCAAAGAAGAAGGGGAATGAGGAATTTTAAAAGTTTATGATTGAAAAATTTATGTGAGAGAGATGATATTAACTTGAAAGAAAGGTTTACCTCAGTTTGAGGACTAGTTAAGTATCCAAATGTTGGAGATAAAAGACATCCTCCCAAAAAGATAAGTAAATACAGATTACTTATGAATCAACTACATTTTTATGCAAAATAAATACTAGAAGATGTTCCATGAATTGCAATTGCGGTGTTGCAAAAGGATCCATTGTTTATGTTGTAAATTGAATTATGAAATTTTGACATGTTTTACTAAATAAATTTGGGTAGAACCGATCTGGTTAGAGGAAACTACAAATCTTAAAAAATGGCAACCTGCGAAAAGCAGGAAGAGGGAAGGAGATCAAGACAGGAAAGTTGAGGCAAGAAAAGATGACTCAAGAGTAGAAGGAATAATTGTTGAAAAACAAGAACACCGAGGACGGTATTATTTTTAAGGGGGAAAGGATGTAGTATCCCTCTTATATACCCCTAAAATATTTTGTAATTTGAATGTTTACAATGCTTGTTTTCTGGTGAGGAGCTCAAGGCCAAGGCCCCACCAGTAAAAACTTGGTAAGTTAGGTGATTAATTCCCTAAGTTGAGGACTTAGGAGACTTAATACATTGACGCAATTAACGACGGGAAAATAAATCCACTAAGGTAAAAGACGAGTATAACCTTTGGGGCCTAGTAGAGCTACTGGGTGACATATTGGGTTCAAAGGCATACCAAGAGGAAGACGGTAAATAAATACTTACCTTAGACCTTAAGTCTTTAGTGATAATTTACCTAACCATCAACTCCTTATATGCTCAAAGCGAGATCTACACTTTTCAACATGAATTAAAGTTAAATTTATTAACTATAATGAAAGTGGAAGATATCTCTCTAAACACACACACACACACACACACATATATATCCTTGTCTATTAATATTATTTATGCCTTTGCTTTACTTTTATTGATTACGATTGAAAATTCTCAAGGTTATGATTGATTAACATTATATACAAATTTTAAAGAGGTAGACCTTAGGTGAAATCCTTCAACCTAAGGTATGACTCTTTTGAGAAAATAGTGGGTAAAAAAATGACTTAGGAGTTTAATTTCTTTAGATGTATTTTTCAGGGTGATTTGATTGTGTGCAGAAAAGAGAGTATAATTATAATAAAGTTTTGTTTGTACCACATGCAAGGGAGGAAAAGAAAGAGGAATCCTCAATAGTATTTAAAGTGAAACGCGAAGGGAAGGGGGGAACCTTTTTGGGAAAAATCACTCAGGTGTTTATACTTTTGTCAGTATAGAATTCTGGTGCATGGTAAGAGTGGAGAATGGTTGGAGATGAGGTTTACTTAAACTCAAGAAAATTGTTGAGGAAATACTGAGCAAGAACTCCATAACCCCAAGTGCAATTTTCTTGTTTATGGGTATGAATTTGAGTTTTAATTAGTATCGGCTTGTTCCAAGCCTGCGTTTTCATACCTTAGATTGTTTTTTTGTTGGATCCCAACTCCATTTATTGTATAGCTGTGATTTGGGCCATTCATTTATATGTTATCATATTAGATCTTTGTTTGATATTCTTTAACAATTTCCAATCCATGTGATTTCTTGTTTAATTTATGGATCGGATCTTGATCAATATCGGCTTGATCTGAGCCTGCATTTGTTTGTAACGTTTGGATAAGAAACCCATTTACTGTATAGCTGTGATTTTTAAACAAATCCCTTATATTATCATATTCCATCCAAGGAATTTCAGCAATTCTTGTAATGTAACATCCCTCTTGTATGTCGTAAAATTTTGATAATTATGAACTAAATATTGTACGTATTTTTGGTGAGGAGCTCAAGGCCAAGGTCCCACCAAAAATACCTTGTCATTTGTATATGTGAAACTCCCAAAAGTGGTGGACTTAGGGGACTTAAGGCTGTGACGCACCCTTCGACACATAACTAAATCCACTAGAGGGAGAGGCTAGTGGTCAAAAAATAATAATAATAAAAATAAATAATAAGTAATACTACTTGGTTTAAATGGGAATATACTCACAGTGGGAAAGGGGCATTTATTTTATTAAAGGACTATATCCAAAAGTATCCATTAGAGGGAAATGTGCAAGACGCGGTGTACAATAAGGAAAGGATTGTCATTATTTGTGGGACGTCCAAAATTTTAGGCTAATAATTAGGGATTCAGAGATCTCTCCGCAGGAAAAATCATGGAAATCATTCCTTTAACAATGAAAATGATGCCATGTGTTTTCCAGGGGTCATTAAAAAAGATAGAAACGTGGAGGTATGCTACTGGCTGGAAATTCGATGAAAAGATTCTTTAAATAGGGAGAGTGGGAGCTTCACTCCACACATTTTTGGATGAGTTGGGAGCTTGGCATTTTCTAGGAGCTTAAACTCTGCATTTTCCAGGAGGGAGATTTTTTTATTGCTGTTCGAATCCCTATGCGAGTGAGGGAGAGTGAGGTAGGATCCATGGAAAAGCTCAGGGATCTTTTCGGTATGTTTTTTTTTACCCTTTTTTCTTTCACGATTCTCCTAAAGGGTAAAAACCTCTATCTATAAACCTCAGTGTCTCCTCAGGTTTCATGCCTGCATATTAACTTCTTATTTGTTTTTCTTGGAATAAGATCGGTATCATTTTTGAATCTACTGTAGATATAGGGTAATCCACATAGATTTTTGTCCCTAAATAGCCCCGATGTATGGAGAAGTTTATGACTTTCATATTTTTCTGTGAGTCGATCCCTTTGTGAAAGAAACATAGGTTGAAAATAAACCAACCGCTATGAGCTTCTGTTCTTTTGGTATGAGCCGATCCATGTTTTGGGATCACTGTAAATCATTATAGAACCAGATCCCCATTTTCTTACCTAGTTGGAACTCGCCAAAGATCTAGAGCCATAGTAATCAATCTCTGTAGGCTAAACCTTTAAGTTATACAAGTCTCTTCCTTGAATAAATATATGCTTGATGGATCTAGTGGTCTAGTGAGATCTATCCGCATTTATTTTGATCTAAACTCCTTGCTCGATTTTTTAAAAGCATGGGTGTACCTATATTGAGGAAACGTTTTGAACTCCATGGTTGATTTCCAACCCTTCTTGTGTATTTTATTCATGTGGAGTGATTTGATTATGAACATCAATGTTTGATTCCTGCGTGTGTAGAGTGATTTATCCAGCAGCCTAGTACCTCTCTATGGGTGCATCACATTGGGGATTGACTTGGATATACACTCAATCATTTGATTCATGCATGTGCATTTTTATTTGCAGATGTAACTAATAGATCTTGTAATGGATGTATGCGGCTATCCAATAAAGGGGATTAATTGAAGGTACTGATTGAAACTTATATGGTATTTAGGATATTTAGTGCATTGTGCTCGTACAATCACTATAACCCAAAGAGGTATGATATTATTATAGCTTCTACACATTTGTCCCACGATTCCATAAAAGTGTCATTATGTTGATTTTAATCCTTCACTTGTGGACCTAGCGTAGATATACTCGTGGCTTAGTTTGCATTAGTAAAATATTGGCTTGAGCATGTTGGCTCTTGTTTTATTTACCTACAGTTTTTCGGTAGGAGATCACTCCATCTATTTGGATGTAGGGCATCCCTTTCCTACTGATTTGATACGATATCATTTTTTTTAGTGTGATGAAAGGAGATCGAGCTTTTTCCCTGAAAACAAATTCTTAATGTTTAGGGGCAACTTATGGTATGATTTTAGATACTGATTAAAAATTGTTGAGTAATTATTATATTTCTAGAAATGTATTATGTTAGATTTTACATAGTTTACATCTATAGATTGGGGAAAAGGATATGTTTCACTATATGAGTTGATTTTCCTTCCCAGTAGCAAGGCTAGAATTCTTGGAGCTGCTAGAAGTTGTGCTTCGATGTTATCATTGAGGATTTAAAAGGTGGGACATGCTTACTAAAGACGCCTTTAGGATATATGGGTATGAGGTTCATATTGTAAAGTTTCTCTCTGATTGTATGAGAATTGTGAAAAGTGAAAGTATAATACATCATATGTGATGTGAGTTGTTTACCCTTATATGTTTTTTTTTAAATAAAGCTAATGACTAATTTGGTGGACATAACCCCAAGAGGGGTGAACCATGTACATCCATGTCTCCTTTATATTTGCATCTTGCTCCTTTATATTTGCATTTTGCGTAGCTTATCTTCGTCATAGGGTATTCACTTAGTGAAATCATGTCATAGCGCCTTCGTTCATGGGATATTAAAGAATACCCCTAATTTCACTAGATATTGATAATTACTTACAAAAACCCTTTTGTTGAACCCACTTCCCAATATATATTTCCAATTTAAAAACCCCCATTTTTATAATATATTCCCTATTTTTACTAGAAACCCCTTTTTATACCCCCTAATACCTATAAACCCCCCATACCCTATTTCCCTCCCCCAAATACCTACAATATATTGACCTTATTTTTCACAATTAAAAATGCCCCTTTATGAATGACTATGATAAGATATTGCTCGACAAGGTGAATCCCCTGTGATCTTCATTTATGAATATGGTGATTTTAATGATGTTATTTTCTAAAGGATCATATTAAATGGTATTTTTATGATTTAATCAATGAAGTGGAAAGAATTGAGAGATTTTGCATGAACCATGAGTAGAGGTATTGGGTCTAATGTGCTTGGATACTGTGATGGAAATAGGATAATCATTTCCCTTGATAAAGTAATAAACTTTTAAAGTGCATTCAGAAAAGAATCATCTTATCGCTCCTAGTTACTAACAAAATTCTGTAGGTTTGAAATCCTCTTATATAAACATTTGCTTATGATTAAGTGCCTTAAAATTGTGCAAACCCAAAATTTTACCCGACTACCTCTTAGGCGACAATGCGGGGATGTGACATATGGTATCAGAGCCAGAGTGACAACACTCGGGCCTATTTGGGCTGTTAGAAAATATTGTTCTTTTCTTTGAGTTGTATTTCTTAATTGTTGATGTATATGTAACTTCGGAATGTATTCTTCTATGTATCTCCTTGTATTGTAACCCGATGTTTATTCCGAGATGTTTCTATTATGTATTTGAGTCATGTGGTCATACTCCGATGTTCCGATCGGGAGGATTAATAATGTAAACAAGTCATATCAAGTCATTAGGTAAGTCCCCACTGTTTAGGGGAACTTGGGTTATTATACACTAATTAAGGTGTAGGCTCGAGTAATAAATGTTAGGTCGAGCCTACGTGTGAAATGGCAATTTCAAGTGAACGGAATAATATAAATAGAGAGTGTGTGTCTCTCTATTTATCACTTGTGACTTAGCTCTCTTGCTCTCTCAAGTGTGGCGCACTTTTGGAGAAGGAAATATTTGGCTTGACAGAAGACAGAAGGCTGCTATTGTGTTGGGAGATCATCTTACTGTTTTGGGATCACATCTTGTGGTGATACTATCTTAGAGGAAGTTGAGGGGTTTTCTCCATTTATGGTTTCCCCTCCTAAAATCTTTGTGTCTCTTGTCTCTTGTGATGTGATTATGTGATTGTTGTGCTTGTTATTCTCTCAGTGAAAAGATCTTAACATTATGCTAGCTTAAATGTTGAAAAACTAACATGGTATCAGAGCTAACCTGAGAAGAAGACACTGTGCCGCTGCGGAGGCTAGGGCTTCCTTGTTTGTGGACCTTTCTCCACTATTTTTCAGCAAAAGTAAGGTGAACTTACTCTCCTCACTAGGGCGCAACTTTGTGTCCAAACAGAATTCAATTCGGAGGACTTTCAGTTTTGGACCTGTCACTAGGGCCGGAAATTAGGGCTTTTTATTGAAGAGGAATTTTTCAGTGGAACCAAGCCTGGATTGCTCTCCTCCCAAAAATCGAAGTTAGGAACAAATTTGAAGACATTTGGGTGGATAGAACTCTGGGAAATCAAAACCCTTGTTGCTCCTAAACCAGCCCTGCGGGATTTCAGCTCAAGTTTCAGATTTGACATCTTGAACCTGGTAAGATCTAAAATATTTTGTATTTCCATTTGAGGTTCTTATTTAGAGATGTCTCATCATACCAAGCTTGATGAAAAGCTTGAGGGGGCTGATAACTTCCGAGCTTGGAAGTATAGAATCTCCCTGGTCCTGGAAGAAAATGAATTAGACTCCTACATTCATGAGGAGATTCCAGCTCCAGAGGGAGATGAGGAAAAGGCTCTCCATAAGAAGAAGATGGTTATGGCAAAGAGGATCATTGCTGATTCTATCAAGGATCATCTTATCCCTCAGGTGTCCTCTCTCAAGACACCTAAATCTATGTTTGATGCCCTAACCAAACTGTTTGAAGGAAAGAACATCAATCGGAAGATGACCCTGAGAAACCAGCTGAAGAATGTGAAGATTCAGAATGCAGAAACTATCCAGTCATACTTCACAAGAGTTTCTCAAATAAAAGAACAGTTAGAAGCTGTTGATGAAGAAGTGGAAAATGCGGAGATTGTCATGACTACATTGAATGGCCTTCCTAGGTCATGGGATTCTTTCATTCAAGGTATCTGTGCAAGAAAGAAGCTAGTCAAATTCAGCAGACTGTGGGAAGAATGTTCTCAAGAAGAATCACGGATAGCAGCTCGAGAAGAGAAGATGGGAAGTGAAGACCAAGCTCTTACAATTCGCTCCAAGGCTCACTTCAAGAAAAGTAAAAGAAGACCTCATTTCTCCAAAGGTAAGGATTCTCATCCTAGAAGAGATGTTTCAAAATTAAGATGTTATACATGTGATGAGTTAGGGCACTTTGCAAAAGACTGTCCTAAGAATAAGCTCCACTCTCAAAAGAAGAAGGGCAACAAAAGAAGACATCATGCTCATGCTGCAGAGGATGATGAACCATCCAAGAAGAGATCCAGATATGAAAGTGAAGATTCTTCAAGTGAGGATGAATATGTTTTGATATCAGCTCTCACAGGTAACATTACTCATGGAAGTGATGATTGGTTGATAGACAGTGGTGCTTCTAAACATATGACGGGATTCAAGGAATCTTTTGTGAGATTGTCAGAACATGAATCACCTCACAAGGTGAAACTAGGAGATGACTACCAATATCCAATAAAAGGTAGTGGGGAATCATCATACAAGCTAGAATCCGGTAAGTCTCTAACAATGAAAGAAGTATTGTTTGTTCCAGGACTTAAGAAGAATCTTCTATCCATTTCATCATTGGATGCAAAAGGAATGCGGGTAGCATTCATAGATGGTCAAGTCATCATGTGGCCTAAAGGAAAGACTATCGATGATGCGGTAGTGATTGGAGAACAAGAAGGAGGCTTGTACAAATTGAAGGAACATCCAGAACAAGCCTTGTCTCATGATACAGTAGAGCCAAATGAACTTTGGCATAGAATACTTGCACATGTGCATTACAGAGCACTACCTATTGCAAGTAAAGCTGTCGAAGGTCTTCCAGAAATCCAAGCAAAACATGAAGGGGTCTGCAAAGGATGTGCGAAAGGAAAGAATACAAAGAATACATTTCCAAGCAGCGAAAGCAAAGCCAAAAGCATTCTAAAGATCATCCACTCTGATGTATGCGGGCCTATGTCATCAAACTCACTAAGCGGGTATGCATACTATGTTTCTTTTATTGATGATTTTTCTAGAAAGACATGGATTTATTTTATGAAGAACAAAGATGAAGTGTTTAGTAAGTTCAAGGAATTCAAAGCCTTGATCGAGAACCAGACTGAAAAGAAGATAAAGACCATTAGATCAGATAATGGTGGAGAATTCACTTCAAATGAATTCAAAGAGCTATGCAAGGAATCAGGGATTAAGAGGGAGTTGTCCACTCCTTATAATCCACAACAGAATGGGGTTGCAGAACGGAAGAACAGAACTATCATGGAAGATGCAAGAGCCATGCTTCATGATCAAGATCTACCTATGCATCTTTGGGCTGAAGCTGCCAGAACAGCGGTGTATGTACAAAACCGTACTCCACATAGAGTACTCGAGAACAAGACTCCTGAAGAAGTCTTCTCCGGCAAGAAACCAGAAGTCAGCCATCTCAGAATATTTGGTTGTCCAGTGTACATACATATTCCAAAAGAGAAGAGAACAAAATTAGATCCTTCAGGAAAGAAGGGCATATTTGTGGGATACTCCGAAAGCTCGAAGGCTTACAGAATCTACTTTCCAGGATACAAGAAGATTGACACCAGCAGGGATGTAACATTTGATGAAGGTACAGCCTACAACAAATCCAGAAAGAGACCTGCTGAAGAACCTGAAGAAGCAGAAGCAGAAGCACCCAGGATCCGTGATACAGTTGTGAATGAAGAAGCTCAAGAAGAAGATCGAGAATTCAAAGAACCACAAAGACCTGTAGATCCACCATCAGAGAAGAATCCTCATAAGAGGAAACCTGCTTGGGTACGTGAAATTATCCAAGGTGCAGAAAAATATGGGGCTCCAGAAGAGAATCTCAGAGAAAGAAAAAGGACAAGATCAAATTCCGGGTATGTAGCTTTACTATGTGATTTTATTGACAAAGAACCTTCTAGTTATGAAGAAGCGGCAGATCAGAAAGAATGGAAGGATGCTATGATCGAAGAGTATCAATCGATCATGAAAAATGATGTTTGGGATGTTGTCCCAAGACCAAAAGGGAAGTCAGTTGTCACTTCCAAATGGATCTACAAGATCAAGCATGCTGCGGACGGTAGCATTGAAAAGTACAAGGCAAGATTTGTGGCTCGAGGATTCTCTCAGAAAGAGGGAGTAGACTATGAAGAGACCTTTGCACCTGTAGCCAGATACACTTCCATCAGAACAGTTCTTGCCCTGGCTGCAGTGACGAAGTGGAAGATACACCAAATGGATGTCAAGACCGCTTTCTTGAATGGTGTAGTAGAAGAAGAAGTGTATGTAGAACAGCCACTCGGTTTTGAGACACATGACAGAGAGTCTCATGTATGCAGATTGAAGAAAGCCCTGTATGGTTTGAAATAGGCACCCAGGACCTGGTACGGCAGGATTGATAGCTTTCTATCCAGTTTGGGATTTACCAAGAGTAAAGCAGATTCCAACCTTTACTACAAGGTTGAAGATGGCAACCCAGTGATGCTTCTACTATATGTAGATGATCTATTTGTGACAGGTTCAGATGGGTTGATTGCTGATACGAAGAGAAAGCTTGCTGCTGAGTTCGAGATGAAGGACTTGGGTATGATGCATTACTTTCTAGGCATGGAGGTGTGGCAGAGTATAGATGAAATCTTCCTTCGACAAGGGAAGTATGCAGTAGAGATCCTGAAGAGATTTGGGATGATGGACTGCAAGGTCATGGCTACACCTATGGCATCAAACCTGAAGCTATTGAGTGATGCTCCTTCAGAGACGGTTGATGCTACGATGTATCATCAGATGATTGGGTCATTGATGTACCTGACGAACACGAGACCAGATATTTGCTTTGCTGTGAACACCTTGAGCCAGTATTTGACAGATCCGAGAAGTGTTCACTTGGTTGCTGCAAAGCATATTCTGAGGTATCTCAAGGGTACAATTGATTATGGGCTCAAGTACGATGCGAATCAGAAGATTAACCTGGAGGGTTATGTTGATTCAGATTGGGCAGGTAGTTCCATCGACAGGAAGAGTACTTCGGGATGTTGCTTCAGTATGGGATCAGGTGTGATCTCTTGGTTTAGCAGGAAGCAATCCTGTGTGGCACTGAGTACAGCTGAAGCAGAGTATGTCGCAGCTTGTTCAGCTAGTTGTGAGGCAGTATGGCTGTGGAAGCTACTGTCAGATATATTTGATCTCCAGTTAGATGCTACCTGTATACATTGTGACAACCAGAGTTGCGTAAAGTTGTCAGAGAATCCAGTGTTCCATGACAGGTCGAAGCATATTGAGATCAAATATCACTATATGAGGGATATGGTGCAGAGGGGAGCAGTGAAGCTCCTGTATGTTGCGACGGAGGAACAAATAGCTGATGTATTGACGAAGCCATTGGCTAGGCTGAAGTTCGAGTACTTCAGAGAGAGACTTGGTGTTCTCCAGATCGAGGCTTCCTCCCAGAGACAGTGATGAGATCCAGAGCCATTCTGACATGGTGAGAGGATTGGTTCCTTCCATGGTCAGATGTAAGGGCTGAGACATTCCGTCATAGTGAGAGGATTGGTTCCTTCTATGACTGATATGAGTACTGAGATCCATAGCCATTCTGACGAGCAGGTCAGATGTAAGGGCTGAGCCATTCTGTCATGGTGAGAGGGTTGCTCCCTTGCATGTCAGATATAAGTGCTGGCCATTCTGTTGAGTAGGACAGATGTAAGGGCAATTACCATTCTAGGAATGGAGGCACCTGGTCAGTTACCAGGAAGACTCAGTGTAAAAGCTTAGTAGCCATTCTGACATGACAGAGGGATGAGTTCCCACTTGATCAGATGTAATGGCTGAACCATTATGTTCATGGCTAAAGGATTTAGTTCCTTCCATGTCAGATGTGAGTGTTGGCCATTCCGACGAGCAGGTCGGATGTAAGGGCAACTGCCATTCTCGAGGAGAATGGAGGCGCCTGGTCAGTTACCAGGTAGCTCAGTCGAGGAGGACTGGGGGCCATTCTGATGTGACTGTAGTTTACTACAAGATCAGATGTGAGTGCATGCCTTTCCATCACTATGATAGGATGTGTTCTTGTCTGGATGGATGTAAGTGCCGAGCCAGTCTTCGCATCATGTGTTGATCAGACGTAAGTGTTGTGCCAGTCTTCGCATCATGTGTTGATCAGACGTAAGTGCAGTTCCATTCTTCGCATCATGTGTTGATCAGATGTAAGTGCAGTATCTATCTTGGCATCATGTGTTGATCAGATAGAGTTGATTGAGCCAGTCTTCGCATCATGTGTTGATCATATGTAAGTGCTGCGCCAGTCTTCGCATCATGTGTTGATTAGACGTAAGTGCAGTGCCATTCTTCGCATCATGTGTTGATCAGATGTAAGTGCAGTATCTATCTTGGCATCATGTGTTGATCAGACGTAAGTGCAGTGCCATTCTTCGCATCATGTGTTGATCAGATGTAAGTGCAGTATCTATCTTGGCATCATGTGTTGATCAGATAGAGTTGATTGAGACAGTCTTCGCATCATGTGTTGATCAGACGTAAGTGCTGTGCCAATCTTCGCATCATGTGTTGATCAGACGTAAGTGCAGTGCCATTCTTCGCATCATGTGTTGATCAGATGTAAGTGCAGTATCTATCTTGGCATCATGTGTTGATCAGATAGAGATGATTGAGCCAGTCTTCGCATCATGTGTTGATCAGACGTAAGTGCTGGGCCTTTCTGACGAGTAGGTCAGATGTGAGTGCTAGGCGTGCCTTTCTGATGAGTAGGTCAGATGTAAGTGCTGGGCGAAGACCTACATGAGGAGTAGGCCTACATCCAGCATGAAAAAGGGCTGGCTCTGTAGAACTTCCTATGACGAGATAGTATACCCATGATGATGACCAGTGGAGATCCAGATCGAGCTATGATCCAGATCCAGTTATGATGACTCCGAGAGATCCAGATCGAGTGATGATCCAGATCCAGCAGTGGTGATCCAGATTGAGTGATGATCCAGATCCAGTCCAGAGATGATGATCCAGATCGAGTGATGATCCAGATCCAGCAGAGAGATGATCCAGATCGAGTGATGATCTAGATTCAGTGATTCTGTTCTATGA
>LPNX010112420.1:46810-72348 GCA_001517045.1 Pseudotsuga menziesii | reverse complement strand
TTTGTGTCTCTTGTCTCTTGTGATGTGATTATGTGATTGTTGTGCTTGTTATTCTCTCAGTGAAAAGATCTTAACATTATGCTAGCTTAAATGTTGAAAAACTAACATTAATGTGCGTTAACTTTCTACTTCCTATTTTGAAATGCATCTAGGGTGTGGAACATCCTGGTTTCATTTTACAATCATTTTTAATGACGAAATCGAAAAATGCCACCTTTATAGAATTGTTCCAATATTTGTGTGCGTCTAGCAAAGCAAATGTATAGATCACTTATGAGGAACGAACTCCGACTCTAGTGAGAGTGATAGACTTGATCCTTGTTGATGTGTGTCGAGCACCTGATTCAGATATGTGAAATCACAACTAAGATAAATTAAAGTTTTAGGTAATCTATAAATATTACAATATGTTTCCTCTTTCACAATAAGAGGATAATTTGGTATCTAGCTCACCATTTTGGCTATATCGGCTCCATATGGCATATTTTAGGAGTATAAACCACTAAGATTACAGACCATAATTTTTTTTTAGCATGTAGGTGTCTCAAGACCTTAATAGTTTGACAAAACCAAAAAGTGGGTTGTAAGAAGTCTGTACATGTGATGACACAGTAAAAGAATACAGCAGAAGCTTTTAGATGATGAATAAGGAAATTTGTTTTTATGAAGCCATACTTTGAGAATCTATAACGTCCTTTCTTGCTTGAGATTCGCAATTCTAAACACAAACATTGGATGACCAAAGCACATCTGTAGTATTCCTTTCTTTTCTAGATCACACCAAAAGCACATTATGATGCCAGAACAATTCATATGAGGTTCTATAAGATCAAGTGATTCTCCCTCTAATGATCTACGAGCTGGTTTATCTACATTTAATGTAGGGAAGGTTTGCAAATGGTCTAAAGCCAACCACTAAGGTGCTCCCTTTGAAATAGAAAATTTTGTTTCTTCTTGGGAAGCTAGAATTTTCCTCGAGCCCCAAAAGTATGGTGTTCCTTGGTGTCCATTTGTGGGAGCAGCACATTTTTTCTAAATTTCAGGTTCAAAGGTTGAGCCACTCATCACATTCCCTATATGAACCTATTTTGATGTCATTATGCTTTCTTCATCCAAGTCAAGGTCCTCCTCCTTACTAAATTTATAGTTACAGAAATCAGGATTCCGTGACTTAGAAGAGGGGATATGCACAGAGAAGCATTACAATTGAATACACAATTAGGAATGAGGAACAACATGCATCTTGAAGTAATTTCTGTTTGATAGAGACGACATAACATATAGCCTCATGGTAACAAAACAAGTATATGCAAGTATCAAATCAAGTATTTTTGAAAGTATTTTTCAAATATACTGCAGTAAAAATGGGCATGGTAAACAACTTAAACAATAAGCTTGATTCACTGATTGAGTCATGTAAATAGTGTTTAGTATTACCTTAGTGCATAATATCAACCTCAGAATAAACTAATCAAGGAGTTAATTCTTTGGTTTCGACATATCGTCATTTAGTATTGAGTGCCATTACTGTAACGTCCCTCTCACAAGAACCCTAGATAATTTTGTAAATTCTAACATTAGTGTATTCGTCTCCTGGTGAGGAGCTCAAGGCCAAGGCCCCACCAGAAATGAGACCTGTATGTATATTAATTACCTAAGCAGTAAAGCTTAGGAGACTGATGGCCTAAACGCACCCTAATCGAAGGATAATTGAATCCACCAAGGGGAAAAACAAAAAATATATATATAATAATAATATATGTGCGACTAAAACAATGATGGTGGAATAAATCCACCAAGGGGAAGGTAAAACGTTTAGTCGAGCCTTAGGAATCAAGAAAAGATCAACAACTCCCTCGATGAACTGAACTCCTAAGTTATCCACCTATAATAACGTAAGTAATAGAGAGACTAGTTACTTCGGTTAACAAAATAATGATCGTTATGATCCGTTTCGAGGGAAACATGATGTCTTACCTTACACTCATTACGACATCAAATAATAAATATGAGCTACGAGTTGGAATGGTAAAAATAACATACAAAGGATACATTAAGTCTTTTTATAAAGAAAGACATAAAGTATCAAGTCCTTTTATAAAAAGAGTATACAAAGTATTTTAAATTCTAAGGATAGATTTATTTCTTCTAGACATAAGGAAGATGAATGAAGTCTTGTTGACGTGAATTAATATACCTTAAGGAAAACAGTGATGGGTCAAATCTTCTTATAAAAAGAGACGTGAATGAATAATTATTATTATTTTGTAATAGGGAAAGGAAGGATTAATACTTCAGCTAAAAGCGTGAATTTTTAATTAAGATCCTCCTTTTTCCCATGCCTTAGATCTTGGCTAAATTGAAGGAGAGGTTCAGCTTGAATGAGGGAAATAAATCCTCCCCGAACCATGACAATCGTGACCAAAGTTTAGGGCTGAAACGGTTGCCTTAATCTTGGGAATTTCTCAGCCAAAAATCCTCCTGACATTTGCAACGACAAAGTACTACGTTTAGCAATTCTGGCCCAGGTAAGTGACAGAGGATGGCCTTACTGAAAAAAAATAAGTAATATATATATATGTAGGAGGGGGGAAAGGAGAGCCATGGCTTGGGAAATGGCTAGGCAAGAGTTAGATCCTGCAGCATTGTTTCGACTACAGATAGGGTATGGCAGATCCTCAGATGCAACTCATCAATTTCTCGAATACTTGGAGGCGTGGGCATCCCTGGTATATGCAATTTGATTTTTTGCTTCAGTTACCTGTTTCCTTTGGATGGTCCAGCTTGTTATTTCAGCATATGCATTGTTTTCATACGCCTTTTTTAAGCTTTAAAACTATACCTAGTTAAGGCATGAACCCCAGCTTATCAAATGGAAGGTTCAGCATGCGCTTGTGTTTTTTTTTCCATATGCCGTTTATATGCTTTAATGAGAAACCTTTTAACCCAGCTAAACGAATGGAAGGTTCAGCGTGCCCTCATGTTTTCCATATGCCTTTTATATGTTGAAGGTTACGCCCAATTAGGGCACGAACCCTGTCCAGCTGGAGTCGTGACCCTTTCTTCTGTCCGCTAGTGTGTTGTAGCAGTTTCAATGATGACTGTATGTGAATGACCTTGGGAAGCTACCCATCTTGAGCCGTGACCTCCCGCTAGCTATTAGATGACCTCCCACTATCTAGCTTGAGCCGTGACCCCTTGGAAGCTGTTGGGATGAATCATGACTTGTGCTACTCCTCAACCGAGCTGTGATCTGTGCTTGGGCTAAGCCGTGACTTGTATCCTCCTTCTAGACGGAGCAGTGACTTCCTTAGGCTGGACGTGGCCTTCTTATGTTGAACCGTGACGTTGTGTTGGACTCTATTTTTTTGGGGGGCCATGACTTTCTGGAGATGCAAATCTGAACTGTGTTTTCTTTTCTGGCTGGGTCATGGCCTTGTACACTGCTGTAGGGTGGGTCTTGTAGTTGACTTGAATATTTTGAACATAGGCGTAAGACTACATTTTTTTCTTAATAATAATGAACTTAAATTGCGTTTTGCCTTGATGAATTTACCCATAGGTAAAGATATGTGTTTTGTCTTGAGGAAGACTACCTTAGCATATGCGATTTATCTGATAAAGACTGCCTTTAAAGATATACGATTTGTCTGATAAAGACTGCCTTTAAAGATATGCATTTTGTTTGATAAAGACTGCCTTTAAGATATTCATTTTGTCTGATAAATATTGCCTTTAAGATATGCAAATTGTCTAATAAAGATTGTCTTTAAAGATATGCGATTAGTCTGATAAATACTGCCTTTAAAGATATGTGTTTTGTTTGATAAAGACTACCTTTAAGATATGCATTTTGTCTTATAAAGGTTGCTTTTATGATATGCGATTTGTCTGATAAAGACTGTCTTTAAAGAAATTCATTTTGTTTGATAAAGACTTCCTTTAAGATATGCATTTTGTCTGATAAAGATTGCCTTTAAGATATGCGATTTGTATGATAAAGACTTCCTTTAAAGATATGATATTTGTCTGATAAAGACTACCTTTAAAGATATGTGATTTGTCTGATAAAGACTGCCTTTAAAGATATGCATTTTGTCTGATAAAGACTACCTTTAAGATATGCATTTTGTCTGATAAAGATTTCCTTTAAGATTTGTGATTTTTCTGATAAAGACCACCTTTAAAGATATGTGTTTTGTTTGATAAAGACTGCCTTTAAGATATGCATTTTGTCTGGTAAATATTGCCTTTAAGATATCCAATTTGTTTGATAAAGACTGCCTTTAAAGATATGTGATTTGTGTAATGAAGACTGCCTTTAAAGATATGCATTTTGTTTGATAAAGTCTTCCTTTAAGATATGGGTTTTGTCTTGATAGAGACTGCCT
The DNA here is from genome assembly GCA_001517045.1 of Pseudotsuga menziesii. Lineage (NCBI taxonomy): Eukaryota > Viridiplantae > Streptophyta > Pinopsida > Pinales > Pinaceae > Pseudotsuga > Pseudotsuga menziesii. Next base: position 67,957 of record LPNX010112420.1, on the reverse strand, counting down.
ATAAGACATCCAATTTGTCTGATAAAGACTGCCTTTAAGATATGCATTTTGTCTGATAAAGATTGCCTTTAAGATATGCTTTTTTGTCTTGATATAAGACTACTATGTGTCTGAATGGTTTGAGCATAGACTGTGATAAGTCTTGTGTCTTAACGATTGGAAAATAGATTTAAAGTCTAATGTATCTCACTAGGGTTGGTAAGGATTCTTCATGGTGGCACAAGGATTGCTTTATTTTAAATAAAACTCATTTCTCAGCTCATATATTTCAGGTGATTCTTAGTGTACTGAAATCTCTTAAGAACACACTAAGGCTGTTTATTAAAAGGCAATACGACTCCGATCCTAATATCTGGAAATTCATACTCGTTTATTTGGACATAGATCTAACTTTGTAGACTTGGGTATGGCCCTTTAAGTTAGAGTCGAATAAATATTTTTGTATGGGATGTGACCGTAGCTCCTATTTGAAAAGCTATTCATTTGAATCAAGGGGTAGGGATAAGGGAATGCTCTCTAAGGAGTTCTTGAAATGTAAAACCAAAGATGTTCAGGCAACAGAGTTGTTGTAGATTGTAACCAATTTTTGGAAAGTATTATATTGATTCAACGGTTGGTGGACGTAACCCCAAGTTTGGGGTGAACCACATACATGTGTTGTCTTTCTAGTTTCTTGTGTGTTTAATTTTATCTATGCTGATTGTATACATATAACAATGTGTTGCAACCTTGTCATTTATTACTTTTAAATAAGAACGTTTAATTTTATGTATGTTGTTTTGTACACATATAACCTTGTGCTGCAACCTTGTCATTTATTAATTTTTAAAAGGGAAACTCAGGGTTACCCAAACGACTTGGTCCATTCCTTGGAGTGATTTTGATGGCACCTTAACAACTAAGTTGTTATATTGTGAATGATAAAGTAATTGCATTTACTATGGAAACTAATAAAGTGTTGAGTCACGAAATGTTATGGTAAAATATTAAGTGGTAAAAATAATGCTGTAAATTGTTTAGTCATGAGATGATACTGTAAAGTGTGAAATATGATGTTACAAATTGTAGAGCAATCTCACATGAGTGTTAACTACAAATTAAGATCTTCTTTACATGGTGATGATATCAAAGGTAGGCACTCACCTACGACTTTAGATTTATAATAATGCACCATAGGAAGGATGTAGTTTAAATGTGTATTTCAGGTTTGGTTCCTAATTAGTTGGAAGGATGTAAGTTGTTGAACGATTGTTCTACAAGGCATGTACATTTGATATTATCGAATTTAATTGAACTTGCTTCATCGGAAGGCCATGTAAAACCTGCCACTAACATGGCTGGCTCATTTCGTAGTAACAGCGAAACAAAATTTTACCCCTTTTTCTCACATAATGGCATTGAGGTACAAGAGGTATGTTACATATGGTATCAGAGCAAGAGTTGAACACTCGGGCCTATTGGGGTTTAAATGCTTCCGCATATTTCATTTTAACTAACGATTGAGTTTTTTCTCTGTGATAACAGAAAATCAACAGGTTCACATTGTTCGGCCAATCCAAGTACCTTAAGTTGTACCCAACGCAAATGTTTATTGACCTTGTAGTTGTGCAGGAGAAGGAGGAACCTCTTCTCAGAGCACAAAAGATGGTGATTATTTTATTTTTTTTCCACTTCGAGATTAAGCCGACAACATAAGTACATAGGTATCTGGTTGCTTCCTTGATTTTCTTTCAAAAGGATTAATGAATGGTTAATACGACTATTTAGTCATTATTTAAACTGTACAATTAAATTATTGGTAAGGTATAAGAGTCTTCTTAGACAAACTCCTGGTCGGTGAAAGCACCTTCTACTATAATAATAATGGGGAGTTCAATTGTTGTTAATGACACTATGTATGTGGATTGTGATAGGTCACATTGTAACACACAATGATTAGTGTTGTTAAAAAGTAGCATTAAAGGGTTACCTAATTACCTAAAGACCTAATGGGTCACATTCTCTGTTGTCCTATATTTGCAATTATGCTGCAATCCTAATATTCTAGTTAAATAATTTGATGAACAACCAAATGCAAGTATCATGGCCTAGGTTACTGACATAATCACTGGTTACTTGATCTACTCATCATAACATTATGGATGATCTACTCGTCGTAACCTTTTGGGTGGTTTGATGACAACCATGTCTTACATCTGAAACTAGGCTTATCGTACCCTGAAAGGCTTGTTTTCCTATGTAATCTCTTTTGACGTTAACATCGTTGAAGAATTGCTATCTAAATCATCGAGGATATGAATCTTGAAAGTGAATGCCGTCAGTCCTCCAACAACTTTTGCACTTGACATTGGTATCTTTTGCTTCAAATATGAGTTCATTGTCTATTGAAATTTGGCTGATAACATTGACAGTGAACTTTGATTATGTTGGATTGCCGACATTGACCTTTTTGGTTGAATATTTAGATTGAAATCCTTATTTGGCTTCCAAATTAAATCGATTACATAGACGTCAATTCTGAATTTGTTTTTGTAGTTGATTGCTGAAAATTATACTAATTAAAATCTTATTATTGATCAATTTTCCTTTGACACTTATTCTCCTCTCTTGCGATTTGAATACTAAGGATCTGATTTAATTCTTAAAAAAGGTTTGACACATTTCTTGATTTGGTAGTAAAATGATTGAATGTTGATAATGATTTTATGGTTAGAAGTCCATTAATAGGGGTATTGAAGTTTTTTAAACCTATTTTGCTTGTTCACTAAAGTGACATATATAAATACAAGTTAAACACTATCCCTTTTTTATCTTGATAATGCTGGATTGAGCGTTGAAATCCTTAAAGCGATAGATTAGTGAATTTATTTCTTGATATTAGTGAATGAGGTTACACATACCGAAAATTCTTTGTATAGTTACAAGTACCATCTTCATAATTGTTAAGTAAATGAATTCTTAGAAGCATGCTCATATTGGTGAATGTTCTAGAAATGGTTCCTTGTGCTTGGATTAGAGTTTTGAACTATCTTATGTTTTGATTAGCTCATGGACGGTATTTTTCATTTTGGGTATTGATCTAGCAGCCAAATAGACTAATTGTTGGAATGAATGCTTATTGATATCATATGGCTATTTGTAGAGTCTAGTAAGAACCCTAGAATTGATTATAGTGCTAGATAGAAGGATCTTGTTGGTAGTCTTGTGATTAAATCCATTGAGAATTTTATAGCATTTTTGTTGCTTGGGTCGTATTGAGATTGGCGTTTCTAAGAGCTTATATGGATTTGATTATCTTGAAAATAAGTGAGTTGATGAATGCTATATAATGTTATATGCTAACCCGGTAGGATATGCCACGAACACTATTAGTCGAAGTTGACTGTTAGAAAAATAATGATTACCGTAGATAATGAGGTTAAGTATGGGTGTTGTTTTACTTAATATAATTATCGAATCTTGAGTTTTACAACCAAGGACTAACTGTGGATGGTGTTATTTACATACTAACATTGCAGGCTTCACCGAGATTATGACTGTTGCTACAATCGACGTACGTTATGGTATATAAATCCTCCTGCATGTGTAAGTTGCACTCAATTACTCAGAAAAGAGTAAGGAGTAATTTTCTAGATGATTTACGAGGTTATCTAACTCGTGAATGGCAATTAAAATCGATGCAAATTATGAAACTCTGATAATTGATTATTGAAATTTTGGATTATCAATGAATGCTTTAACTGACCACCTATGGAGTGATTCCAGGCATGGGAAATTGAGGCCATGATGAGTGCTAAAGCTCTAGGACTGTAATAAGTTACAAAGATATTAGAAAAATCTCATGCGCATAAAGTTGTCACCACGAGGAAGTGGTGATGGAGGTCACGGATGAAAGCTACCTATTTTCCCTCGAGCCAGCTAGGCACCATTATGCATTCTGGGGACGCCTAAATGTAAGACGTTTTGGTTAAGACTCGTTCCACACACATTAAGAGGACTATCACAAGAGTGGGGGCTTTGTGAAGAGAATAACCTCTAGGTGTTGTGGTGGTGTGTGAGAAAGAAAGTGCCTCAGCTTGGCGAAGCGCCCTGAATAGCACAAGAAGGAGATACGCCTAAGGAAGGGTATCATCCTTGTGTTGGGTAGTTTGGATCGGTAAGCACCCTGAATAGCACAAGAAGGAGATATTCCTAAGGAAGGGTATCATCCTTGTGTTGGGTGGCTTGGATTGGTACTTGGAGTATTGTTAGCACTTCGAGTGCTGGCATGGAGGACATCTAGAGAAAATAAATGATTACTCAGATCGAGGATGACATAACTGTCCAAAAGTTGCAGATAAAACCAATGGTAAAAGGGTAGTAATCATGTTTTATTGATAAATAAATTGCATTATGAAAATGATTGGGTATTATGGCACCAATGAACACTAGAAAATTGCAGATGGTTACAATGCAAAAGAATCTATGGCTGATGTTTAAGTTGAATTATAATTTTGTACGTGATGTACTGAAGAAAATTGCGCTAGACTCGAACATGTTGCAGGAAAACTACAGGTTTTGGATGATAGTGATTGGAGAAGGTACGAAAAGATCGCAAGGGATCACGATGAAGAGGATGAGGAGAAGAAAAGATGACAGAATGGAAGTAGGAAATTGTTTGAAAACAGGAACACTGAGGACGGTGTTATTTTTAAGGGGGAGAAGATGTAACGTCCCTCTCGCAAGAACCCTAGATATTTTTGTAAATTCTAACGTTATTGTATTCGTCTTCTGGTGAGGATCTCAAGGCCAAGGCCCCACCAGAAATGAGACCTGTATGTATATTAATTGCATAAGCAGTAAAGCTTAGGAGACTGACGGCCTAGACGCACCCTAATCGAAGGATAATTGAATCCACCAAGGGGAAAAACAAAAAATATATATATAATAATATATGTGCGACTAAAACAATGATGGTGGAATAAATCCACCAAGGGAAAGGTAAAACGTTTAGTTGAGCCTCAGGAATCGAGAAAAGATCAACAACTCCCTCAATGAACCGAACTCCTAAGTTATCGATCTATAATAATGTAAGTAATAGAGAGACTAGTTACTTTAGTTAACAAAATAATGATCGTTATGATCTGTTTCGACGGAAACATGATGTCTTACCTTACACTCATTACGACATCAAATAATAAATATGAGCTACGAGTTGGAATGATAAAAATAACATACAAAGGATACATTAAGTATTTTTATAAAGAAAGACATAAAGTATTAAGTCCTTTTATAAGAAGAATACACAAAGTATTTTAAAGTCTAAGGATAGATTTATTCCTTCTAGACATAAGGAAGACGAATGAAGCCTTTTTGACGTGAATTAATATACCTTAAGGAAAACAGTGATGGGTCAAATATTCTTATAAAAAGAGACGTGAATGAATAATTATTATTATTGTGTAATAGGGAAAGGAAGGATTAATTCTTCAACTAAAAGCATGAATTTTTAATTAAGATCCTCCTTTTTCCCATGCCTTAGATCTTAGATAAATTGAAGGAGAGGTTCAGCTTGAATGAGGGAAATAAATCCTCCCCAAACCTTGACAGTCGTGACCAAAGTTTAGGGCTGAAACGGTTTCCTTAATCTTGGGAATTTCTCAGCCAAAAAGCCTCCCGACATTTGCAACGGCAAAGTGCTATGTTTAGCAATTCTGGCCCAGGTAAGTGGCAGAGGATGGCCTTACTGAAAGAAATAAGTAATATATATATGTAGGAGGGGGGAAGAAGAGCCACGGCTTGGGAAATGGCTGGGTGAGAGTTAGATCCTGCAGCATTGTTTCGACTACAAATAGGGTATGACGGATCCTCAGATGCGACTCATCAATTTCTCGAATACTTGGAGGTGTGGGCATCCCTGGTATATGCAATTTGATTTTTTGCTTCAATTTCTTGTTTCCTTTGGATGGTCGAGCTTGTTATTTCAGCATATGCATTGTTTTCATACACCTTTGTTAAGCTTTAAAACTATACCTAGTTAAGGCGTGAACCCCAGCTTATCAAACGGAAGGTTCAGCATGCGCTTGTGTTTTTTTTTCCATACATCGTTTAGATTCTTTACTGAGAAACCTTTTAACCCAGCTAAATGAATGGAAGGTTCAGCGTGCCCTCGTGTTTTTCATATGCCTTTTATACGTTGAAGGTTATGCCCAAATAGGGCATGAACCCTATCCAGCTTGAGCCGTGACCCTTTCTTTTGTCCGCTAGTGTGTTGTAGCAGTTTCAGCCATGACTGTATGTGACTGACCAGCTTGAGCCATGACCTTGGGAAGCTACCCAGTTCGAGTCGTGACCTCCTGCTAGCTATTAGATGACCTCCCGCTAGATAGCTTGAGTCATGACCCCTTGGAAGCTGTTCAGATGAATCATGACTTGTGCTTCTCCTCAACCGAGCTATGATTTGTGCTTGTGCTAAGTCGTGACTTGTGTCCTCCTTCTAGATAGATCAGTGACTTCCTTAGGCTGGACGTGGCCTTCTTATGCTGAACTGTGGCGTTGTGCTAGATTCTATTTTTTGGGGGGCTGTGACTTTCTGGAGATGCCAAATCTGAACTGTGTTTTCTTTTATGGCTTGGTTGTGGCCTTGTACACTGCTGTAGGCAGGGTCTTGTAGTTGACTTGAAGATTTTGAACATAGGCGTAAGACTACATTTTTTTCTTAATAATAATGAACTTAAACTGCATTTTGCCTTGATGAATTTACCCATAGGTAAAGATATGTGTTTTGTCTTGAGGAAGACTGCCTTAAGATATGCTATTTGTCTGATAAAGATTGCCTTTAAATATATGTGATTTGTCTGATAAAGACTGCCTTTAAAGTTATGTGTTTTGTTTGATAAATACTGCCTTTAAGATATGTATTTTGTCTGATAAAGATTGCCATTAAGATATGTGATTTGTCTGATAAAGACTGTCTTTAAAGATATGCAATTAGTCTGATAAATACTGCCTTTAAGGCTATGTGTTTTGTTTGATAAAGATTGCCTTTAAGATATGCATTTTGTCTGATAAAGATTGCCTTTAATATATGTGATTTGTCTGATAAAGACTGTCTTTAAAGATATGTGTTTTGTTTGATAAAGACTGCCTTTAAGATATGCATTTTGTCTGATAAAGATTGCCTTTAAGATATGTGATTTTTCTGATAAAGACTGCCTTGAAAGATATGTGATTTGTCTGATAAAGAATTCCTTAAAGATATGCGATTTGTTTGATAAAGACTGCCTTTAAAGATATGCATTTTGTTTGATAAAGACTGCCTTTAAGATATGCATTTTGTCTGATAAAGATTGCCTTTAAGATTTGTGATTTGTCTGATAAAGACTGCCTTTAAAGATATGTGTTTTGTTTGATAAAGACTACCTTTAAGATATGCATTTTGTCTGGTAATGATTGCCTTTAAGATATCCGATTTGTCTGATAAAGACTGCCTTTAAAGATATGCGATTTGTCTGATAAAGACTGCCTTTAAAGCTATGCATTTTGTTTGATAAAGTCTTCCTTTAAGATATGCGTTTTGTCTTGATAGAGACTACCTATAAGACATGTGATTTGTCTGATAAAGACTGCCTTTAAGATATGCATTTTGTCTGATAAATATTTCCTTTAAGATATGCGTTTTTGTCTTGATATAAGACTATTATGTGTCTGAATTGTTTGAGCATAGACTGTGATAAGTCTTGTGTCTTAACAATTGGAAAATAGATTTAAATTCTAATGTATCTCACTAGGGTTGGGTAAGGATTCTTCACGGTGGCACAAGGAGTGCTTTATTTTAAATAAAACTCATTTCTCAGCTCATATATTTCAGGTGATTCTTAGTGTATTGAAATCTCTTAAGAACACACTAAGCTTGTTTATTAAAAGGCAATACGACTCCGATCCTAATATCTGGAAATTCATACTCGTTTATTTGGACATAGGTCTAACTTTGTAGACTTGGGTATGGCCCTTTAAGTTAGAGTCGAATAAATATGTTTGTATGGGATGTGACTGTAGCTCCTATTTGAAAAGCTATTCATTTGAATCAAGGGGTAGGGATAAGGGAATGCTCTCTGAGGAGTTCTTGAAATGTAAAACCAAAGATGTTCAGGCAACAGAGTTGTTCCGGATTATAACCAATTTTCAGAAAGTATTATATTGATTCAACGGTTGGTGGATGTAACCTCGAGTTTGGGGTGAACCACGTACATGTGTTGTCTTTCTAGTTTCTTGTGTGTTTAATTTTATCTGTGTTTATTGTATACATACAACAATGTGCTGCAACCTTGTCATTTATTACTTTTAAATAAGAACGTTTAATTTTATGTATGTTGTTTTGTACACATATAACGTTTTGCTGCAACCTTGTCATTTATTACTTTTTAAAAGGGAAACTCAGGGTTACCCGAACGACTTGGTCCATGCCCTGGAGTGATTTTGATGGCACCTTAACAACTAAGTTCTTATATTGTGAATGATAAAGTAATTGCATTTACTATGGAAACTAATAAAGTGTTGAGTCATGAAATGTTATGGTAAAATATTAAGTGGTAAAAATAATGTTGTAAATTGTTTAGTCATGAGATGATACTGTAAAGTGTGAAATATGATGTTACAAATTGTAGAGCAATATCACATGAGTGTTAACTACAAATTAAGATCTTCTTTCCATGGTGATGATATCAAAGGTAGGAACTCACCTGCGACTTTAGATTTATAATAATGCACCATAGGAAGGATGTAGTTTAAATGTGTATTTCTTGTTTGGTTCCTAATTAGTTGGAAGGGTGTAAGTTGTCGAATGATTGTTCTACAAGGCATGTACATTTGATATTATCGAATTTAATTGAACTTGCTTCATCGGAATGCCATGTAAAATCTGCCACTAACATGGCTGGCTCATGTCGTAGTAACAGCGAAACAAAATTTTACCCCTTTTTCTCACATAATGGCGTTGAGGTACAAGAGGTATGTTACAATTACCTACACCCACAGGTAGGGGTTATATTTGTAGGGTTTTTGGATTTATGACTAGCCTTGGGAAACTCAAACACCTAACCATTCAGTCCACATGACTTGTCTGTATTAATGACCGTTTTGCAGTGCTAGCTTAGTTAGGTAAAATTAAATTAGCAGCAATTTCAGACGGTTCGGTTTTCAACTGTGATATGTTAAGGTTAAGTCAAAATAAGTTTGATGAAATTTCTAGATTTTCCCAAATGTAAAATAGGTCATCATGCAATTCAATTAAATTCCTGAAATTTGGGATTATGCGGTTTAAAAATCTGAAATTTACTTGAATTTATGCCAACAGAAAACACTTTATTGAAGCAATTGAGAATGTTAAGAGCTATAACAACATTAATAAAAAATAGAGATAAAGAATATCCCCAGTTAAATTACTTGCCAGCTTGATAGTAGACTAAACCAAAGGTAGATTTTCTGAGCACACAGGAAAATAGGCAAACCATTTTGGAAGGCAAGCTGCATGATCTGAAATTAAATTATGATAAGATCCCAATCAGATTTAGAAATGGAATATAATATAATCTTGGTTTTCTCCAGAGTGTCCCAATCAGTTACAAGTTTTCCTTGCATCTCAATAACTTCTGCAATGGAGGCTCCAGTTGATGACGCTACTCAATAGTAGACAGCTTTGGCTCACAAAGAACATGGTGAATAGGTACAGGTAAAAGTGGACCAGTCAATGGAAGAAGCTCTCTACGGAAACAATCTAATCAATACCTCTGATTAATACAGTGTAAATATATTTTTATTTTAGGATTGTATGTTCAGCAGTATAGTGCTAGAGCAGCTGGAAATAAAATGACATAAACAAAGGCATACACACAGGTTATACTGGGAAAGAAAACCCTATTAAATCTCTTAAATCGGATAAAGTCTTAACCTCCTTTAAAGACATATTGCTTAGTATTATTTGAATGGCTTATAGAAATAGAGAAGCTCCATAATAAGGGAAAATAAATAAATTTACCATAGGAATAAATTTTGAAACATTGTTCTATTCTTATGGTCAGAGTGGACAGCTCTTGAATCCGTATTGTTAGATTTTTTATCATATAAGCTAGCATTATGATCTTAGGATCATTAACTTAGAGAATAACAAGCACAACAATAAAACACAAGCACAACACAAGAGACAAGGACACAAAGAATTTTCCTCGGGGAAACCATAAAGGAGAAAACCCCGCAACTTCCTCAAAGATAGAATCAACACCAAAGGTAAAACCGAAAAACAGTAAGATGATCTCCCGACAGTAGTAGTCTCTCTCTCACACTAAGAGAGATTCTCCTCTCTCACTCATGTGCCCCAATGAGTGAGTGTGTGTGTGAGTATATTAAATAGAGAGACTCACTCTCTATTTATATTCTTCCGTTCACTTGGAACCCACTCCATCATGTCGACCTCACTTAATAATTAATTACTAGAGCCGACATCTCTAGGAGTGTCTAATAACCCTAGTGCCCCACAACTTGTGGGGACTTTACCTCCTCCGACCAACAAGGAGGTTTATCCTTAGCACAATGGTGTGGACTATTTCCCCGACTTACAATGACTCAACTAAGGTTGACTTCACTAGGATAGTCTAATAACCCTAGGGCCCCACAACTATGGGGACTTTAACCCTTGACCAATAGGAGGGTTACCCACAATGAATTGACATGAATTTCTCATTATAGAAACTTTCTAGAATAAACATCGAGGTATGACATGAATCAAATAAATTACAATACATCCCGGAATAAACATCGGGTTACAATAAATAAGAAATACGAATGAATACATTACGAAGTTACAATTACATCAACACGTACAAACGCTAATATATACCTGTTGATAAATTTTTAGTGTAACAAGAATGATGATTCATTTTCAAGGTGTTATTCCTCTTACACAGTTTTCACTTTGGATGACTGTTCGTAAACTTATTATTCCATTCTATGGATCATGTGAGGTTTTCTTGTGTTACTGGTTGTAGCAATGAAGTTAGTTGAAATTATATGCTTATTCCGAGTTATATCTTTGAGCTAATGTTCCATATACTTCCTGTCAAGCTTGGCCAACTTAGAATGCAGGGCTCTATGCCTGTTGGGGTTCAAATGTGGGTCGTTTATGTGGTGACACCCCATCCCAGCCACTAGACCAGTCTGACGAGATGCATATCCAGAGTTAGGTTTTTGGTTGCATTCTTGTGCCAATTTTTGGTTGTAATCTTGGCTCTGTTTGCAGTGATGTTTTTCTTCCACTTGCAGCTTAGATGCAGCTTTGTTTAGAACCAGTGCCCAGTTGCAACATCGTGACATGAAAAATGGACAGTAGCCATAATATCCAGTTCCTTCAAGTGATAGAAATTTGGTACCCTAATAATGGCTATACATAATACTATAGATTTATCAAATAGTTATTATTTTCAGTTGGGATAATGTAGGCGATGTTGGTATATCAAAGTATATTACAAGTGTTCAGATTTTGGTTACTCATTAAGTGGTAGGGCGTTCTAACTTAATGTTTTTTTTTCCCTTCTTATTTATCAACTATTTTAGGAAATGCTCCGAGAGGCCATATTAAGTTTAATTTTGTTGTACTAAGGTGTGCAGGCTTTCAGAGCTTCAAGAAGTTCGCTCAACTCACTACAGCCACAGTTGAGCTACATCCTGACAGTGGGGTCAACATATAGCCTATAAAAATGAGTAGTTTGGAAATCACATAAGGAGCTTTCCACATGTAGAAGGCAATGATGTGCTTCATGTATATATCCCATAGTTTTACCATGATCATGAGAGTTGCTATGATCAACTTACATCATGAATTTTAAATTCATGGGTGTAAATGAATTGTGCTCATTTGCTCAGGAATGAGTAAGGAGTAACCTTTCTAGATGATTTATAAGGTTATATATAACTCATGAATGATGATTAAATGATTGATTAATGAATTTTGGGTTATCGACAGACGTTTTGACCAACCCTATAGTTGAATCACGAATCCGGACAATGACAGTAGAGTCATGCCAAGCACCAAGGAGTGTGCGCTACAAATAGTCAAAGTTAAAATATATATATATATTAAATACGAACAAGGAAAAATTTGGAATGCTATGGGAGAACCATGGTGTTAGGCAAGTGATTTCCACGTGAGCAAAATGGTGTTAGGCATATATGCTGCAGGAGCACAATGGTGTTAGGCAAGTGATTTCCATGTGAGCACATTAGTGTTAGGAATATGGTGTGGCAAGAAAAGACCTAGGAAAAACTGGATATCTAGAAGACAAGACATTGTCTGATGTCACTGAGGAGAAAACTTTTGACTAGTGGTCAAAAAGGAGAGTAACCTCAGAAAGAGACGTAAGTCCACACCAGAATTGGTAAAAGAACTCCAGGGAGAGTTTGAAAGATAACGAAAATGAAAGATGTGTTAGCAACTTTCCAGGTCATTAGAAGATTACTTGTCTTAATGTGTAAATGTGAAAGAAAGGTGAACGACTAGCTAAACATCCAAGTGGATTACTTATGAATCAAATTACATTTCGAGAAATAATTATGTATTAAGATACCATTAAGGACTAGAAGATGATTCCATAATCTGCAAAAATAATGCTGCAACAGGACTTGTTGTTTACGTTTTAAGTTAAGTTATGAAATTTGACATGTTTGACTGAATAAATTTTGGGATAGACCTGGTTTTGTTGCAGAAGACTACAGGTCTGGAACGACTTGCGACCTGGAAAGATTGATAAGAGCGAAGGAGCTCAGAACAAGATGAACCAAGAGATGAAGGGAATTCGATGGGGAACAAGAACACCGAGCCCGGTGTTTCCTTTAAGGGGGGAGGGGATGTAACATCCCTCTTGTATGCCATAAAATTTTGATAATTATGAACTGAATATTGTACGTATTTTTGGTGAGGAGCTCAAGGCCAAGGCCCCACCAAAAATACCTTGTCATTTGTATATGTGAAATTCCCAAAAGTGGTGGACTTAGGGGACTTAAGGCTATGACGCACCCTTCGACACGTAACCAAATCCACTAGAGGGAGAGGCTAGTGGTTAAAAATAAATAATAATAAAAATAAATAATAAGTAATACTACTTGGTTTAAATGGGAATATACTCATAGTGGGAAAGGGGCATTTATTTTATTAAAGGACTATATCCAAAAGTATCCGTTAGAGGGAAATGGTATTTAAGAAATGTGCAAGACGTGATGTACAATAAGGAAAGGATTGTCATTAACAATGAAAACGATGCCATGTGTTTTCCTGGGGTCATTAAAAAAGAAAGAAACGTGGAGGTATGTTGTTGCCTATAAATTCGATGAAAAGATTCTTTAAATAGGGAGAGTGGGAGCTTCACTCCAAACATTTTTGGATGAGCTGGGAGCTTGGAATTTTCTAGGAGCTTAACCTCTGCATTTCCCAAGAGGGAGTTTTTTTTTATTGTTGTTCGAATCCCTATGCGAGTGAGAGAGAGTGAGGTAGGATCCAGGGCAAAGCTCAGCGATCTTTTGGGTATGTTTTTTTTACCCTTTTTTCTTTCACGATTCTCCTAAAGGGTAAAAACCTTTGTCTATAAACCTCAGTGTCTCATCATGTTTCATGCCTGCATATTAACTTCTTATTTGTTTTTCTTGGAATAAGATCGGTAGCATTTTTGAATATGCTGTAGGTATAGGGTAATCCGCATAGAGTTTTGTCCCCAAACAGCCCCGATCTATGGAGAAGTTTATGACTTTCATATTTTTCTGTGAGTCGATCCCTTTGTGAAAGAACCATAGGTTAAAAATAACCCAACCGCTATGAGCTTCTGTTCTTTTGGTTTGAGCCGATCCATGTTTTGGGATCGCTGTAAATCATTATAGAACCAGATCCCCATTTTCTTACCTGGTTGGAACTCACCAAAGATCTAGAACCATAGTAATCAATCTCTGCAGGCTAAACCTTTAAGTTATACAGGTCTCTTCCTTGAATAAATATATGCTTGATGGATCTAGTGGTTTAGTGAGATCTATCCGTATTTCTCTTGATCTGAACTCCTTGCTCGATTTTTTAAAAGCATGTGTGTACCTATATTGAGGAAACGTTTTGAACTCTGTGGTTGATTTCCAGCCCTTCCTGTGTATTTTATTCATGCGGAGTGGTTGGATTATGAACATCAATGTTTGATTCCTGCGTGTGTAGAGCAATTTATCCAGCAGCCTAGTACCTCTCTGCGGGTACATCACGTTGGGGATCGACTTGGATTAACACTCAATCATTTGATTCATGCCTGTGCATTTTTATTTGCAGATGTAACTGATAGATCTTGTAATGGATGTAGGCGGCTATCCAATAAAGGGGATTAATTGAGGGTATTGATTGAAACTTATATGGTATTTATGATATTTAGTGCATTGTGCTCGTACAATCACTATAACCCAAAGAGGTATGATATTATTATAGCTGCTACACATTTGTCCCACAATTCCATAAAAGTGTCATTCTGTTGATTTTAATCCTTCACTTGTCGACGCACCGTAGATATACTCATGGCTTAGTTTGCATTAGTAAAATGTTGGCTTGAGCATGTTGGCTCTTGTTTTAATTACCTATAGTTTTTCAGTAGGAGATCACTCCATCTATTTGGATGTAGGGCATCCCTTTCCTACTGATTTGATACGATAGCATTTCTTTTGGTGTGATGAAAGGAGATCGAGCTTTTTCCCTGAAAACAAATTCTTAATGGCAAATTATCCAGTATGATTTTACATATTGAATAAAAATTGTTGAGTAATGATTATATTTCTAGAAATGTATTATGTTAGAGTTTACATAGTTTACATCTATAGATTGGGGAAAAGGATATGTTTCACTATATGAGTTGATTTTCCTTCCTAGTAGCAAGGCTAGAATTTTTGGAGCCGCTAGAAGTTGTGCTTCGATGTTATCATTGAGGATTTAAAAGGTGGGACATGCTTACTAAAGACACCTTTAGGATATATGGGTATGAGGTTCATATTGTAAAGGTTCTCTCAGATTGTATGAGAATTGTGAAAAGTGAAAGTATAATACATCATATGTAATGTGGGTTGTATACCCTTTTATGTTTATTTTTTTAAATAAAGCTGATGACTAATTTTGTGGACGTAACCCCAAAATGGGTGAACCATGTACATTCATGTCTCCTTTATATTTGCATCTTGTTCCTTTATATTTGCATTTTGTGTAGCTTATCTTGGTTTATGAATATGGTGATTTTAATGATGTTATTTTCTACATAATCATTTTAAATGGTATTTTTATGCTTTAATCAATAAAGTAGAAAGAATTGAGAGATTTTGCATGAACCATGAGTAGAGGTATTGGGTCTAATGTGCTTGGATACTGTGATGGAAATAGGATACTCATTTTCCTTCATAAAATAATAAACTTTAAAAGTGCATTCCGAAAAGAATCATCCTATCACTCCTAGTTACTCACAAAATTCTGCAGGTCTGAAATCCTGTTATATAAACATTTGCTTATGATCAAGTGCCTTAAAATCGTGCAAACCCAAAAGTTTACCCGACTACCTCTCAGGCGACAATGCAAGGATGTGACATGTAATGTGAAGATTATCCATAGAGGATGCTTGAAGATGTTGTTTATGTTGATTATGATGCAATCTAAGAATTACAATGGCCAACTATGTGACCCTGAACATAATTAAATGTACACAAAGATCTCTTAGCTCTGGATTCGATACGATTTCCGAGCCTGCGTAGTAATTTTCTTAGGGATAACTTTTTTAGATCTGAACTCGATCGTATGTATAGCTGTGATTTGGACATGGCATCTACATTTATCTGGGAGCAACCTTCTCTAATGATTCCCAATCCTGCAATTTTTGTTTTGATTATTTTAGGTACTTATTTTGACCACTATCTGAACTCTCGTGTGGAGTAGTGATAAGCTGGAATGTATGCAACTGTGTATGAATTATTAACTCTCATCTGGAACAATGTGCCTACAATATTGAACCGTGTTAACCCTATGGTGTCTACGTTTTGTGGGATTAGATCTGTATATTGGATCTTGCCTCTTATACTTACCTATGATGGGAGATCTATAATGTTGATTTGGCTGCATTTACAACTAGATCGATATATTGGATCTAGTTTCTTAACCTGCGTGGGATTTGGTTTGATTTTTGTTCCATTCTGCAATTGGTATGTGGCTGAAATGCCAAAGATAGAATGTTTATTTTATTGTAGGTTATTTTGTGGTTGAATATTCCCATAATATGGGGTTTTGATATTTTTCCCAAATTCTGTGATTGGTATGTGGCTGAAATGCCAAAGATAAAATATTTATTTTATTGCCTGTTATTTGTGGTTGAATATTCCAATAATCTGGAGTTTTGATTTTTGCCCAAATTCGGCGATTGGTATGTGGCTGAAATGTCAAAGATAAAATCTTTATTTTATTGCCCGTTATTTTGTGGTTAAATATTCCATTTTTGGCCAAATTCTGTGATTGGTATGTGGCTGAAATGCCAAAGATAAAATCTTTATTTTATTGCTGGTTATTTTGTGATTAAATATTCCAATAATTTGGAGTTTTGATATTTTTCCAAAATTCTGCAATTGGTCTGTGGCTGAAATGCCAAAGATAAAATGTTTATTTTATTGCCGGCTATTTTGTGGTTGAGTATTCCAATAATATGGAGTTTTGATTTTTGCCCAAATTCTGTGATTGGTATGTGGCTGAAATGCCAAAGATAGAATGTTTATTTATTGCCTTTTTGGTTGGATATTCCAATAATCTGGAGTTTTGATTTCCCCCAAATTCTACTATTGGTATGTGGCTAAAATTTCAAAGACAAAATGCTTATTTATTGTCAGTTATTTTGTGGTTGAATATTCCAATAATCTAAAGTTTTGATTTTTGCTCAAATTTTGCTATTGGTATGTGGCTGAAATGCTGAAGATAGAATGTTTATTTTATTGCCGGTTATTTTATGGTTGAGTATTCCAAAAGTCTAGATTTTTTCAGGATTTTTTATTTTTGCCCAAATTCTGCAATTGGTATGTGGCTGAAATGCCAAAGATAGAATGTTTATTTATTGCCGGTTATTTTGTGGTTGGATATTCCAATAATCTGGAGTTTTGATTTTGTCCAAATAGAATGTTTATTTATTTCTTGTTATTTGTGGTTATTTTGTGGTTGAATATTCCAACAATTTTGAGTTTTTATTTTTGTTCATTTATGAGACTGGTATGTGGCTAAATTGCCAAAGATTTAACGTTTTATGTTCATGAGAAAATTATAAATGAATAGTAGGCGATCTATAATATGGAATCATATTAGCCATAAGCCTATGGGTGTAATACTCTTGTCTAAAAGTAATTTTAGCAATGTGGAGAGTTAGTAGTTAATACTTTTGAGGATTATTTTTCTTTATGAAAGTGTCGTATTATAATAATTACGTATATACAAAGAGCTTAAGAGTAACTATATTACCTCTTTATGTTATCATAAGGTCTTCACTGTTAAGGGTTTGTATAACATAGTGAATGCACATGAATAAGTTGATTGACTCGAACCACTAGAAAAATAATGAGGAGTGTGTTTTGCCATGGTATTTAAATTAGTATAGAATTTCGGTCATAGATGGATAGTGGTAGGGAGTAGCTTAGAAGTACTCTCTCAGAAGGAGTCTATGATCCTGAATAGAAAAAGAGGATGGCAACAAGGTTGTTTCCGATTATAACATTTTATTTGAATAAAGACAACACGACGTGACAGTTTTCATGGAGGTAACCCATGAATTGGGTGAACCACGTATATCGTTGTGTCTCCCTATTAATTTTGTGATTTATGTGTTTCATTTATGTTTGTGTTTCCTTTATGTGAAGTCGCTCCAGTAAGTATTCTGTAATTCTCAAATCTTTTAAAGAATACTCATGTTATTATTGGTACAAGATAAATGCACAATTGGTCGTGATGTCTAATATAACATTTAAATATGTGAAGAATACATTTGTTATAGTATGCGATAACATGATTAAATAAGTGTTGTTAGATAAAAGTATTATGATATTTTTATTCCATAAGCTCAAATAGTTATGCTTAAATGGTTTTGGGAAAAGTAACTTATTGTGATAAAAGTTGTAAATGGAAGGTGAGTCAAAACCTTGCCGGTAATTAAGAGACCCATATGTTAGTCGCAAGTCAATGTATGTGGAAATGTGGTTAAAAGGAACTTGAGTATGTATTCAAAATGATAGTTGGAAGCTGCACATAAATAGTTCTCTATTGGGATCAAACATATTTATGTATAATTAGAATGCATTGTAGTCACAAAGTTATGTTATTTTTAATATTAGCATTTGTAGCGCAAATGGAGTTGTATTATGTCATAGTTACAAGGTAAATCCCTTCATTGGAAAACTATAATCTACATGACTGTTAGAAAGATGATAATGCATAACAGACTCTGCCATAGATTATGGATTTATATAAATGTGTGTGTCATGAATAATTAACAAGGCTGCAAGTATATTTTGATAACCAAATCTGAACTCTAGAGGAACGCTTGAGAGTAGCAGTAATTGTACAAGTGGTATAGAAGGTATAAGTCCTTTTTAAGAGGAAATTTTCTTTTATCAATATTGTGGGATGTTACAACACCTTCCATTGATGAGTTATACTGAATAGGTTGTTTCCCCCAAATCGTGCGTGTTGGTTTCCTAGATTCGTGCAATAGGATCGTGGGATGCTTAGACGGGATGTGAAGCGAATATTTGCATGAAGAGGCTCATAAACCATGTATTCCAGGTGGACAACAAAACCCACATCTTGTGCATTGGTTCATTTAAGATTGAACGCATTCTCCTTATATCCTCGGTAAACAAATACGTTATGCTATAAATCATAAAATCATGTCATATAGTTAATTAAACAAGCCATGGAATAAAAAACATATCACGTGAGGAATTATAGAAGAATTCAATGCATTAAAAAAGTATTATGTATTAAATATAATAAATAAAGTAATATGTGTTACCTGTTTTAATGTTTTAAAGCAAAACCTTTCACAAGCTTTACGTATTACAATCCTTCTTTATGTATTACAATCCTTTAAGGAGTAAATAATGTAATACATAAAGCTTGACAATGAAGGTTAAATTAAGTATTTTGCCAACATCACGTAATAATACAATATATATTATATAAAATTACCAAATCTTCTATATAGAAAGGTAAAAAAAAAATCTATCTTTTCAACTTTTGAATTTAAATTTAAATTACCAAATCTTCGTTAAGGTTGATAAGAAATAACACCTATTTTGTGAGGTCGAATATGAAAATTATATAAGTGGCTTATATGACGTGAATGTTAAAGTTTTACAATGATTTAATATATTATAATATTTTGTTTTAAGTGGAAACTTTTCCATATGACCTTAATTAATAATTCTAATATAATATCTTTTGAGTTATTTGTTTATTTGAAATTAAAAAAATATTCCAAATCTCATCATCATGGTTTTTAATTTGCACTTGCATGATCAACATGACTTGAAATAATTGGAAGATAAAGGTAAGCAAAACTTAGTGAACCAATAAAAAACATGTTATCAAAACCCAGTGCGGAACTTAGGACCTGAAGAAGGGCTGAATGAAAGGTTAGATGAAGTACCAAAATTTTTATCATTTGCATAATATTGCATTTAATACATAAAAAATAACATATTAATCCTCATTTAAGTTTAAGTGTTTTAATTGATGAAATACAATAAAAGATAGCCCTCTTTAAGGATAGTTGTATCAAATTATAGTCAATAGGCGGGAAATTAATGTAAATAAAATCATTATAAAATACAATTTTGGAGCCCAACAATTACCTTACCTTCCTTCAAGTCAGTCATATCTGAGTTTGTCCCATTGTTGTTCCATTGTCAAGATCCATTCAAAATCACTTTTGTTCCGAGTTTTGTGTCGATTATAGGGGAAACATTATGGCCCTCTTTAGACAAGCCTATTCTTGTTGACGATAGCATATCATCCATGAATTAGTCTTATAAACCATATAGTACCTTGAATCTTGCATGCCTCAATGGTAGGTTTCCTTGCTTTAAACATTTGGCTTTCATCATTGACCTCTAATTGAAATATTTTGTCAATGGTTCAACTTGAACTTATCTATTCGTGATTGGAGGAATGTAATGGGGTACCTTGGGAATAATAGACATTAATGATGATTTCCCTCACACTTGTTATCGATATACATCAATGATCGGTAATCAAGTGGTTTCTACCATGTTCGACATCAAGATATTTATTTAGATGAATATAATGGTACTATTTGGGATTGGAATGAAGACCCCGAGTGGTTAGGTATTCACTTGCATATATGCATATCCTCATGTTTCCATGGATTATCTTGTGTCATTGCATGGATCCACAATGTATGTATGGTGGCTATTCTCAAGTTTGAATCAGGATGAAATAGATCTATAATGTATATTTAGTAGCTATGTCCCAATTTGAGTCTTGTTTATCATGGATATACAATGTATTATTGGTATCCATGATCTTTTCAGTATACATCGATCTACAGTGTATTGGTAAACAACCATGATATGCGTCAGATAGTTTGTAATTTGGTACTGTGTCAAGTCCTCACTCGCCACTCTTTTGCTTCTAATTCTGAATCATGCCTAGCAAAGTATTTCACCTATAGTCTACCTATAGATTCATACTTTGGGGGGCATTTTGTTACACCAAAATACTATCACTTTGCTTTATACCCTGAAGAAACGACATGTTATGTTTAACTCAACAATAGAAGGTGTTTTTATATTTTATGAAATTCTATTATTAGAGAGGTCGATCACTGAAAGGGTCGACCTTCTCTCCATTGTAATCACTATAAAAATCTGTGTTTGGTTGTGAAGAAAAAAGAGGAAAAACATTTTTTTAATTTCTCTTCCAGTTTTAATACAAAATCTTTGTTTAGTTGTTGGTTTTATCTTTTGCTTCATCATTGGTGACTGATTAGCTCATGAATGGAAGCCACAGTCACCTGAGAGGGCCCCTTAGTGACAAGTGTGTATTTTTGTGTAGAATCTGGATTCAACCTGTTC
>LPNX010112420.1:30639-42787 GCA_001517045.1 Pseudotsuga menziesii | reverse complement strand
ATCTTATACGTAGTGTAAATCCTTATATCCACTCTTGCAATTACGATTTTTTTATGGAATTTTATTGAAGAAAGGATAGCGATTTGGTTTTCAATTTCGGATTCCACTCATGGAAATAAATAATATATATGGTTGTAATTAGGTATTGGTTTCGTTTAGAAAGTAGTGAGAATAAGTTGTGATACATCAAGTGCAATATTTATAGAAAATAATCGTACTTATCATTCCAACACAAAAAATATCAGTGTTCCACAGGGACGTGCCTCCCAAGGTCGGGGGCTCGCCCCCTACGCTTCCAACGCCCCGGGGCCTAGGGGGCTCCATGGGAAACGTTTCCCAGCGCCCCCCTTTCTGTGAAACTTGGCGAAACGCTGGTCTAGGAGTTTCTCAGATTGGGGGGCTCCCACATGCCCCCTCCTGAAAATGGGGGGCTCCGACAGGCCCCCACTGCGCTCGATTTTTAAAATTTGCTTACTTAAAGAAGAAATGGTTCATCTTAAATTTTAGGCTTTTACACTAAATGGTCATTTTAAAATGAAATAGAAACAAATAAAAAGAAACAAACATCAATATGATATGCTTGGCTATAACGATTACATTAAATTACACTAAACTCTTCGGGAACATAAGCATGCTAGTATGCAAATGGTGATGGGATGACGAATTGATATGTTTATATGTTGGGGTTCATATTTTTATTTTTTTTATTTTTTTCTTTTTTATAATTTTAGAGACCAACCCCCTATGCTAGGGACCCTGACGCCTCCCCGCCTCCCCACCCCCCCGACCCCCAAAATACCCCAAAATTTTGGGGTGTCTCTACACGTCCCCAATGTGTGTTTCCCCGCTCCCACGCCCCCGCGTCTTGGAAACTTGGTGGAACACTGAAGAATATTGATGTATAATACCATTTTTTAGAGACATGGTTGAATAGATCAAAGTATTGTTGGAGATAGTTGATACCTTGAATAATGTTGTAGATTCATTGACAAAGTTGGTTAGTACTAAAAAATTATCTTTGTGCAGAGAATCTATGCACATTGCTTCCCCTAGCAGTTGAATACATGAATGTTATTCCTTGTCCACAGTGTTTTAAAAATACAACAAGTGGGATCATGTTATACATGTGTTGTAGTATTTGTAGGTACCCATAGAAAATTTTGATTCGATTTGTGTTTTTTTGTCCAATGGTTTTCCAACACATTCTAAACTAATTTCAATTAAGTATTAATGGTTATAATCTAATATTGGTTAATGGTTTTCCTTGCAACTATATACTATTCCTATATCCTATATATCAAATTCTATAAGGGGGTAATAATGTAGCATATGAGGTTCACAATTGAATACTCACATGCACCAAGTGACCAAGAGTTCACTTAGTAGTTCACTCTTATTTTTCATCCACACATAGTTTTCTAATGACGATATGATACCTCTCAATAACTACACTAATGTAATGGACTACCATCAAAAATACCATCTCACCTTATCCTAGATCCAAGACCTCTCTGATATGTTTGTCACTTAGGTGGGACATCTCTCAAATGTCTAGTGCTTAGGTGGTACCTTTGTGATATTTCTAGTTCTAGGTTGAAACCTCCCTAGGATGTATAATGGTTAGGTATTTTTAGGGTCCAAAAATTATGCCACCATTTGACCAACCCCACATCACTCATTCAATAGGAACAATACAATGGTTATGTATGAATTAGATCTTCAATGGATAAGCTTAACATACAACTATTCCTTTAGGTCATTCCCTTGACCAACAAAAAACAACCTTATTGAGAGTTTCTCCTCTCTTTATCTCATTATATTATCTTCACAATTTAAAATTAAATATTATAGCATACAAAAAATTAATCCATTAACCGAGATTAGATTACAACAATTGATACTTAATTGAAATTAGTTTAGAATGTGTTGGAAAACCATTGGCCAAAAAAACACAAATTGAACCACAAATCGAATCAAAATTTTCTATGGGTACCTACAAAGAGTACAACACATGTATAACATGATCCCACTTGTTTTATTTTTTAAAACAATCTGGACAAGGAATAACATTCATGTATTCAACTTCTAGGGGAATCAATGTGCATTGATTCTCTACACAAAGATAAGCTTTTAGTACTAACCAACTTTGTCAATGAATCTACAACATTCTTCAAGGTATCAACCTTCCGCAGCAATACTTTGATCTATTCAACCATGTCTCTAACAAAATGGTGTTATACATCAATATTCTTTGTGTTGGAATGATAAGTACGATTCTTTGCTATAAATATTGCACTTGATCTATCACAACCTATTCTCACTACTTTCTAAACGAAACCAATACCTAATTGCAACCATATATATTCTTTATTTCCATGAGTGGAATCCATGTGGTCATTTTCTATTGTTGACAATGAAAATATACCTCTCCTCTTGTTCATCCAATTGATTGCTCCACCAAACATGTTAAATACATAGCCACTTGTGGATCTTATGTGTTCGATATCTCCAACCTAGTCTGCATCAACAAATCCATGTATATATATCTCCACATGATGTATAGATTTTACTTGGAAGTAGATTAAATAATATGAAGTTTTTTTCAACTATACAAAACCCTTCCTTACAACAATCCAATGTTTGTTCCATATTTTTGACATACACCTTCTATAAAATCCCACTGCATGGAAAATTCATGGTCTAGTATGTACCATAGAATACATCAAAATTCCAATATATCTAGCATAGAGAACAGTGGACATGTCATCTACCTCTTCTTAAGTCTTAAGACATTTATGTGAAGATAAATTTTCACCTACATAAATAGGTACCTTTATCGATTTGGGTGAAATCATGAATCTAGATGTCTATTCCATGAGAATCAACTTTCGGAATCCGTATTTAAAACACTTTCGGCCGAACTAATTTTTTTTCCGGCCGAACTATTTTAGTTTTTCGGCCAAACTATTTAATTTTTTCGGTCGAACAAATGAAAAAAAAATTCATCCGAAATATTATTTTGGCCAAATGTTAAAACTAATGGGGAACCTCATTATGCGGGCTTTGTAAGGATCGCCGAAAAAATAATGTCTGAAAGATACTTTTATGTTCAAACATTTTTTCAGCCGAAAAAAGTTATATATATTTTAACCGATACAACTGTTTACAGTTTTGTCATTTACGATTTTCCCTCGCCTGCATGTGTTAAGCCTTAATTTTCCCTCTCCTGCATGTGTTAGGCCTATGTTTAGCTATGCCTTCTCCTGCGCATGCATTTATTTTGGTCTGCGTGTGGTTGCCTTCACGTGCATCTACCTCTATTTTGGCCTGCACCTGTTTTGGCCTGCTACTGCATCTGTTTTGGCCTGTGCCTAAGTTTATTGGTCTGCATGGTGTTGGCCTGCGTGTGTTGGTTGGTCTGTGAAGTGTTGGTATGTGGATTGTTGGTCTGTGGAGTGTTGTTCTTGTTGGTCTACGGAGTGTTGGATTTGGTTGGTCTGTGAAGTGTTGGCCTTGTTGGTGTGTGGAGTGTTGGCCTTGTTGGCATCCGTATGTGGGCTTCTGTTTGTCGAAATCCGTTTGTGGGCCTTGGCCTTGAATGTCTATGGTTATTCGCGGCTTCATGGTCTATCTGTGGGCGAGGAGGAGCATGTGTTTGAACTTTATGCACATGAAAAATTTATGAGTATGCATGAATATTTATATTTGTTTCAAGTCTTGTTCATTGATTTTACTAAGTTTCATTAGCATTTTTCTTTGTAGAGACACAACGTAATAGATTGTCTCGTGAGAGTGGCCAAGCTTATGTATCTGGTTTTTCCCTCTTCTAGTCGTTATTTTAGAGAATGGCCAATGGACCATCCACATTTTATTGGTAATATGTTACATATATATATAATCTATTTAAATAAATTACTAATTTTCATATGTATATATATGCTTGTGTCTTTATGTACTAAATTATACATGATTACATGTGTAAATATAAAGAATCGTGGTTCACCCCAAACTCAAGGTTACATCCACCAAAATGTCGCATCATGTAATATTTTCAAAATAGCTGGTTACAATACGCAACGAATCTGTTTCCTTACAAACTTCCTGTTTACACTTCAAAGACTCCCCTCACACAATACTATCATTCGGTTCAAATGAACATCTTTTAATACAATCCCAAATTAATCATTAGTCCAAAAAGTCATTGGAAATCCCGACTCCCAACTAGACATACCCAAATCAAAGGAGGTTGGGTCTATACCCATATAAGCAATAAACATATATGTTCAAATTAATATATCATCTACATATGCAGGTATGAAATTTCTTATCTAGAACAAATACGATCTAAATCATATTAACGCCCCTCGAAATTAAGAGATTTCAATCTATAAACCAGAAAGCAGAGGTTTTTGAATTCCATCTGATGTAGCTAATTACCTATCCAAGAGAATATGAACTGAGTAGTGTGAACACCATTTATAGATTCAGATCTAGAAACAAGTAGAGTCTATAAATAAATCTAAGGCTATCGAGGTATATGTATACAAACCCAAAATGTAGGAAACACACAAGGCAGAGTCAGTGAGAACCAAGCCGCATACAACGGCTGAAAACACAATAAGGTGTAATCACATATACCAACTGAAGCACATTCAAACAAATATTTGAGATTCTTACCCCAACTTAAGACACAGTCAAAGTTCTCCGTATTTTGGATAAAAACAAAGCAAAAGTGAGATCTTATTCACACCCAACAAAAAGGTTCAGTTCTGTAAAAACACAGGTGATGGTAATACTCTGCATATATAAGCATAAATATTTAGTTTCAGATCACAAGCAAGGGAATAATGTGATCTCAGTTGAATCCATGAGATCATTCCTACCACATACAATGGGTATTAAGTATTAAGAGGAAAACTTTATTAGCAAAACAGACCAAAAGGAAAAGGCTTCCTCAATCTATGCATCTTATAAAAATTTAAACCCTGACGCCTGTTCTAAATTAACCCCTCCATAAGTAAATTTTGAAGCAAGCAAGGACAGCTAGTGAAACATATTTTATAAATACTGAACACACATGGTGTTCAATTGACCAAAAAGCACCGTCGATCTGAACAATGTAGTGGAGAAACATACAAAAATCCAGACCCTTAACAAATTTCAGCCCATGAAAATCGCAGCAAAACGTTACTCGGTCTTTTACATAAATGTAGTACATACCTATGCATGTTGCTACAATGCAAACAGGGTAAAATACCTTCCATGATCGTTTACATCAAATCGCCAGGCATTCAAAGATGAAAAGAAAACAATGAAATCGCAGGCAACATGGAAATCACTAGATTCAGAACGAACTCCAAACACACATCGATCTTACCTTTTGGTAGTCGATTCTGCAATTAATCCAATGCAAAACCAGGAAATGCTAGATCAAAACACAATTATAAACACACATCGAACTTAACCTGTTCGGAAAATCGCATCTATTCGGCAAATCGCATCTCCAAACAAAAACATGGAAATGGCTAGATCCCGAATGAAATCCAAAAACACATTTAACTTACCTTTTTGGCAATCACTTCTGCAATTAAATCCATGGTAAATAAGGCAATGCTAGGTCACAACGAAAATCAAACACACAAAGAACTTAACATGTTCGGCAAATCGCATCTCCAACAAAAACATGGAAATTGCTAGATCCAGGATGCAATCCAAACACACGGTGAACTTAACCTATTAGGCAAATCGCATCTCCAAACAAAAACATGGAAATCACTAGATCCATAATGAAATCGAAACACACAGCGAAATTACCTTTTGGCAATCGCTCCTTCTGGCAAGTGGCTTCTTTTGGCAAATCTCTTCTCTTCGGCAAATCGCATCACAAATAAAAAACATGGAAGTCGTTGGATTCAGCACCACGATCTACATCAATGAACTGGAGATTTCCACTTGAAGAAGCTTCTACACATACCCATATTCTCCATGAAAATTGAATGCCCATTGTGCAAATCTCTCCTCCCTTAAGAAGCGATCCCTCCCCAAGAAATCATGACCTGGTAATTAATGCCTTCTACCTTCTGAGTAATGGCTTTCACTCACCTCTTTCAACAAAATCCCAGGAAATCAGTGGCCTGGCTCATTTCTAGGAGATCGCCTTGGAAGAAGCCGTTATTTTCTTAAATAAAAACATTATTTTTAATGGTGATCCCTCCAAAACATAACGCCAATATTTCTATATAAAAAAAGAATTATGCCATCTCCAAAGGAGACAACCGAGCTATGAGTGGCTGCTACACGTTTCCAAAATAATCAAGGAAAAAGTGGTTACTTAAAGGTGTATAACTCATCATTTGCGTCATATGTCAATTTATCTTTTTTCCTTGTATGTCCAATATATGGTTGTCATTTTAGTTAATGAATATCCAATGAGACAAGTGGCAAAACGACCTTTTGGTTATTGAAGGAAATTTGGCGGAGCATCCCCTTTTCTCATAATTTTGCAGGCCTTTCTTAAACTTGTTCTCTTAACTCTTTTCTTTTATATATATATATAAACGCTGGTATTTGCCTCTTCAATGTAGCTCTCTACTAGTTAATAGGAAATATGAATTCTCTTTTTTCATTACAGGAGTACTATTAGCCAAAGGTAGCATTTTTTGTTCATTATCTATTTATCAAGGATACTCTATATATATATTCGTACATGTATCTATGTATATAGAGTATAGTTGTATTTATACTTACAAAAGTAAGTCATTCCCATTAAAATATTATCACTATTTTCTTTGAGAATTTTTCATGTAGCTAAACCTTTAGAAGCGTATCATCTTTATTTAATTTTAAGATGGCTTATAATATTTGTTTTTAAGATAAAGATTGAGCTTCTTAATATAGGTTCTAGAGAAACTCCTTGGCAGTTGATGCCTTAAGACATATTAGGTAGAATTATCCTTAAAGGTCCCAAAGGTGAGTTAGTCTACTTAAGATTTACCTCAACCTAGGATGACACCTTAGGTCATTGAAACATTTACCCTTCACCTTAAAATATAAGTTTCAAGAATACTTACGAGAAAAAAGATCCTTCCTTCTTCTATAATTGTGTAAAATGTTGATCAAATATGTTGAGTCTTCATTCATATAAATAAAGAATTGAAACGGTGTTTCGAAAAAACGTAAAAACGTTTCAAGTTCATGAAACGAAATGGTGTTTCGAAAAAACGTTTCAAGTTTTTTTTTCGATCGGCGAAAAAAATTCAATAGGGATTTTCGGCCCAACTATTAGTTCATCGAACTGTTTTCCGTCCGTTAAATCTAACTTTCGGCTGAACATTTATGGCTTTTCAGCCAAAATATTAATTATTTTTGACCGAAAGATTAGTTCAGCCGAAAACCTATAAATTTTCAAAAATGGAATTCCATCCCATATCTAACTCTGCTTCCAATTTCAGAGAGATCAAATCATATCAAATACTTATCATTTCTCTTCACAAATAATACCATTAGTTTCATAATTCAATCTTCTTACTATAGATGCAAATTTTGTTGAAATTGGTGTAATCCACTAATTTTATTTATTATATTTCTTAGAAGGTGTGTGGATTGCTTCAAAATTTAATAGAATTGATTGAAATGAAAATTCAATAACTTCTTAAAAACACGATGAAAAAATTTGGAAAAATCATGGTCCTCAACATTGATGTTTTGTTTTCAAAAGGGTACTTTTAGTTTTTTTGTTTTCAATTGGAAATTAAAGGGAAGATGTTGTGTCAACCTAAACATGTCAATTTTATGCTAGTTTTTTAGATTGGTCCACTTCAAAAAATTCTGATAATTATTTCTTGTTGTTCTTTGATACAAAACTATAGAATATGTTAGTACAATTTTAATAGATCATCATAACATATTTTTTATTAATGAACAATAGTTGAATACTGAATTAACTTGTGTCGAAAAACATGACTATTTTCCAGAATTTAATTAATTAATAACATACTATAAAACACTTGAAAAAATGACATATCAAATGCAAATAAAAAAATCTAACAAATATCCGATAAAAAACTAACACAATTCTCTACAACCTTTGTTTATACTAAAAAATGAAATTCTAAATACAAATCTAATTTTTCTTTGCTCTAAGTTGACAGAATTGCAAAAACAACAATCATTTTCTCATTACCCCCCCTCCGCCCCCTCCCCCCATAATAGACACCCAGATTCATGATTTCACCCATTTATGTTTTTTTCATATTAAACCTTTTAAACATTGTCTCAATATATTTCTCCTTATTCAACCATAGTTTCCTATTTGTTTGATCTCTTTTAATTTCCATGCCCATTCTTTTTTTTGTGGCACCAAGATATTTCATATCGAAATTAGAAGATAATGGATCTTGGACATATTAAATCATTTCCTTATTGTTTCTAGTCAACAACATATCATTGAAATACAAGACCACATACATAAATTGGTAAGCATTTTTCTTGAAATACACATGGAGATTGACTTTTCTACTTGGCAAACCAAGTCCCAATAAATATGTATTAAACCTTTGACACCACATCCTTGTTGATTATTGTAATCCATACAATTCAACATGCAAACTAACTCCTTCTTTTCCTTCACTTTAAAATCTTCTCGTTGTTTCATCTAGATTTATTCATCAAGATATCCAAGCAAAAAATTTCTTTTCTCATCCATCAAATCTACTCCAAAATAAAAAGAAACATCAATATATAAAATAAATCTAGTATAAGTTAGATTAGAAAAATGCAAAAAATTATCACCACACATGTTAGTTAGAAGTTAGTTAGATATTGAATTTTCTACTTGAGAAACCAAGCCCTAATATATAGGCATCAAACCTTTGATACCACGTCCTTGTTGATTATTGTAATCCACACAAGGACTTTATCAACATGCAAATGAAATATCAAGTCTTAAAGGGGCATGTCGTACATGCAATTTATAAGTGAATACAAACTCAAAACATGCTTTTCATCCAATAATTAACACAGTATGTTTTTTTTATAAAAAAATTTATGCTTTTTATTCACAGTTACAACAATTATTATATCATAAATTTACCTTTTATCATGGAATTTTTTTTAGACACTTGTTGATTTCTAGGGCACTCTTGATTCTTAGGGATCATCAGTGTTATTAGGGTTTTATTCCATCCTAGCAGTATTCGTTCTATGAAATTGTTATAGATATCAAATGATATGATTTATTTGATGCCTTGTCATACTTAAACTATCAAATTCCATTTATATATTATTAGTGGATGCTACTCTTGATGGAGATATGCCACATGGTTTTTATATATTCAAATTGAGTTTGATCTAGTTGTTCAAAATGTGCTTTTATTAGGATCTTTTTCTACCATTATTATTGGATCTAAAGAGTTAATGAGAGTATATATGTTCATATTGTATGTTTTTATTGTTGATGTTTAGGATTTTTGTAATACAAATGAATGAATGTTGATTATAATGGTGGGGCTACATCGGAATGGTAATTAATTTTGGTTGTCTTCTTGTAAGTTTTCCAAAGTGTATTGGTAGATTCTTTTATTTGTATTGAGAAGTTCGTGGCTGGTAGATTTTTTTATCTGTATTGCAAAGTTCTCTAATTTTATTTTTGACCTAAATTTGTGGGATTCTATACTTGTTTTACGATATTTTGTTTTTTGTAAGGGTCATTTAGAAGTAAAAAAAAATGAATGATTTGTTTTGATGTGTAATTTCTATCATCATCAAAAAATGGATCTAGTTATGTATGATAAATATAAGATTTAGTTGAAACATGATACTTCATTTCCATCATGATTGTGTATAATATATGCAGGTCATGTTTGACATGAGATGTAGACATTATACTATAAAGGGAAAAATTGCATATATAATGCCAAAAAGGGACCAAATAGGTTGATATTCTTTGGGAGGAAGGGGAGGGATCATCACTATAGGTTAGGGGTACAAATGCTACCTACTCCAGTTGGTTGGGATAATCCTCCATGAGGAATTTCATCTAGAAGGCTCTTGAACTCTCTTCTTTTGTTCAGTTAAAGAGTGTTCACGCTCCTTACACATTAGCAGAATGCGTCAGGGGGAGATGATGTTTTTTGTTAATGAGAAACAAGTGTCACTGGAGCACTATGTCAGAAGCCAAAGTGCATCGAGGCCCCTAGGATTGAGGAGAAAAATCCCTCAAAATATTTTTTGGACAATCCTCTTCAGGGTATAAAACAAAGTGATAGTTTTTTGGTCTAACAAAATGCCCCCAACGTATGAATACATAGGTAGACTATGGGTGAAATAGTTTGCTAGACATGATTCAAAATCAGAAGCAAAAGAGTGGCGGGTGAGGACTTGACACAATACCATATTACAAACTATCTGACTCATTTCATGGTTGTTAACCAATACACTATAGATCCATGTATAATGAAAATATCGTGGATACCAATAATACATTGTATATCCATGATAAAAAAGACTCAAATTGGGACATAGCTACTAAATAAACATTATAGATCTATTTCATCTTGATTCAAACTTGAGAATAGCCACCATACATACATTGTAGATCCATGCAATGCCACAAAATACTCCATGGAAACCCAAGGATAGGGATATATGCAAGTGAATACCTAACCACTCAGGGTATTCATTTCAATCCCAAATAGTACTATTCTATACATGTGAATAGATATCCTAATGTCGAACATGGTAGAAACCACTTGATTAACGATCATTGATGTATACCGACAACAAGTATGACGAAAGTCATCATTAATGTCAATGATTACCAAGGTACCCTATTACATTCCTCCAATCACGAATAGATAATTTCAAGTTGAACCACTGACACAATAGTTATCAATGGCCAATGATGAAATCCCACTGTCTAAAGCAAGGAAACCCACCATTGAGGCATGCAAGATTCAAGGTACTATATGGTTTATAAGACTAATTCACAAATGATATGCTAGTGTTGACAAGAATAAACTTGTCGAAAGAGGGCCATAATGTTTCCTCCATAATCGACACAAAACTTAGAACAAAAGTGATTTTGAAGTGATCTTGACAATGGAACAACCATGGCACAAACTCATATATGAATCACGCGAAAGAAGGTAAGGTAATTGTTGGGATTCGAAATTATATTTTATAATGATTTTATTTACATTAATTTCCCGCCTATTTACTATAATTTGATACAACTATCCTTAAAGAGGGCTATCTTTTATTGTATTTAATCAATTAAAACACTTAAACGTAAATTAATATGCTATTTTTAATGTATTAAACACAATATTGTACAAATGATAAACATTTTGGTACTTCATCTAACCTTTAATTTAGCCCTTCTTCCAGTCCTAAGTTCTGTTGTAATATCTCGAATTTTGAACCTACCATTTATAGGCATGAGCCTATTGATCATGATGTTTATATTGATGTTTTATTTTTATATTGGGTCAAAGACCCCACTGCATATGAGCCTAATGATTTGATTTGTATATTGGGCATAAGCCAATTGTTGCTGATATATGTGTATATGTGTTGGTTGTGTTGGGTGTGGACCCTAAAGCACATGATTGATCAAACATTTTGTGTTGGGAGTGGACCCTGAAGCACATGATCGATGAGATGTTTTGTGTTGAGCGAGAGGGTCTGAAGCACATGAGTACTTACATTTGTGTTGAGCATAAAGCTATGGAACACATGAAAATATAATTGGAAATGTTGGGCATAAGCTCTGGAGCATTCCATGTTGATGTTGAGCATAAGCTCTAGAACATCGGATCCTTGGCCATTGTATCCCTAGGTGTATCGTACAAGTACATCCTAGCATTTAGTGCTGATCGAGAGCTCTGGAATTGCACTATGTTTGTAACTCCTTGTTATAAGTGTTGACTATGGGCTCTAGTAAGCGTTAATGGTTATTGAAAAGATTAAAATCACCTCCGAGTGAAAACGACTTGAGAATAATATTGATCTTATCATACTTATTTTTAAGTGATTAAATGAAATTTTGAATTTCTGTATTCTCGTCAAGTACTGAAGAACTACCACGTTATACGAGGGAAATCCAACATGTAAGGATGTTTAGAGTTTCCTAGCCTAGTAGACCTGAGCC
>LPNX010112420.1:0-29632 GCA_001517045.1 Pseudotsuga menziesii | reverse complement strand
ACAAATATAATTCAGAAGCAAAATTAAAATCCACATTAACATCATCTCTATAGTTCTTACTTAATTAAGGAATCATTCCTCTTAAGAAGGTATTGCCCACGCCCAAAGCCTGAAGGACATATACCCAATCACACCTACCACTGCCAAGTTTCTAAATCCAATCACACAGGCACACTACAACAACCAAAATGATATCGTGGGTTTTACATAACCCTGGCTGTTACAGCCATATCTACTTAAATACAAATTACATATTAAAATGCCAACTAAGCTACACAGTCGTTGGGAGAGGCACATGCCATTCATGGCATGGCCTGCACCCACACTAAACCATTACAAAACCAAAATTACAATACTCTATCTAAAACACAGTCTCCATTAACGCTAACGCAAATCTTATGGTGGCAATCCAATGGGCTACGGCACCATTGCAACTGTGGTGCAGCCCATGGCATAACACCCGAAGCTCTAGCAGCTTTCCCAAACTTAAAATACAAACAATACAAATGGAGTGCTATGCATATTTACAAAACCCAAACCTTTATAATTATACACAGAGTAAATTCTACAGGCTTAAAGCCACGATCGAACCCAGCAAATCAAAATTTAGAAAATGCAGCATTAAAATAACTACACAGTCCCGAATTTACACAGTTTAATCTATTAAAAACACTTAACGAAATCGTATGCATTTCATACCAAAACACATTACAATCTTCACATAAAAGCCAATGTCCAGTACATTTACATAGAAGGGCACGAATCCTCTTTTACAAACAGTTAAGTTTTAATAATGTTAAATGGCAAGTTGTGAGCTATGGCACCATTACAAGTAATGGTGCAGCCACGACTCAAATGCCAAACCTCCCAACTAGAGCCAAAAACCCAAAGCGAGCTAAATTACAAACCCTGAAGGAAGAGTCGACAAGCGGAGGAGGAGGCAAGTAAGATCTTGCTAGCATGCTTACCATGGTCGTGAAGTAGAAACCCCAAATTGAAAATGTAGCTCTGTGCAAAACCTAGAGCTTCTTCGTTTCCACCTGCAAACAAATCCATGATGGCATCAGAAGCATGACCATGCCATGGATAAAACAACGAAGTAATGCGTTACATAGCATCTGGTCTAGCTTACCTGCAAATCGATGGAGGTCACCTCCCTTCTCCAACTGCGCAGATGCCACATGAAACCCCAATGCCAAAAACACATAATGCACAAACAAAGAATGCCCAAATCCTTTGCCAAGTGTTTTCACAAACCCCGATGGCATTAATGGCACCAACTGGTGGCCATTAACGCATCCATAAACCCTCACCATAGCTTATGGATCATCGTTATATTACATACCAACCAAGTCATAAGTTTAAACCCTTTATCCTATGGTTTCGCCACCTTCTAATGTCAACGTAGACTTAATACTTAGGACATGGTATTTATACCATAGTCTCCCAACGTTAAAGTATGTGTAGACCTTAACACTATGTTATATTGTTTACAAAGTGATCCCCTTAGCATCAAAGTATTATGTTATCACATGCCCTTTTAGCTAGTTCATATAGGTAGCATTTGTGCATAGGTCTTTAGTCGAGGTTTTGTAGTATTTAGGTATCATGGAAAACGTAGTATGCCATGATTCCCTTGCTAGGAAGAACAAGCGTAAGTTCCTGAATTCGTAACCAAGGAAGACCTAGAAAATAGAAACAAGAGAAGAGTAATTAATTAACCAAGAGATAGATAATTAATAATGGTAAGGATAATAAGTTAATTCACAACATCTAGTTAATTAACTAAGAAAGATAATTAACGAACATAGGGCTTACCTGAGTCATAAAATGGAACAGTAATAAAAGTGCAAGGCGGAACTGGAAGTATAACTAGGAACTGACTTGCTTCAAGTAACCAAATAATCCTGATGTCGCAAAAGTAACCTGTAAGTCAATAAATAAGGTGCCTTATTTCGAATGAACTAAGTAATCCTGCATAATGAAGAATGACCTTACCTCTCAGATCATCATGGGAGAACGAGTCCCGCCACTCCACCACTTTGTTCCCATCAACAAAGTTTAGTTTTTTATTAAATAAACAAAGTACACATGTGCAGGGGCAAAACAATGATCTATACAACTCATTAATTCACCGACAATAATAACTAAGATATATGAAGAGTTTAAATAACAGAATTAAGGCATAAGAAGTAAACGAACTAATAGTCACTGAATGGATAAGAGATTAACAAGACAATATGGGAAGATTCTAAAGAGATCGAAAGTATAAGTAGCACCTATAATTCCGCACGAGTAATAATGATCCCCTTTGGGTAGTTTTCACTAGCCTATATTTTTTTTTTTAGTTTCAATTTTTGGGGACATTACAAGTGGTATCAGAGCCCAGTTTCAATACTGAGAGACTTATGGGCGCACCAAGCATTCACACAGAGAAAATAAAGTATGATAAGTAATTTTGTTACTAACATAAATTTTTGCTGCTATTAAAAAAAATTGTTTCAGGAAAATTTTTACAGCACTATTCAGTTTATGAATACTGAGGAAGAAAACAGCCGACAGGAAGAAATGACCACCCCCACTCCAGAAGTGAACTTGGTGGTCGAGCTAAACTCTGATGTGCTGAAAAATTTGCACAGTCTTCAAGCTAAATTGAAAAGTTTCAGAGAAGACAGTCTAAATGAAATAAAGGAACATCAAGCTATAAATGAAGCATTATTGTGTAACATGATGAGAGGGAACCCGCAAGGTAAACCTACCCAGTCCACCAACAAATCCAAAAGAGAACCGTACCATAAGTGGGCTAGGAGCCTAAGAGAAGTAGAAAAAGGAGGTACACCTAAAGCAACTAAAGGAGATCATCACATTTTTGCTAGTGATGACACACTTTCTCCACGGAGAAAGGGGCAAAGAAATGATGACAGTCTTCAGGGGGGGGTTCGAAAAATAAGAGCCCTGACCTATGAAGGTGAAGTAAATACGGGAGAAAAGGCTAAAGAACGGTTGCTGGGAATGAGTAAGTATTTCCAGGTTCATAACTATTCAAGTGTGATGCAGGCTAGGCTTGCCATTTACAACCTGAATGGTAAGGCAACAACATGGTGGCGAGATTTAAAGCACAACAAGAAATATGAGCTACAAGAAATAAGATGGAAAAAATTTCGAAAGATTTTCCAAGAAAAATACGTGTCAGAAAAGTTCTTTCAACTCAAGGTAAAAGAGTTCCATGGACTACGCATGGGGTCCATATTAAATTGAGCACATAGATCTGTGGATAAACACACAACTCACATGATAGATCACACAATTTACTCAGTTATTGAAGAATGAAATAGTGCAAAAATGGATTGCAGCTGTGAATGCTTTTCATTAATCAAAGAGTAATTAGATAATAATTGCAATGAAGTACAATGGCTTAAATAGCAACATGCAATTCGAATCCACATGAGGAAATTCGAATTGATTAGACTCTACTTGACTGTAGGTAACTAAGACCTTGTCTAAATCACTTTCGGAGGACTCAATAGTTAACTGACCTTGTCTAAACCATAACCGAAGTTCATCAGAGTTCTAAAACACAACTCAAGTGTTACATTCAGTGTTAACTAAGGCTAACTGACTGTGATAGGTGAGAAATGCGCCCCTCCTTAGTGCAGCCATGCAAACCTAGCGCTAACTGAATGTAGAGGACTAGAAATGAATGTAATTGACTCCTAACTCAGCCTAACCAGTCATCAACTGAACTGAATTGACCTTGGTTGGTTTCGACACTTCTAGTGGTTCCTAAATTGTAGGGATTGGTCTAGGAGGCTCCTAAACTGATGCAATCAAGTGCAATCAGTGGTAGTGAGCCTCAATTAGTGTTCCCCACGCTTTAGTAACTGAAACATGTGCCCCAATTAGGCCAAGTGGACCTAATGGTGCTAATGACTATAAATAGACTAGATGGACTCTCGATCTAGAAATGACTCCCGATTTAGACATATGACCAAATTGGACAAGGGAGGATTAATAATCCTAACACCCCCCCTGAATGCTAACTTGGAAAATCTATGGGCCCTGGTAACTAAGACCATAGGTCACCCATTACATCAAGTAAAGTAAAGTAACTGCTCAAAAACAATGTGTTGGGGAAAAAACCACATGGGAAAAAATCCCCCCCTCTAATTAAGCAGGTAGAATCAGGATCAATCTCGTTCTTTTGTGCATAGGTATCTTGGGGCCTGGCATGTGAACCTATCCATAATTATGTCTGTAGGAATATTCCTCTTTGGAAGAAGAATGATATGCTCAACTAAATCAAAAATATAGACAGTTGCCGGATGAAGATTAGACCCATGTAGAGCAACTGAAGTCAACTGATAAGTGAGAAAAGGTTCTTGAGGATTCAAAACATGTGAGGAACACTCAAGAAACTGATATGTTGAATCCATGAACAGAAAACCATGAGTGGTAAGAATAGCCCTAATTGTTAGGAGCAAGTGTCTAGGTGGATGCATAAAATCTTCCTCTTTACTAGTTCTGTGAGGAGATGAGCATGTGATTAAAGGTAGAGAATCACTGGGACTGTTGAGAGAGAATGCTTGAGATCCATAGTCTGATATAGCTTCTAAAATATATAATGAATCACATAATAAAATATCAGCAACCCCATATGAGGAAACTAACACCAAATCCCCATCAGCAGTTTTGAAGAGAAAGTGCGGTACTTGATTTTTCACACCGGAATTGGTGAGAGCAACTACAAGCATGACTGAAAGATTTTGAATTTTAAAATATGAACCAAATAATATCAGATCGGAAAGTAAATCAGATCTAAACAGGTTCAAAACACATCCAAAACTATGAAATGGAATCAAATCCCCAGCAGCAGTTTTGTAGGAGACTTGCGGTACTTGTTTCTTCACACCGTTGATGAGAACAGCTACAAGCGGTACTGAAAGATTATGAATTTGATATATTAAACCAAGAAATATCAGATCAGAAATAAATAATATCATATCATATCCAATAAGGTTAATATCATATTAAAATAAATGGTTAACCGAGACGGTGGATGCACAACTTTCTTCTTCTCCAAAATTCTGAATTTTGGTGCATGCAATCCTGCAGGAATTTGCTGGAAAATCTAGATCATGGGGAGTGAATGGATCACTCTGGTAATCTGATATTTCTTCAAAAATATCCAAGGTATCACATATTTTCACACCAGCAGCAACATTAAAGGAAGAAAAATCAAATTTCTCTTCACTTTCGGAATCAATTACTGGTAAATTTTGCACAGAATTCAAAGGAAAATCATCGGTGAATGTTTTCATGGAAGTGCAGTAGAATTTTTCTTCAATATCAGATATTTGAATGTCTTCTTCTATTTCAGAAATATGAGAAGATGAGATATCAGATATCTCATGAACTTCCGGAGCATCAGGAGAAGGAGTCACTGCATGGAGACTGTCTTCAATTCGAATTGACTGTGTAGAAGCTTCTGCTTCTTCTTCATCTTGAACAACTTCATCAGAGAGAGTAGAGGCTAAGAATTTTGAATCAAGAGTGCTTATGGTGTGAGATATTCTCTCCAAAATTCTATTATGATCCTCATCAATCACTCCAAAGGTTCTATCCAATCTTGTCCAGAGTTCCTTCGAGTCTTCAATAGATCTACTGAGGTAGCGCAAACTACGAGAAAGACCCATTTCTATTGTTCCAAAAGCTCCATCACTATTATTCAGCCACTCAATCTTACTAAAACACTCTTTATCAAGTCCAATAGACACCCGACAGAGACCTTGTCTCATCAGAGATGAAATCATCTTCTTCTTCCATTCTGAATAGTTTGAGGACAGGGTGAGAAGAGGAACCGATGAATCCATTTCGAAGTTGTACCTGCAAAACAAAAAAAAGGGCACCGTAAGGTCAGACATCCTACACTTTTGGAATTTTCTTCACACCCAGCTTAGTTAATCAAGCAAGTTTGATCAACAATTCCTTTGCTTGGGGTATTAAGTGGTAAATTCTCTGCTTCTGGTGTAGTGCTGGAAGGAGCAATTTTGCTCAAAAAATGATCCAGTAGGATATCTGAGGAGGAGAAGTGCCTTTTCCGCCGAGGCTCTAATACCATATTAAATTGAGCACATAGATCTATGGACAAACACACAACTCACATGATAGATCACACAATTTACTCAGTTACTGAAGAATGAAACAGTGAAAAAATGGCTTGTAGCTATGAATGCTTTTCATTAATCAAAGAGTAATTAGATAATAATTACAATGAAGTACAATGGCTTAAACAACCACATGCAATTCGAATCCACATGAGGAAATTCGAATTGATTAGACTCTACTTGACTGTAGGTAACTAATACCTTGTCTAAATCACTATCGAAGGACTCAATAGTTAACTGACCTTGTCTAAACCATAACTGGAGTTCATCGGAGTTCTAAAACACAAATCAAGTGTTACATTCAGTGTTGACTGAGGCTAACTGACTGTGGTAGGTGAGAAATGTGCCCCTCCTTAGTGCATACATGCAAACATAGCGCTAACTGAATGTAGAGGACTAGAACTGAATGTAACTGACTCCTAACTCAGCTTAACCAATCATCAATTAAACTGAACTGACCTTGGTTGGTTTCGGCACTCCCAGTGGCTCCTAAATTGTAGGGATTTGTCTAGGAGGCTCCTAAACTGATGCAATCAAGTGCAATCAGTGGCAGTGAGCCTCAATTAGTGTTCCCCACACTTTAGTAACTAAAACATGTGCCCCAATTAGGCCAAGTGGACCCAATGGTGTTAATGACTATAAATAGACATATGACCAAATTGGACAAGGGAGGATTAATAATCCTAATATTCCATGACTATGGACGCAATTATAAACAGATTTCTAGAGCTCCTGCATTATATACCGTATATCAAAGAAGAGAAGGTGAAGATCCAACAATTCCTAGGATGTCTTCCTCCCAATTTTCAAGACAGGATTGAATTCGACATGCCAAAGACTCTGGATACTGCACTACACAAGGCCCGACTCTATTATGAGCATGGGCAGTTACGGCAAGAAAACTAGAACCGAAACAAGGAAAAGTCTAGAAACTTTTCTGATAACTGCAAGCCTCGGTCAAATTCATAGCCTTATAGAAAGCAAAATAACAGCTTTCAAGCAAACAAGAACTTCAACAAAATTGGTACAAAGCCTTATGTACCAGCTCCTAGTGGTAATAAGCAAGTGACGAATGGAGCCAATGCTACCCCTTTAGCGATCAAGTGCTGGAAGTGCAATTGTCCGCATGATGCCCGAGATTGTAACAACAAGAACAATAACGGTCTTGCATAACCTGCAAGAAGAACCTACCATTGATGATATAGCGGGAACCCCGCGAATCTATGCAGCATTAGATGGCCAACAGGCAGACCACCAAGCTACAATGGTCGAGATCAAAGGTAATATCTTGAACACCTTTGTTTCAATACTTATTGATCTCGGTGCTTGCCAGAGCTATGTTGTACCTAAGATTGTTGATTTATGCAAGTTAGGAAAAGTAAAGCATGTTAAATCTTGGCTGGTACAGTTAGCCACTGATACAAAACGAAAGGTTTCAGAAATTGTTAAAGAATGTGAAGTAAACTTAAATGGTTTCCTTACTAAGGTAAACCTGAATTTCCCACCTTTAGGATCGTATGATATTCTTATCGCCATGGACTAGTTGGAACAACACCATGTCATGCTCGATTGTCTACACAAGTATATCTTGTGTACTAATAGCCAAGGGAACCAAGTGAAGGTTCAAGGCATCCCAAAGAAATTTTCTGTAAGACAAATCTATGTCTTACAAGTGAAGAAGTGTGTTAGGAAAGGCTGCAAGTTGTTTGTGGTGAACATCCAAGACGTAGAGTCTAATAGAAAACAACGTATAGAATATTCCCCCATTCTTGAAGAATTCATGGATGTGTTTCCTGAGGAAATCCTCGGATTACCTCCGAAATGAGACCTAAACTTTTCCATTGAACTGAACCCAGGATCAGTTCCAAACTCCAAATCCCCTTACCGTATGAGTGCACCAAAATTGGTGGAACTCAAACTGTAGTTGCAGGAGTTAATAGAGAAAGGGTATATCCGACCCAGTGTGTCTGCTTGGAGAGCACCGATTTTGTTCATAAAGAAGAAGGAAGGTACTATGCGGATGTGCATTGATTACCGTCAGTTGAACTAAATGACTGTAAAGAACCGTTACCGGCTTCCTAGGATCAATGATTTGTTCAACCAAGTGGGAGGAGCCAAAATATTTTCAAAGATTGACCTGTGATCCAGGTACCATCAGGTACGGATCTGAGACAAAGATATTCCCAAGACCGCCTTTCGTACAAGGTACGGGCACTACAAGTTTGTAGTAATGTCGTTCGGGTTGACCAATGCACCCGCAACCTTTATGTGTATGATGACAAACATATTCAATAAATATATGGATAAGTTTGTACTAGTCTTTATTGACGACATTCTGGTTTATTCCAAGAATAAAGAGGAACACGAAGAACATCTTCGCATAGTACTTCGAGTATTGAGAGAACACCAACTCTACGCTAAGTTTAGTAATCATGATTTTTACAAACCAAAAATACAGTACCTAGGTCACCTCATATCCGAGGCAGGAATAGTTGTGGACCCGAAAAAGATTAGAGCCATAAAGGATTGGAATACCCCAACTAGTGTCATTGACATTAGGTCCTTTTTGGTTTTATCCGGGTCTTATCTAAAGTTCATTGAGAACTTATCGAGAATCACTTTCCCCATGACGGCTTTGCAGAAGAAAGCAAACAAGTTCTTATGGACTGACAAGTGTGAAGAAAGTTTTCAAAAGCTTAAGCAACTTTTGATGATCGCACCAGTGTTGTGGATTGCGGATCCCAATGGGGATTTCGTTGTATGCATGGATGCAAGCAAGGAAGGACTAGGAGGAGTCCTCTTGCAAAACGATCATGCGATCTATTATGAATCGTGGAAATTAAAAGAGCATGAGCAGAATTATCCCACACACAATCTTAAGCTAGTGGCCATTATCCACGCTCTAAAGATGTTGAGGCACTACCTCATAGGGAGGAATTTCATTCTAAATACTAACAATATGAGTCTAAAATATTTATTCGATCAACCCGATCTGAATGTGAGGAAAGCCAGATGGTTGGCTTTCTTGAATGAGTATCACTTTGAACTAAAGCATATTAAGGGCCAAGAGAAAAAATTTGTCGATGCTTTTAGTCGACGAACTCATATGATATATGAGGTGACCCTAAGTCAAACTGATGCATATTTTCATGAGAATATTAGAACAACCAACAAGGTTGAGCCGTTCTATGTGGAAATCCTCAAGAAGGTCCAAGAGGACTGGTTGTTTCAACAACAAAAGGAATACAAGGTGGATGACTCCAAACTACTATGGTCCAAGGATAGATTGTATGTTCCATATGGAGGGGACATTCGGTCCATCATCCTCACAGAATTTCATAGGGCACCCTACTCGGTGTTATCAGGAATATATCACTTTCTGCAGATAGAAGCTGTTCCTCTGGTCTGAATGGTTCAGATCCAGAACAAATGAGTGAATAACTTGGTTGAAGACCTTCCCTAAACATTATAGACACTTGGAATGTAACTTTTTTGAAAGACTTGTATACCTATAAGACATATCAAACATACAAAGAAACCAAAGCTACCAGAAAATCATCTACACATCCATATTAGTGACTAAGGAATCCAATAACATATATGTGAGATTTATGCAACAAACATGTGCGAAGGAGATGAACTTTGCATTATAAAATAAGTGAAAGAGCTTACAACCATGTGCCTTAGTGTCGAGACACTCCTTCACAAGAATAGCACCTTGTCCCCAATAGCTCCAACTTACTCTCTTGTGCTCTCCAATGGATTGGGCTAGGTAGTCAATTCAACAGCATAACATTACCATTCAGTTCTCCCCTTCAACCATGGATATGAGCTTGTATTTATAAGACTCAAATGGATAGGTATGGTTGAGAGATTGGTAGGTGAGGTGGCTAAGAGATCCTACAAAGAGGGATCTTGAGCTCAACCAACTCAGGTGAGTAGGGATAATGTAGGACATGAGGCTTATGTTCTAGAAGCCTCGAGAATCCTCTTTTTTTCTATTTTTACCAAGGGTACCGCTTATATACCTTAATGACAGAG
This sequence comes from Pseudotsuga menziesii, assembly GCA_001517045.1. Lineage (NCBI taxonomy): Eukaryota > Viridiplantae > Streptophyta > Pinopsida > Pinales > Pinaceae > Pseudotsuga > Pseudotsuga menziesii. The sequence continues at coordinate 19,427 of LPNX010112420.1, read as the reverse complement.
CGGTGAAGGGTAAGAACTGCTCTAAGAACAAATCCCATATGCGGTGCCACCACTCATCTATAACATGACTTGGGCAGTGCTGTATAAGATACCGCTCATCAGCTAAAGGGAAAAAGCGGTGCTAAAGTTTTTTTATGTAAAATTGACATCCAGAGCACTGTTTCCACTCCAAGTTTAGGATTTAGGGAAAACATAGATGTTAGATATCTTATCACATGCTGGTGATAGGATTTGGGTATAAAATAATGCCCCCCAAAGCATGAAACTTAGAGGGATACGATAGGCAAGAGCTTTGAGAGAACAAGTTATCACTTCGAGGTAAGAGTCAGCTTGATCAGAGAGTGTCATCGAGTAGGCATCTACAATATATCAATATTTTTTACTCATAAATAAATGTAACCAACTCATGGCTGCAGACCAATACAAGGCAGACCCATGGCAGGAATTAACAACCATGGCTACTAGAATACAGCATAGATCCATGTGATAGAGGACTCAAACTTGGGCATAGCTACCAGACATACAACATAGATCTATGTCGTATAGAGACAAATTTGAGAATAGCCATGACCATACAAATGTGGATCCATGCTTGATATACAAAACTCCATTGCAACCTGGGGAAAGCAATGAGTGTTAAACAAGTACCCAGGGTCTTCGTCTCGTTTTTCACAAAGTACAATTCTATCCATGTGATTACAATGTTCAGAAGTCGAACATGGTAGAAACCACTTGAATACCAACCAATGATGTGAACCGTTAAAAAGCGCGAGGGAGATCACCATTGATGTCAATGATTCCCAAGGTACCCTAGTACAATCTACTGAGTGTGAATAGATGTCTTGATGTCGAACACCCAATCGATTCTATTGATCAAAGGTCAAGATGTGAACCTATGTCGAGAGCAAGAGAATCTGTCATTGAGGCATACAGATCTCAAGGTACTAAATTTGTTTCTAATACTATTTCCCAAATGATGAGTTGATGTCGACAAGAATAGTCTCATCGAAGGAGGGCCATGATGAATCCCACATCAATGACACGAAACTCGGAACAAAGTTCTGGAATGATGTGAATGAGGTAACCATAATACTGACTCAAAAGTACTAACATAGAGAGTGTTTTGACTACAAAGGTAAACTTCTTTCTACCTTTGAACATCGGGCGGGACGACAAAAGACTTGGCAACATGACTAGACCAGACAAACACACAGTGCGACAGTGGACAATGCATTCTTTTGAAAGACTCAAAGGAGTGACATGACTCATGAAAGTGGATCGCCTTGAAAATCAGTTGAATACCCAATTGACTGAAATGATATGCAGAAACGTGCCATGTTCAAAGGTAACGACAAACTGCCATTTATTTGCAAAATGATTCCCTTCCCTTAATTTCTCCATCATGGTTGATGAGTGCCTCTTTTCATTTTTATGAGTTTAAAGAGGGTAACAAACACTCATTGTAGCTCATCTGAAGACAAGTCCAAACTCATATGTTTTACGAACCTGAGAGAGGAGAGGTTCGTTCCCAAAACAGGGTCTCTCACTGTTTAATTTAACGAGTCCAATGAAATTTAACTCGATATCGTTCATGTTTAGAGAGTCTAAACGACCACGGAAGAAGACTCCACAAGGTCCTTTTTCATAAATAGTTCATCTGAACCGAAAAAGTGATAACATACCATCAGATGAACGACTCTTCAAGTGCTTTAATGAGCGTGAAGAACACAAGATCGCTCAACAATCTTTTTGTATTTAAGGAGCCCGAAAAGAGTTTAAAGAAGACTCCATTAGGTCTCTTTTCATGATGAGGGATTTTACGAGTCTGAAAAGAGTTAGAAAATGACTCAGACCTTTGATGCTAAGTTTGGAGAGCATGACCAAAGTGTCGCAATAAATTCTGAAAGACTTTTTTCGTTTTGTAGTAGTACAAAAAAGTCAAAAACAAACTCCCAAAAACTTTCACTGCTACCGCTCTTTATCTTGCAACAGCTGTTAAACTCTCCAATAAACGACATTAAAGGATCATGACTGATAGTTTTCTTGTAATAAATGTTTTTAAAACAAAACTATGACATGCCAAATCCTAGAATGCTTATAAAAGTTATGTAAATAGTAAAAAACAAAACATTTTACCATTTACCAATAGTGGAGAGCCTTTGGAGAAGTTTCTTGGCTAGATTTTCAGTTGGTGATTCCGGGAGCGTCTACCATCGGATTTACACATCGTCAGTTCCAGGTGAAAGCTTGAACCTTTCTATTTCATTTTTTGTTCTCATTATTTATTTTTTGGGGCGTTTTGGTCATCTTGAGCGAACCATGAAACCTTGAATGCGGACACCGCTCTTATCCCTTGCGGGATTCACTCAAGCGGTGCCACTGCATGTCCTCAACGAGACTCAGGCGGTGCCAGCCGAGGGTAAAGGAAAACACATATGAAAGGAAAAATACGTGTTTTTTAATGATTTAAAAGGTTGATAGTGTTTCTAATTAGCCTTGTGATTGTTTTTGGCAGGTTTCTATCGGTCAAAAATGGTTATTTGGAAAGAGAGGAAACATGATAATGATGACGAATTTTCCGAAAGAAATGCGGGATGTATAGTCGCGTTGTGGGATTGTGGTCTTCTGAAGTTTTTTTGCACACCCAGTATGGTGTCACATGAGCGTTTATTGGAGCATATTCTCTGTATGTGGAATCCAGAGCAACAGTATTTTGAGGTGGGTGCTCATGTATTGACAATTGAAGTAGAATATATCTACTTCTTGATAGGCCTATCGATATGGGGTGCTCCCATCTCTTTGACTTGTTCCCGTGGAGGGGACATCACCACCCAGGAATTAATAAATTGCCATTGTATTCTCGAGACTAGCACATCAGGGAAGAAAATTCCCATCAAAGCAATGGTGGATGGCCCTTTTCACACAATCGTATTTACCATGCAGAGAGTGGCGGAGAGCTAAGGGGTTCATCATGCATCTAGAGCACATATTCTCTACACTATAGAGGCTATGGTACCCACAGTATTCAACTGGGCGGAGGCTCTACTACCGGTTTTCAAAGATCAGCTGACTAAGTGTCGGTAGGGTGAGTTGAAGCAGTTTGGTTTTGGATCCATTTTATCATGTTTCTTTTTTTAGTGGGTCCCCCAATTGAGACCCCAGGTAGTATTCACAGAGTTGAGGGCGAAAGACCCTAGCATGCTGAGGTGGGTTCAGATCATGGCCCGCACAAGAACATGTAGAGGCGAGGTGAAGTTCGGAGACCCATTTTTTTGATGGTTGAGTGACCATCTCCTCATGGTTGAGGAATACGCATTCATAGGTACCGATTTCAGGGGTGACCTTGACGTACCGCTTCCACCTGGTGCACAGTGGGGCAACATTGGTAAGAAACAAAAACCCTAAAATGGTAATTGTGTTTTTATTTTTTAATGTTTTATATTTTTTATGTGTAGTAATGAGACTTAAATGTTTTGATGCAAATGTCGGAGTAGCATGACCTGGGGGATCCTCCCCACTAAACAGGCGAGATGGAGCTTGTTTTGTTCCATAGGGCGATGATGTGACGAAGGAGCTAGAGGAGAACCTCGAGAGGTTAACTCTAAACATACCAAATGCCTCGATCGAGGACCTCCAACTGAGGTACCAGAGGCCCACTGCAGGAGTACCAAGTCGCTTCAATAGACTGCTACGTCGAGTAGCCCAGGCGGTCATGTGTTACCACGAGCATCACTAGATGATAGGCCACATGATGTATTACTGAAAGCTGATAGATAGCTTCAAGATTTTTGTATGATGATATTTTTCCTGAAATCCTGAGCGCTTCAGATGAGGTCTCATGACCTATTTTTTGTAAAACAATGTATATATATAGAGAGACTTCTACTTTTGGTGTTTATACGTCTCAAATGGCAAATGTATTTACATGAGTTTTCTGTGTCTTTTACAATTTATTTACAGTGAACCATGTTTGATTTCTAGATCATGAATGGAAAATATGCCAATCTAGGATGCAATTTGCCAATGAGTCGGAAATTGCATTGTCTTCCCTAGGGATATGCCTATAGGTAATAGCTTCAAATGACCTCTCCAATAAATGTACCCTCTAGAAGAGACAGAGAAACACGGGATTCCTGATAGTATAAACATGGTTTAAATGACAAACCACTAGTTGTGAGTCCATCAAAACTACCAAGTTACGAACATCTTGGGAGGTAGCTTCAGTTAGAAGACCTATGACTACTTGATACTCGACGATATTGTTGGTAGAAGGACCAATACAAACCACTCCCGAACTGACCAAATCATGAGCTGGGGAATAGAGAACCCAAGCAGCTGAGGCAAGATTCAAGGTGTGGCGGCAAGCACCATCAGCGAAGCCGTAGAAAGCCATCTTCTCTGCAAGACCAAAACATGGTATAAACAGATACAGACACTAAACTCAAAACCATATTGAAAATACTTAAGCACAGTGAAAATTCAAATAATATACATATATAAAAGGTACTATACAAGAAATATCTAGGCATAGTACCTCTTCAGGTACAACGCATTGCAAGGTTGTCCTAAGGGCATTCCATCATAGTCCACGAGCTCATAGGCCCCTTTCTCTAGAACTTTGGAAATAATGAAAGGACCCTACCATATGGATTTGAACTTCCCTTTCCCTAGTTTGTCATGTCTATGATCATAGGTTAAAACTAGGTCACCTTCGTTAAAGGCACGAGGTTGGCCAGACTTGTCATACTTTGCCTTGACACATTTCTTGTGTGCCTCATTGGCTAAGGCAGCATCTCTTCTAGTTTCGTCAAGGTTGTTCAAGTAGAGAAATCTTTCTTCCTCTGCAGAAGTATCTGGGAGAAGCTCGATGTCAAGTTTCAAGGATGGAATTTGACATTGAATAGGCAAGACAACTTCTAGTCCATAGACAAGCTGGAAGGGTGTAAAACCAGTAGTTGTTTGTACCATAGTCATGTAAGCCCAAAGAGAGGAGAAAAGAATATGGTGCTAGTTGGATTTATGGTCTCCAACCATCTGACGCAACATTGTTTTCAAAACTTTGTTAATGGCCTCGAATTGACCATTAGCTTGCGGATAATAGGGCGGTGATTTTTAATGATAAAAACCTAGCTTGGCACTTAATTCCTCCATCATTTGATTGTGGAAATGTGATCCGTGATCCATAACTATGAACTGTGGGACTTCGAATCTTTCTATCACATGATTGAACAGGAAGAGAGCGGCAGTCTTATCGGCCTCTACATATGTAGGCATAGCCTCAGCCCATTTCGTAAAATAATCAATGGCTATGATGATGTAACCATTCTCCCCAGCAGATTCGCCAAATTTGTTATCAAGAATATATAACCTTCTACAGACAGAAGTTGTTCCACTGGTATGAATGGTTCAGATCCAGAACAAATGAGTGAATAACTCGGTTGAAAACCTTCCCTGAACGTTATAGAATCCTGGAATGTAACTCTGATGAAAGACCTGTATACCTGTAAGACATATCAAGCATACAAAGACACCAAAGCTACCAGAAAATCATCTACACATCCATATTAGTGACTAAGGAATCCAATAACATATATGTGATATTTACGCAACAAACATGTGGGAAGGAGATCAACTTTGCATTAGAAAATAAGTGAAAGAGCTTACAACCATGTTCCTTAGTATCGAGACACTCCTTCACAAGACTAGCACCTTTTCCCCAATAGCTCCAACTTGCTCTCTTGTGCTCTCCAATGGATTGGGCTAGGTAGTCAATTCAACAGCATAACATTACTGTTCAGTTCTCCCCTTCAACCATGGATATGAACTTGTATTTATAAGACTCAAATGGATAGGTATGGTTGAGAGATTGGTGGGTGAGGTGGCTAAGAGATCCTACAAAGAGGGATCTCGAGCTCAACCAACCCAAGTGAGTAGGGATAATGTAGGACATAAGGGTTATGTTCTAGAAGCCTCGAGAATCCTCTTTTTTTTCATTTTTACCAAGGGTACTGCTTATATGCCTTTATGACAAAGCGATGAAGGATAAGAACTGCTCCAAGAACAAAGCCCATATGTAGTGGCACCGCTCATTTATAACAAGACTCGGGCAATGCTGTATAAGGTACCGCTCATCAACTAAAGGCAAAAAGTGGTGCTGGGTTTTTTTTATGTAAAATTGACATCCAGAGCACTTTTTCCACTCCAAGTTTGGGATTTAGGGAAAACATAGATGTTAGAGATCTTATCACATGCTGGTGACAGGATTTGGGTATAACACTTGGGGCAGTCGGGATATCAAAATATGATATCTACCGTCAAGAGACACTTTTTCTGACCTAAGTTAAAGGCCGACATTGTAATGTTTATTGCAAAATGTCAAGAATGCTAGCTAGTTAAAGTTGAGCACCAGCATTCTTCAGGATTACTACAGCCATTGCCCATTCTGGAATGGAAGTGGGAGGTTATCAGTATGTATTTTATTACTGGCTTACCAAAAAGCAAGAAGCAAAATGATTCCATCTTCGTAGTCATTGGCAAGCTGTCAAAGGAAACACACTTCATCCTCGTAAAATCGACCTACAAGGCCATGAACATTGCCGATATCTTCCTAAAAGAGATATTTAGATTACATGGGATACCCAAAGCAATTATCTCAGATCGAGATGTTAAGTTTATAGAAAAATTTTGGAGATCTTTATCCTCTGGATTAGAGACGTAGCTGAAATTTAGCACTGCTTATCACCCGCAGATGGACAGACAGACGAAAGAGTAAACCAAATTGTTGAAGACATGCTTCAAATGTATGTCATGAAAAACCCACCAAGTGGGAGGATTATTTGCACCTTGCAGAGTTTGCATATAACAACGGGTATTAGGCTTCCACCAAGATGAGTTCTTTCGAGGTACTCTATGGACGGAAGTGTAGGACCCCAGCTACTTGGGATAGTTTGGTATATCAGCTCATGTTAGGGCCTGACCTGTTACTGGACTTGGAACAGTTAGTTTCCAAGGTCCAGGGAAACCTTAAAGAGGCACAAGACCATCAGAAACGTTATGCGAATAAGAAAATAAAAGATAAAGACTATCAAGTAGGTGAGCATGTCTACTTGAAAGTGAAAGAGAAACGGAGCTCGTTGAGCTTGGGTAGGTGTGGTAAGTTAGCACCTAGATTTTGTGGACCTTTTGAAATTCTAGCCAAGAAAGGACCAGTGGCTTATGAACTAGCATTACCTGCGCATGTAAGAGTTCATAACGTTTTCCATGCATCTTTATTAAATAAATATGTTTATGACACTAAGCATGTCATTGATTGGTCATTATTATAGGTGGAACCTGAGGGGGAATTTTTCCCTGAGCCTTTGCATATATTGGACAAGAGAGAAGTGAAGCTTCGAAAGTGCACTGTAGTCTAATTGAAAGTGCAGTTGAAGCACTTTAAGGTAGATGAGGCTACCTGGGAGAATGAGGCCACCATGAGAAAGGCTTGCCTCTCCTTGTTTCATGGTATCATTCAGAGTCCCTAGAACACCAGGGATGGTGTTCTACTAAGCTAGGAGGGATGTAATATCCCGAATTTTGGACCTACCATTTATAGGCATGAGCCTATTGATCATGATGTTTATATTGATGTTTTATTTTTATATTGGGTCAAAGACCCCACTGCATATGAACATGATGATTTGCTTTGTATATTGGGAATAAGCCAATTGTTGATGATATATGTGTATATATGTTGGTTGTGTTGGGTGTGGACCCTGAAGCACATGATTGATGAAATGTTTTATGTTGGGCGTGGACCCTGAAGCACATGATCGATGAGATGTTTTGTGTTGAGCGAGAGGCTCTGAAGCACATGAGTACTTACATTTTTGTTGAGCATAAAGCTCTGGAACACATGAAAATATAATTGGAAATGTTGGGCATAAGCTCTGGAGCATTCCATGTTGATGTTGAGCATAAGCTTTGGAACATCGGATCCTTGGCCATTGTATCCCTAGGTGTATCGTGCAAGTACATCCTAGCATTTAGTGTTGAGCGAGAGCTCTGGAATTTCACTATGTTTGTAACTCCCTGTTATAAGCATTGAGTATGGGCTCTGGTAAGTGCTAGGGGTTGCTGAAAAGATTAAAATCACCTCCGAGTGAAAACGACTTGAGAATAATATTGATCTCATCATACTTATTTTTAAGTGATTATATGAAATTTTGAATTTATGTATTCTCGTCAAGTACTGAAGAACTACCATGTTATACGAGGGAAATACAACATGCAAGGATGTTTAGAGTTGCCTAGACTAGTAGACCTGAGCCATTTATCTACTTGACATTCATAAAGAAGTGTAGTTAAGTCTAGGGATCATGATACATGATGCCCGAAAACAAATGTTAACAAGTATTTTAATACTATGTATTTTATACATAGTATGTATAAAGAATTAATTAGGATTAATTATATAATTGAATAAAGAAAGAAGAGAAGCTCCACCAATTATTATTTATTATTAAATGATTAATAAATAGTGAAATATCTATAAAAGACTAACTAGGAACTAGTTAAAAGTTCGTAGGTTAAGAATTGAAAATTACCCCAGTAAATTAAAAAGGGTTAAATCAAGAAATCAAGGATTTCTTGATTTAACTGCCCCTTTGACTGAAAAGTCTGTCTATAAAGACTCAAGCCAAGAAAAGGATTGGGGTTCTGATTTTTATCTAGGAGAATTATTATTCTGCCTGTTTTTGCTCTCAAGTGTTTTCTTGGAGAACTTTTCCTGCAAGGAAAAGAGGATTTATTCAGAACTCATTACGAGTTAGGAAACCCTACCTGAGGAGCTCTAAGCTACTTGCATGTTGGAGTCCATCTCGGGGGGATCCAAATTTAAACCAGGAATAGTTTCGGGTCATGGTTGGGTGGAACATGGTAGTTCCCAAGTGATTTGGTCATCAAACAGAGGTGAGATCTGCATTGAATTGTTAATGCTGGTTTTTTTTAAGTGTGCAGGTGCAGCCATTGACAAAGCTTAAAATTCAGGTATGAAACCCTTGAAGGCCTATTCTGTTTCTTTCATAAAGCTTCATTGCTGTGTATGTTAAGTAATGGTTGCAATGTAATTTCTAACCCTAATGATTAATTTTTATGGTTAACAATCAGCTAGGGTTTGTATTTGCAATTTACTAATCATAGGCTGGAGAATTTTTATTATATGTTGTTTATGTTCAGGGTCGTATATTTCATAAATGTTCCGATATTAACTAGGTTTTTATCTTAGTATTATGTTTATACTTTGTTCTCTGTATTTAATGCTCTGCTGACATATTCCATTTTTCAGCAGAGGCTTGCCCTAAATTTTAAAGTAAATAGTTCAATATTAATTACTTAAAATATTAATTATGCTAACTAATACAGGTATATATTATAAACTAAATCTACTAAGAACATATTTCATATAATAAACAAGCTAAACAAATTATTAAAGACCTTTCGAGGTCTGCTCCACATAATCATTTAAAAACAAAATACTTTACATAACTGGAAAAAACATTAAATTTAATCAGAGGGATATCGTGACCATCCATGTGGTCCTTATCGAGACTCTTCCATAAAACCTACAGTCTTAACATCTATAATAAAATACCATAAATCACATGCATTATATCTTTAAAGGTCCGATATAATATTCATCATAAACATCCATCTATAATTTTACCAAGTAAACAATTCATATAATTGTGTATTAATAAAGAAAGGTCGTGGTATCGACCCTTACGGGTTACAAATATAATTCAAAAGCAAAATTAAACTCCACATTAACATCATCTCTATAGTTCTTACTTAAACAAGGAATCATTCCTCTTAAGAAGAAAACCCTATCTTATGCCAACACAAGTCACGACATCGAATCCCATGGATGTCCATGACCGAAGGCCAACATCATAATAACCTTAAACATAAATCATTATTGTAATCAAAACGCATAACAAAATCCATAGCTTAAGCACCTAGTATCATTTCTTTTATTACATATAAAATGTTTTACAATTTGGTATCACCCAGGTCCAAAGCCTCAAGGACATATACCCAGTCACACTGACCACGACCAAGTTTCCAAATCCAATCACACAATAATAATTCACACAATCACGCTACAGCAACCAAAACGATATCGTGGGTTTTCCATAACCATGGATGTTACAGCCATATCTACTTAAATACAATTACATATTAAAATGTCAACTAAGCTATCGCAGTCATTGGGAGAGGCACATGCCATTCATGGCATGGCCTGCACCCACACTGAACCATTACAAAACCAAAATTACAATACTTTGTCTAAAACATAGTCTTCATTAATCTAATGCAAAGCTTACGGTGGCAAGCCAATGGGCTATGACACCATTGCAACTGTGGTGCAGCCCATGGCATAACGCCCCAAGCTCTAGCAGCTTTCCCAAACTTAAAATACAAACAATACAAATGGAGTGCTCTGTATATTTCCAAAACCCAAACCATTATAATTATACACAGAGTAAATTCTACAGGCTTAAAGCCACGATCGAACCCAACAAGTCAACATTTTAAAAATGCAGCATTAAAATAACTACACAGTCCCGAATTTACATAGTTTGATCGATTAAAAATGTTGAACGAAATCATATGCATTTCATACCAAAACACATTACAGTCTTCACATAAAAGCCAACACGCAGTACATTTACATAGAAGGGCACGAATCCTCTTTCACAAATAGTTAAGTATTAATAATGTTAAATGGCAAGTTGTGAGCTGTGGCACCATTACAAGTAATGGTGTAGCCACTGCTCAAATCCCAAACCTCCCAACTAGAGCCAAAAACCCATAGCAATCTACATTACAAACCCCGAAGGCAAAGTCGACAAGTGCCATCTAAAACCCCAACCCTGTAAAGAATCCCAACTCAGAAATGCCAGAATGAGAGGAGGCAAGTAAGATCTTTCTAGCAGGCTTACCATGCCCATGAAGTAGCAACCCCAAATCGAAAGCGTAGCTTTGTGCAAAACCTAGAGCACCTTCGTTTCCACCTGCAAACAAATCCACGATGGCATGAGAAGCATGACCATGCCATGGAGAAAACAACGAAGTAATGCGTTTACACAAAGTCTAGTCCAGCTTACCTGCAAATAGATGGAGTTTGCCTCCCTTCTGCAACTGTGCAAAGGCCACACGAAACCCCAGTTCCAAAACATCATAATGCACAAACAACGAATGCCCAAATCCTTTGCCAAGTGTTTTCACAAACCTCGATGGCATTAATGACACCAGCTGGTGGCCATTAACGCATCCATAAACCCTCACCGTAGCTTGTGGATTGTCATTATATTACATACCAACTAAGTCATAAGTTTAAACCCTTTATCCTATGGTTTTGCCACCTTCTAATGTCAGCGTACACTTAATACTTAGGACATGGTATTTATACCATAGTCTCCCAACGTTAAAGTATGTGCAGACCTTAACACTATGGTATAGTGTTTACAAAGTCATCCCCTTAGCATCAAAGTATTATGTTATCACATGCCCTTTTTGCTAGTTCATAAAGGTAACGTTTGTGCATAGGTCTTTAGTCAAGGTTTTGTAGTATTTAGGAATCATCGCAAACGTAGTATGGCATGATGCCCTCACTAGGAAGAACAAGCATAAGTTCCCAAACTCGTAACCAAGGAAGACCTGCAAAATAGAAACAAGACAAGAGTAATTAATTAACCAAGATATAGATAATTAATAATGGTAAGGACAGTAAGTTAATTCACAGCATCTATTTAATTAACTAAGAAAGATAATTAACGAACATAGGGCTTACCTGAGTCATAAAATGGAACAGTAATAAAAGTGCAAGGCGGAACTGGAAGTATAACTAGGAACTGAATTGCTTCAAGTAACCAAATAATCCTGATGTCGCAAAAGTAACCTGTAAGTCAATAAATAAGGTCCCTTAGTTCGAATGAACTAAGTAAGCCTACATAACAAAGAATGACCTTACCTCTTAGATCGTCAGGGAGAACAAGTCCCACCACTCCACCACTTTGTTCCCATCAACAAAGTTAAGTTAGTTTTTATTAAATAAACAAAGTACACATGTGCAGGAGCAAAATAATGATCTATACAACTCATTAATTCACCAATAGTAATAACTAAGATATATCAATTGTTTAAATAACAAAATTAAGACATAATAAGTAAACGAACTAATAGTCATTGAATGGATAAGAGATTAACAAGACAGTATGGGCAGTTTCTGAAGAGATCGAAAGTATAAGTAGCACCTGTAATTCTGCACGAGTAATAATGATCCCCTTTGGGTAGTTTTCACTAGCCTACAAAAAAAAAAATTATTTTCAATTTTGGGGGACATTACATCTGCACTAGGTTTTGATAACATGTTTCTTATTGGTTCACTAAGTTTGGCTTACCTTTATCTTCTGATTCTTTCAAGTTCTATTGATCATGCAAGTGCAAATTAAAAACCATGATTATGAACTTTGGAATATTTTTTTAATTTCAAATAAATAAATAACTGAAAAGATATATCATATGAGAATTATTAATTAAGGTCATATGGAAAATGTTTCCACTTAAAAGAAAATATTAAAATATATTAAATCATTGTAAAACTTTAACATTCACATCATATAAGCCACATATATAATTTTCATATTCGAACTCACAAAATAGGTGTTATTTATTATCAACCTTAACCAAAGATTTGGTAATTTAAATTTAAATTCAAAACTTGAAAATATAGCTATATATTTTTTACTTTTCTATATAAAAGAATTGCTAATTTTATATAATATATATTTTATTATTACATAACGTTGGAAAAAACTTAATTTAACCTTGATTATCAAGATTTACATATTACATTATTTACTCCTTATAGGCTTGTAATATGTAAAGCTTGTGAAAGGTTTGGCTTTAAAACATTAAAACAGGTAACATGTATTACTTTATTTATTATATTTAATACATAATACTTTTTTAATACATTGAATTCTTCCATAATTCCTTGCGTGATATGTTTTTTATGCCATGGTTTGTCTTATTAACTATATGACATGATTTTATGATTTATAACATAACGTATTGGTTTACCAAGTATATATGGAGAATGTGTTTAAGATTAAATGAACCAATGCACAAGATGTGGGTTTTGTTGCCTACCTGGAATACATGGTTTATGAGCCTATTCCTGCAAATATTCGCTTTACATCCTGTCCAAGCATCCCACGGTTCTCTTGCGCGAATCTAAGAAACCAACACTTACGATTTGGGGGAAAAGACATGTTATCTTTAAATCAACAATAGAAGGTGTTTTTATATTTTATGAAATTCTATTATTAGAGAGGTCGATCACTGAAAGGGTCGACCTTCTCTCCATTGTAATCACTATAAAAATCTGTGTTTGGTTGTGAAGAAAAAAGAGGAAAAACATTTTTTTAATTTCTCTTCCAGTTTTAATACAAAATCTTTGTTTAGTTGTTGGTTTTATCTTTTGCTTCATCATTGGTGACTGATTAGCTCATGAATGGAAGCCACAGTCACCTGAGAGGGCCCCTTAGTGACAAGTGTGTATTTTTGTGTAGAATCTGGATTCAACCGGTTCGTTTTGTTCATTTGTCGTCTCCATCAGTTAAGTATTTGTTTCTGCAATTTATTTGTTAGATATCAGTTTGTTTGATACTTAAATGCTCTGTAGTTTAGACTATATTCAATCATGTTTATTAGCTTAATTAATTTATAGTTTGCATATCTCTGTGTAGGTATTTCCATTCCTGTTTTACTGTAATTTATTTCTTGCTTTATTTCTATCCCGTCACTTTAGTGTTTGTCATTTAGTCTCTGTCATTCACGTTTTGCTTAGTGTAGGTATTTACAGCTCATTTCTTTGCCCCTTTACAAACTACCTCTACGTTTCTGTCCACTTCAATTTCCATTATGATTTTGACCATCACACCTTTGCATCCTTTCCTCTTCCCATATTTCTTGCCATGTTTATAGTTTGTTGCATTTACAACTACGTTCACATTTTTTGTCAAGAGACAAATTTCGGATGAAGTGTGTGAAAAAACCGTAAGGAATCTGGGGAAACAGTTCGGAACCCACTTCCCAAACAGGCTCATTTACCTTTAGCCATAGAAAATTTCCAGAATTACTTAACAGGCATGGAGAAATGTGAGTCCGAACACACCTCTATGTTTTCTCGTCACGTTTCTAGATCCATGTTGCTTTCCATGCATTATGCCCTTTCTCATTGCTTTTGTGTTTTGTTTTCTATCACACCTTCTTGATAGACGTAGGGTTTAGTTTATTTTTTAGATTTACATATTACCGTAGGTAGAATTCAGAACTGCGTTTTCTCTTTTGTTGATTGATTGCATTTGTTTTTTTCACCATAGACCTGCACTTCATCTTCAGAATTCTGTCAATAGACAGAGATAGTGTTAGGAAGTAGAATTAGAATAGATAGCACATTTCTGTTTGACTTCATTAGCCATATATAAAAAAATAGATTCGCTTCAATTGAATAGTGTATTTGCTTTCCATTTACATTGCATAGGGTTCACTTGCACTTAAATCTTAGTTCGCTCTTTAATAATCAAGTTGTAATTGCATTGTTAGATAGNATTGAATAGTGTATTTGCTTTCCATTTACATTGCATAGGGTTCACTTGCACTTAAATCTTAGTTCGCTCTTTAATAATCAAGTTGTAATTGCATTGTTAGATAGATCTTCACTTTTGCATAAGTAGAATAGTTTTCTCATTCATAGCATAGATTAGATAATTTGCTGAAAGTTTGAGTAGTTAGTTTTGTTTTCATTAGTTAGTTTGTTTTCGGACCAAGCGCTGCTTTCTGGATTAGACATTTCTTTCCATTGGAAGTTTAATTCTAGTTCATAGGGTAGAATGGCATAGCATTAGTCTCGAATTAATAATCAATTTTTANTCGGACCAAGCGCTGCTTTCTGGATTAGACATTTCTTTCCATTGGAAGTTTAATTCTAGTTCATAGGGTAGAATGGCATAGCATTAGTCTCGAATTAATAATCAATTTGTATTTACATTTGATAGAAAAGTGTGATTTAATTCCTAGTTAGAGTTTGAATGAAGTGTTGTATGTAGTGTCTGAATAAAGTGTTGTATGTAGTATTGTTTGATAAATAATATGATAGATTCTTTATGAATGTAAGTGACTCAGTTTTCCATTCTGAATTAGATTTCACTTTCCATTTTTAAGTAAATCACCAACTCTAGGATAAGTTAGGCTAGGGTAGTTTAGGCTTTCAATCCTACACATATAGTGTTTGCAGCTCATAAGCTATCTTCCCGGATTGACAATTAATTGTTGAATTAGATAGCATGTATTTTCACCAACAGTAATTGCATATTTATACTATGGTAAGGACTTTCCTTGAACATTGAACGACATGACAAGTGACTTGGAAGCGTTGAGTCAACGAGGCAGAGACCAGACATAATGCAAAGACAAGATAGTGTATTCTTTGAATTGACTTAAAGGAACAATTTGAATCATGAAAATGGATCAAATCAAGGACGATATAAATACCCAATTGATTAAAATGAAATGCAGGCAGGTGCCATGTTCAAGGTTTACTATAAGATACCATTATTAAAAATGAAAAATGTCTTCCCATTCCCTTAATTTCCCAATCACGATGATTGAGTACCTCTTTCATTTTTAATGAGCTTGAAAATGGTAACAAACACTCGATATATCTCATCAAGTGATGATTCCAACCTCATATGTTTTATGAACTTGAGAAAGGAGGCGTTCATTCGCAAAAAATGGTCCCTCCTCGCTTAATTTTATGAGTATGTAGAAGTTAAAATAGTTTGTCTCTTCATGCTTAGAGAGTATGAAATGACTAATAAGACTCCAAGATGGATTTTTTCACAAATTTAGTCCCTAACGTCCGAAAAAAGTATAAACCGATACCCAAGAGAACTCTTCTAGTCGCAACGAAATAGAGTTTATATTTTTCATAAACAAGTCTAAACAGTCTAAAGAGAGGGTAAACTATCACCGGATAGACGAAATTTCAAATATGTTTACAAGCGTGAAAGAATAAAGT
This sequence comes from Pseudotsuga menziesii, assembly GCA_001517045.1. Lineage (NCBI taxonomy): Eukaryota > Viridiplantae > Streptophyta > Pinopsida > Pinales > Pinaceae > Pseudotsuga > Pseudotsuga menziesii. The sequence continues at coordinate 3,301 of LPNX010112420.1, read as the reverse complement.
TCGTCGTGGTGATCTTTTCCTATATAGAGTGTCTGAAATGATCTTAAAGACGACTCCAAGGGGGGTTCCTTTTTCATATAATTTTTTATGAGTACGAAAAAGCGATAAAATTATACTCAACACCCTTTCTTTGATTTTTTAACGAGCATGACTAGGGTATAAAACGTGCACGAAATCTTTTTCAATTTGGCACGAAGCATGAAAAAGTCAAAAAGAGACTCTGTCGTAGCCAAAAAATGCCTAATTAAGTCCTAAAATCCTCAAAAAATACCATTAGAGCATTTTCACTTATGAAACTATAGAAAACATGGTAATCATAAACAATATTTAACTATTTTAAATATTATTTTCTGTTTTAAAAACCAAAAATGGTATAAAAAGTGAAATAGTAAAAAAAAATTACCATTTTTTTTACTATAAGAGTTTTAGTGAAAAATAGTGTTTGGAGAGGCAATATTGTGATGATGATTTCAAGGGTTATAGACACACATTCGAAAAACCATATATTCCAGGTAAGAGTTCTCTTCCTTCCCTTCATTTTTATTGATAATTTTTTTTAATTTCATCATGCTTTTTTAAGTTTTTGGGCTAGTTTTGTAAAGGGGAAGAGTGTTCCCTAGGTGATGCTCTTCTCCCTTTTAGGATGGTCGTCGATGCATTCCCTAAAAGGGGAAAGAGCACTGACACCTCTATCCTTAGAGGGGAAATGCGTTGTCGCTCTATTTTCTAAATGAAAGAGCGTCGACGACCACAAAACTTCCAAAATGATAGCTTAAAGCATGAATTTGAATTTTTTCCTCCATGAAATGTCTCTAATGCATGTTTTGTGGATGTCCCATAGGTATTTGAAACAAATCATGCTCATTTGTAAGGAGCGTGAAAATGATTTCGATGATTCCCAAGAGACAAACTATCCAAACATGGTAATGTCTTCGAGGGAGTGTGGAGTCTTCAAATAATTCNCCCAAGAGACAAACTATCCAAACATGGTAATGTCTTCGAGGGAGTGTGGAGTCTTCAAATACTTCAGAGTTTTGGACATGAGATCCCATGTTCGCTTACTAGACCACTAACCAGGATGTGGGACCTAGAGAAACAACACTTCCAAGTGGTCACGCATATCCTGACCATATATGTTGAGGATATTTACTTCTTGACCAAAATTTCTAGGAGAGGGAGTCTCGTGTCATTCTTTGGTCCGCAAGGGGGAGAGATGGCTATTGATGGCCTTATCAATGAGCACAACATTATTGGAAGTAGGTCTCAATGTGAAAAAATTCCCATAAAAAACATCATGGATAGGCCTCTGAGGACTGTTGAATTTACTATTAAGAAGGTGGCCGGTAGCAAAGATTCCCATTAGATGACTCAAGCCCACATTCTATATGCATTGGAGTGTATGGATCCAAAAATATTCAACTCTAGCGAGGCGCATATAATAATCCTAAAAGATCAACTCATAAAAAGTCGTTGAGGATATTTTGAGAAGTTCAACTACGGTGCCATAGTAGTGTCTTTATTCTTGGATAGGGTCCCTCTATTACACCCTTAGGTTTCTTTAAACAGGTTAGAGCCACAGGTTCCAGAGATGTTAAGGTGGGTGGAGGCCATGGCCCGCCATGGAGGTGGCAAGGGGGGTCACAGTGACCTATGGTTCGGTCTTCTTTCATTGGTTGTGTGGCCAACTTATGATGGGGGAATATTATATCTACGCAAGGACCAATTTTATGGGTTACCCTAATATAATTTTATCCGAGGATGATCGATGGGACGACAGAGGAAAGAAATATGCTACGTTCATTGTGTTTTTATTTTACAACATACAATGTCTTAATATTGCAAAAATGCCACCAATTTTGTTACCACAAATTCTCAATCAATGTGGACCATGATTATTTCCCTAGTCTACATGGGGCAAATCAAGNTTACAACATACAATGTCTTAATATTGCAAAAATGCCACCAATTTTGTTACCACAAATTCTCAATCAATGTGGACCATGATTATTTCCCTAGTCTACATGGGGAAAATCAAGAACAAAAGACTCACATCATTTTATCATATCCTTAGATTGTCAAATCACTTGAATATAAAGATTTATTACCTCACAATGAAGGTGATCCTTGTCTTTTGAATTCTTTCACGATCAGTTGTACTTACAAAATAATGTAAAGAACAAGATACAAAAGTGAAAGCAACAAGATAACTTCACACTCTATGATAATGATCAGGGATAAAAGCAATGAATAACTCACATAAAACATAAATTATTCATGGGAAATGGAAACATATTTGTATTAATAAATATAGAGAAAACATTGAGAATTTTAAAAAGTGAGCTTGAGTTATTTCACAAGTATAGTATTGTGAAAATTATTGGAATGGTCATTGTTATTTATTTTATTACGATTACTAGTATTATCTCAATTTATAAGTATCATTTTTTTTTGTGTAAATGGAATTTGTTTTGTCAAGGTTAAGGTTCATTGACGTCACTCACTTGGATTGAGTTTGGTAACCCCTTCCATTCTTTGTTCTTCAAAATCTCAACATTTCTTCCAGAGTTGATTCCACCTCCAACCTAGATTACACTTTGTTGTGCATAGGAGCTATTCTTAACTCATATTTGTAATATTTCAAATAGTGGGTAGACTCAAGAAATGGGTCCTCTCCCTTTTCTTCTAAAGGGATTTTTATGGAGCAAGTAGTTTAAACCCTATTTTTCACGCGAAGGAATGAAATCGAGATGAATCACACATATTATTAGTGAAATAGTCATTAGAGGAATTTTGGGGTCTAAAATGGGCCTCCTAAGGAAAATAATAAAATAATAGTTAAAATAATAAAATAATATTGATTAATTTTGGAGGAAGAAAGAAAAAAAACTACTTTTTGTGTTCGTATTTTCGACATATCTCCCTGTGTTTTTACTCAAATTTCGATCGGGAGAGCTCGTTGGATGTGGAATTTTATTCCGCATCCAATGAGTACCCACACTGCATACTTTTGATGGACCCCTCTACCCCAAAAAAATAAGAAATACCTGAAAAAACATGATGATGACATCATCATCACATTTTTTAGGTATTTCTTGTTTTTGGGGTAGCGGGGTCCATCAAAAGTATACAGTGTGGGTACTCGTTGGATGCAGAATCAAATTCCGCATCCAAAGAGCTCTCCCGATCGAAATTTAAGTAAAAACACAATGAGATATGTCGAAAATACGAACAAAAAAAATAGTTTTTTTTTAATGACAAATATGTCAATTCAACCATTATGGTTGACTTATTTTATTGAAAT
>LPNX010112417.1:0-12456 GCA_001517045.1 Pseudotsuga menziesii | reverse complement strand
TTATTTTAACTATTATTTTATTATTTTCCTTAGGAGGCCCATTTTAGACCCCAAAATTCCTCTAATGACAATAAAACCAAGGTTGTTTCTCCTACCATAAGGGACCCCGTGTAGATTCCGTGGCATTCCCACCTTAACAAGCCAAATGGCTTTAACTTGCACATGGACCATTTTACACATTAACACACAAATGATGTGTGGCATAATTTTAGATTGACGTGTCATCCATCACCTACCATGTGGCACCGCATAACTATGACACATCAGTTTTGTGATTCGTCTCTACATAAGTGTTGGGCATCCACCACCTATCAATAGCTTGGACATTTTGTTGCACTTCAAAGAAAACTCCAAACCCATATCTCTCTCTATATCAGAAAGTAAAACATACCAAACTCTTGGATGGAATTGAATCGTAGTAAGGGGAATTTTACCACCACCTTTTAACCAACCAATAAACTACTTAATGGTGAAAAAAAAATGTCGACGTATATCGAAGTTCAGCATTGGTATTTTTGTGTGTCCAATTCAAGATGGCTAAAGGAATTATTGGATAAATACCCAAGAGCACATTCTATAAATATTTGTGAAAGGTAGTATTCCCTCTCAACATATTCAATTGTCATGGATTCTAAACAACAATTTCACACATTCTTGTCTATTTGTGTACCTATCAAGTTATGAACACATTAACAAATATCGAACACCAATAATTTGCACTACTACTGACCCAGATCCCAATCACTCCAGTGTGAACTGAAATGATTAACCAAACACGAACATAACCTCTTTACATTGAACCTTTGTAGTAAAATCATGGTCATTCCTCCACTCATGCTATATAGGGTGTAATCTTTCACCGCCAAAAGTAGTTACGATTGCAAGGCGAACATCTCTCAATAATGAGAATCTCAATATCTCTCAAATTTGAATTGCAAATGATCAAAAGAACTATCCCAAGTTCTTGCATTCCTTTTTATAAACTTCATTGAGGACTTTCCTCCTCATTCTAAATTTCTCTCACAAAAAGAAACTTCTTGCTATCAAACTCAATGACAATAACACCAAGGGTGTTTCTCCTACCATAAGGGACCCCATGTAGATTCCATGGCATTGCCACCTTAACAAGCCAAATGGCCTTAACTTGCACATGGACCCTTTTACACATTAACACACAAATGATGTGTGGCATAATTTTAGATTGACGTGTCATCCATCACCTACCATGTGGAACCGCATAACTATGACACATCAGTTTTGTGATTCGTCTCTACATAAGTGTTGGGCATCCACCACCTATCAATAGCTTGGACATTTTGTTGCACTTCAAAGAAAACTCCAAACCCATATCTCTCTCTATATTAGAAAGTAAAACATACCAAAATCTTGGGTGGAATTGAATCGTAGTAAGGGGAATTTTACCACCACCTTTTAACCAACCAATAAACTACTTAATGGTGAAAAAAAAATGTCGACGTATATCGAAGTTCAGCATTGGTATTTTTGTGTGTCCAATTCAAGATGGCTAAAGGAATTATTGGATAAATACCCAAGAGCACATTCTATAAATATTTGTGAAAGGTAGTATTCCCTCTCAACATATTCAATTGTCATGGATTCTAAACAACAATTTCACACATTCTTGTCTATTTGTGTACCTATCAAGTTATGAACACATTAACAAATATCGAACACCAACAATTTGCACTACTACTGACCCAGATCCCAATCACTCTAGTGTGAACTCAAACGATTAACCAAACACAAACATAACATCATTACATTGAACCTTTGTAGTAAAATCATGGTCATTCCTCCTCTCATGCTATATAGGGTGTAATCTTTCACCGCCAAAAGTAGTTACGATTCCAAGGGGAACATCTCTCAATAATGAGAATCTCAATATCTCTCAAATTTGAATTGCAAATGATCAAAAGAACTATCCCAAGTTCTTGCATTCCTTTTTATAAACTTCATTGAGGACTTTCCTCCTCATTCTAAATTTCTCCCATGGCTTGATAAAAAAATATTTAACCAAAGTATTCTATGCATCTTGTTTTCAACATTTATTTCAACCAATGAAAATTTTTGAACTTTTATATCATCCAATAGAGTTGTTTGTGTTCTTATTTGGCCTCCTCCGGAGGCAAAGCATGAGGAAAATAGATTTTTGAAGCTTCGATCGTATGTTTGGAGAGCATAAGTTTTAAATATTATCCAAATTCTAAGTAATGCTAGATATAAGTCTAGCATTAATCAACAAACACTTAATGTTTTAGCTTTGCATTTAACTATAACCATAAAAAAAACTATAATGTAAACTTAGCATGCTAGCTAGTTGTTGCATGTTGGTCAGGCGTCTATGCTCATGCAGGCATGTGTGCATGCTCTGGTAACTCCAACGCCACGACCTACCTAGCCATCCATCTCTTAATTCGCATCTCTTCCTCTTATATTTGCCTTCCATGTGGAGTGTTGTAATGTGCTTTCTCTATTGGAAAACTAGAAAACCAAGAACCAACTTAACTTCTGCGAGTCACTGGACTCCTCCTGTGAAGATGGCTAACAAAGGTATTTCATATTTTTATTTTCAGCTAGTGTTTTTTTTAACTATATTAGACTTACTGGACTCCAAAATAAGCTGCTAATCAACATGAGCTGAAAAGAAAAGGAACTAGGCCAACTCCTCCTTAAAAGGAAGATGCACCGACTTTAGAGTCAACTTGGAAGGCTACGCTCCCCTCACGTGTAACCTTCAGAAATCTGAGACCTGGGAGACAGGCCGCCATGGAGACCCTGGAAAAAGCTCCTCCTGCTACTAGAAAAGGATAGCTTGGGCTATTGCATGTTGATTAGAACGACTTCATTAGACTCAAGGCCAATAATAATATGATTTCGTTCCCAGAAGCCTATATGCCATGACAGTTTTAAATCATTTCAATTTTTTCGAAAAATGGCAAATCGATCATAACAAAAATTAAAAATCCATATGTTACAATAATATCGCCCATATTCTTACTAGATATGGAAGCACTACAGCTCTGAGACAACTCAGACTTACGTATCCAAATATAATTTTGGTGAATTGTTAATAAGTTATGATTGGTACATTGCACTTACCTCTTCTTTGCTTTGATTGGATCGTTAGTTTGAAGAACACCCTACCAAGTATTGGCTATGAGGGAAGCACCTGAGGTTTGGGAGGGAGAATTTATTTTAGACACCAACCCTACGTCCTTCAATCTGCTTACAACTTCAGGTATTTTGTCTGCCATGCGTTGTGGAATGTTTTGGCTTAGAGCTATTGTAGTCTGTCCACCGTCGGGAGGTGCAGAAGAAACAACTTAAATGGACGCACTTTCATCTCAATCATCATGTATTATTAGAAGAAAATAAAAAATCATGAAGCTGCAATTTAAAAATTTAGTAGAGAGGATAATTTGTCTTAATATTTGTAAAAAGATTGGATTCTTTTGAGTTATACTTATAATTTTGGATTTAAAATTGAGTTCTTTGAAGTGCCTAAAAATAACTCTAAGTGCTTGATAATTATGTATTTAAAATGAATATGTGCAAAAAAGAAAACACTCAAGAATACCTATCTACCATTGGCAATAACAACAAAATGGAGAACTTGCAGAAAACAAGTATCTTAACTTCAACTGGCATAGCGTCATTATCTGGGTGCAATAACCCCATTGTGAGCAATTTGATTAACATAGCAATTTGGAGCATATTGGTCTCAACTTCAATAACAAGAAAACTGGAGCTCACCCACACAAGTGAAGCAAGTTTAATAATATACAAAGTGAGCATTTGCAAGTATGAAGTTATTATCAACTTATTATTTATATTGTTAATTGATGCACGTCGTGACCCAGTCAAGAAATAGTTTTTATAATAATTTGAGGGATTCTATTGTGATGTTATAGCGGATGGCTGAGTAACGAACACTCTTCTTTGTCAACTTTGGCTTTAGAACGAGCTTATAAAAATATTTTGTGTGCAATTGATAGCAAGGACCTCTTCCCATAGGATCTACGAGGTGTTCTCAACATCAGCCCTGCGTCTGAGTGGAAGAATATCGATTAAAGCTTTAATAGGAACCTAATAAGTATGAAGAAATGAAGCACTAAAAATTTGCAATCGTTACCCAGCATCATTGAGAATGAGCTTAAGGCAAGATTGCAGAACGCTCTCTGGTTATTGATAATACACTCAACACAAGAACTGCAGAAGGCTTCTATTTTCTAGATAAGGTATTTGGGGTAAAAATCAACAACATCCTCGAAGCTACTGCAAAATTCAAAATAAAAGCAATAAAACCACTTCTTTGTCTCCTAAATCACTTCCTATAATTATTATGCTCCACACAATTTCCCAAAATCATCAAATCCCTCGCGCTATGCCGAGCCGACTTCCCAAAATGGTTAAAGCAATGCAGAGAGAGAAGACTATTTATTTACAAGGATTCATGATTTTAGGCATTCAAATTTTTGCTTCGTTAACTTACCATTTGGATTGATTGATTGGATTTAGTCTTCACATTTTTCACTGAAAAGAAACGTTAGATATCATTTCCTGCAGGATTAGACGTGATCCGTCTTCGATTTGCTGAGGGTTATTGATATCGAGTTTTCTGATAGGGGTGGTGTTATTGAAATTTAAATGGGAGGAGGGAGTAAGAAGTTCGCCCCCCTGAATCTCAACGACATTTATGGGAAGAAAGAGGTGAAGTCCAAGCTTCCTACCCTGATAACAAAGGAAGACAAGAAAGAGCTTCCTCATAGAGAAATGCTTGTTCTCACACCACAAAGACCAAATCACTCATTCCTTGTAGCCAAGATCAGGAAGGGAAAAGCATTAATTCATTCCAGATCGGATCCAATATCTCGTCCCCCTCACCATTGAAAAAGGAGGAGAGTGTTCGTAATGCATGGACAATCAAGAACCATGTTGGAGTTGTGGTTTGTAAGGAATTAGAACAAGTGAACCTAGATGAGCGTGCGAATGGAAAATCAGAACCCAAAAGGGAAACTCCCACTCCCATCTCGCACTCCAAGATTAAGGGTGAACTAAGATGCATTAAGACCAGCAGGTCGTTGCCACCTGATAGGGCTGTGCGGGATTGGGATGACGACGAGTGGTCAATGACACTTCTACACGAACAGAATACCGAAATGAACTATATACACGAGCAGAATAGTGGAGTGAACTACTTTACCGACGCCTATATGCAGTATGTTAATGATGGTGAGATGCAATATTTTAGTGATGGTGATGATGACGCAGATTGCTATTAAATAATAGGTTACAAGGGTAGAGTAGGTTTACAGGTTTAATTCATATATTACTACGTAGAATAGGTGACCACATTATATTTATAATTACTTTAATATTTTGCATGTATCTTATATTTTGCATGTATCTTTTAATATTTTATTTTTATCTTTTCTATTGGTATAATGTCTCCTTCTATTTTTATATGGAGATAATTTTACTCTTGAAATAACAATAGTTATATGAAACTTAATCCTATTCTTTAAAATATAAAAAACAATAATATGATAAATAAAATAAAATAATATTAAAATTGAATTAACATAAACATAAAATATGTAGCTAATAATAATCTAAGGTCATGACATATTCGTTGAAGAGGGTGGTGGTTTAAGGAATAGATTGATGATATTTGGAAAGATCCACGACCACCGATCGAGTGCCAAGGGACTGGAGAAGAGAACAACCACGAGCGGAGGTCACGGGTGTCTTGTACATGAATATCATCAACCTGTAGAGAGATCTCGGAAGCCATTATGGGTACAAAACCTCTTGGAAGGTGTCAACCTCAATTTTGTGTAGCCTATGGAAACTATGGAGGATTTTTAAATTGCATGCCAAAATTTTCTATTGTTTTGTTATATGGATGGCCCTAGTAGAGATATTGATCATTTGAAGGGCTTTATAGAACCCTTGTTCTTGTTTTCGTTATGGACTGAGACCCTGGATTCCATGTTTTTAGACTTTGAGTATCTAAGCTTATTGTTCATTTTAGCAAAATTTCTGCACCGTGGAGAAAAACCAAGAATTCCATGGAGTTTCAAATGTTTGTTACATTGTTTTTTCCCATTCATTTGCACCAAATCTAAACTTTTATGTTTTGGTACATATCATTTAAAATGGTTAAATTAACTTTGTTGATAAAATTTTCTCTCAAATTATGTATTCTATTTTGGTTTTTGGGCCATGGTTTTGTTGTTTTATGATACTTTTGTGGTGTATTTTTTATGCCATGGTTATGTGATCATCGTGGTCCACTCTTTTTTTTGGGGCTACCTTGTTATGCTTACTACTAGAGTCATTTGTTGTTTTTTTGGGAATGCTTTGACCCATCTTAGGTCCATCTTAAGGATTTTGCCCTCATAGCCCCTCTTCTTTTCAATCTTCTTGTAGTGGTCCACCTTTTTTGTGACCTCCAATGCCCCAGCCTTGTGCTCCATAGCTTTGGCTACATGCTCATTTTGGTTGTTGGCACTCTCTTTTTGACACAAGCGTTTATTTTTTGGATGCTTCTTTCCTGTCTTGTTTATGGGAGCATTGTCTTCCTTGTGGGTGTAGAAAATTGCACAAGCCCCTCTTGTTGTAGTTGTCATTGTCACCTATGTGCTTCTTTCCACATAATAAACTCTAGCCACTGACATCACCAATATTTTTTTATGAATTAACTTTCTCTCTTCATTGTGCATGTAGGATAGGTGGTTGTACCTCTTTGAGCTCCCTTTGTTAATAATATCCAAAACCACACAACATGCTTCTGTCACTTCTTTCCTTGAAGAAATGAGGCTTCTTGCTATCAAACAATAAGGAACAAATTGATGGGATTTGGAAGGATCCAGGACCACAGATCGAGAGCCAAGGGCTTGGAGAAGAAAATAACCACGAGTGGAGGTGAGTTACAAAAACCTCTTGGAAGGTGTCAACGGCAATTTTGAGTAGCCTATGGAAATTTTGGGGGATTTTTTTAAATGCATGCATAATTCCTCTATTGTTTTGTATGGATGGCCCGAGTAGAGATATTGATCATTTGAAGAGATTTATAGAATACTTGTTTTGGTTTTTGACTCGGATCTTAGATTCCTTGTTTTTAGACTTTGAATATCTAAGCTTATAGTTCATTTCAACAATATTTGTGCATTGTGGAAAAAAACCAAGAACTCCATGGTGTTTCAAATGTTTACATTAAATTGTGATTTCCGAGTCATTTGGTTGAAATATGACTTATTTGCATAAAATCTAAAGTTTTATGTCGTGGTATTCCATTTAAAATGGGTAAATTAACTTTGTTGATAAAATTTTCTCACAAACTATGCACTCTAATTTCTTTTTTCGGCCATCATTTTGTTGTTTTATGATACTTTTCGGATGTCTTTTTTATTCTATTGTGAGCATTCTTTATGTGAGCTTGAAGGTCCACTCTTGTTTTTTGGGGTACCTTATTATGGTTACTAATAGAGTCGTTTGTGATCTTTTTGGGAATGATCTGACCCATTTTGTGTCCATTTTAAATATTTTTCCCTCATAGCCCCCCTTCTTTTCAATATTTTTGTGGTGCTCCACCTTTTTTATGACCTCCAACGCCTCAAACTTGTGCTCCTTAGCTTTGGCTACATGCTCGTTTTGGTTTTTGGCACTCACTTTTTTTGCACAAGCTTTTATTTTTTGAAAACTTCTTTGCGGTCTTGTTTAGGAGAGCATTGTCTTCCTTGTGGGTATAAAAAAATGCACAAGCCCCTCCTCGTGTAGTTGTCACTGTCACCTATGTCCCTCTTTACACATAATAAACTCTAGCAATCGCCATCACCAATATTGTTATATGCATTAACTTTCTCTCTTCATTGTGCATGTAGGATAGGTGGTTGTACCTCTTTGTGCTCCATCTGTTGATAGTATCCCCAAACACACCATGTCCTTGTGTCCCTTCTTTCCTTGACAATAACACCAAGGGTGTTTCTCCTACCATAAGGGACCCCATGTAGATTCCATGGCATTGCCACCTTAACAAGCCACATGGCCTTAACTTGCACATGGACCCTTTTACACATTAACACACAAATGATGTGTGGCATAATTTTAGATTGACGTGTCATCCATCACCTACCATGTGGCACCGCATAACTATGACACATCAGTTTTGTGATTCGTCTCTACATAAGTGTTGGGCATCCACCACCTATCAATAGCTTGGACATTTTGTTGCACTTCAAAGAAAACTCCAAACCCATATCTCTCTCTATATCAGAAAGTAAAACATACCAAACTCTTGGGTGGAATTGAATCGTAGTAAGGGGAATTTTACCACCCCCTCTTAACCAACCAATAAACTACTTAATGGTGAAAAAAAAATGTCGACGTATATCGAAGTTCATTGGTATTTTTGTGTGTCCAATTCAATATGGCTAAAGGAATTATTGGATAAATACCCAAGAGCACATTCTATAAATATTTGTGAAAAGGTAGTATTCCCTCTCAACATATTCAATTGTCATGTATTCTAAACAACAATTTCACACATTCTTGTCTATTTGTGTACCTATCAAGTTATGAACACATTAACAAATATCGAACACCAACAATTTGCACTACTACTGACCCAGATCCCAATCACTCCAGTGTGAATTCAAACGATTAACCAAACACGAACATAACATCATTACATTGAACCTTTGTAGTAAAATCATGGTCATTCCTCCTCTCATGCTATATAGGGTGTAATCTTTCACCGCCAAAAGTAGTTACGATTGCAAGGGGAACATCTCTCAATAATGAGAATCTCAATATCTCTCAAATTTGAATTGCAAATGATCAAAATAACTATCCCAAGTTCTTGCATTCCTTTTTATAAACTTCATTGAGGACTTTCCTCCTCATTCTAAATTTCTCTCACAAAAGAAAATAAAATTCGAATTATTAGAGAGAATCATTATTCATGACACATAACCTCCTTTATAATGTTATATTTTCCCAAATAATACCTCAGTCACCTTTGCTAATTCCAATTAGGCTTTTCCTTCTTTGACTGAGGGGATTGACAACTAACTTATCAGCCCAATCACCCTTCATGCATCCTCCTTGGCTAAGTTTAGGATGAGGAGTTTTCATAGATTGCCATAGCTTGTCATAGATTATGTCATAAGGTGTCATACATTCATTTGTGGGTTACACTTCACAAATGCACCCTACTTGGCTATTTTAACTTGAGGCCTCTTCATGAGATTCCTTGGGAGTTACTCTTCATGTAGTGCATCCTTCCTTGGATACTTTTATCCCGAGGATTTACATCTCCTGTGGGGACCATTCAACCTCGTATGTTTCCTCCTTGGATGATTAGACCATTTCCACCTCATTTATGAATTTCATTCCATATTATTACAAACAATTACGATCCACATCACCTGTTTTTTATTTACATTTCAATTTGCATAGTGACCATAGGCCAAATAATTCTCTTAATCTTGTTGGTTCCCCGTCCGCTCCCTTACTCTTGTTGATTCCCCCTCTGGTGGAGGATCCTTCGACGTGCCTTGCATTAATAGCTTCTTTGTAGTAGGGATATGCTCCCTCCTTCACCCACAATATGCTAGGTGTTCTCACCAAATCATTAACGTTGCATGTAAATTTTCCAACTGTCAATTTTATTTGACCTCATAACCAAACCAAGTAAACTGCAAAACAAGCGTAATGTATAATTTCTTGAAACACGGACAAATATTCTATTTTTTCATGTTAGAATTTGATCCCCCATTTTAAAAACACGAAAAACATGCCAGCTTAAAAGCAATTATAGAAACACACATAAATCATTTGACGGATAACTGAATAGTTTCCTTACGACTTTAGGATCTGGTTTAAAACCCTAGGGACACTGAAAAAATAAAAAATTAAAAGGAAGTAGCATTATTCTAGGCATGAATTAGAAGATCATGGTTTTGAGTTTACCTCGAAAATTCTTGAGTTCAATCTTTACGAGGGCCCTGTCGACGTAAAAGCCGACATTGGAAGGGTCAACGCCGATTTCCAGCATGTAAATAAAGAGTCCCTGCTTGAACTCATCTTCTTGAAATATTTGATAGCCCTCCTATCAATATCCTCAACCATTATTGTTCTGCTTGCAAAAATTCGATCGAAGGATTTCTCGATGATATCAAATAAGAATGAAAACCAAAGAGAAAAATAAATTAACGAGGCTTCCTCATCTGGGACATCTCAACATTTGAATCCCTTGCTGATATTATGGATAGATTCAAAAACATATAAGACTAGCCATTTGACAAACATCAAATAAACAAAGGTGGTCAACGAACGAAGACAAATACATTAAATTTTGATAAAAAAAAAGGTACCTAGTTTAATGCTTCTTGAAAAAGGGATTATATGTGAATGAAGTGTCAAAGTGAGAAATTTCGAGAATACTAGGCCCATTGTAAAATTAATTATTCCAACTGCTCAAATAATGTGTCAATTAGTGTTTGTATGAGCCAAGATTAAAAATTAAAAGGTTTATATTTTTATGTAGATGTATTGCGATTAACATTTTTCTTATTGCCAACTCTTTTCATAAAACTTTTAGCAAGTATTATTATGTTCACTCATGACTATATAATTTATTTATGATAATGAATTATTAAAATTTATTAAATAAATAAATATAATTAGATAAAATAAATTTTAAATATCTATTTTATATACAACTATACAATTTTAATTTATTTTCATCATAAAGTATCTAAATTTGTTAATTTAAAATATTTTAAATTAATTAAAAAGTAAAAAGAGATGCCAAATAATGTAAAATATTAAAAAGTTGAAAACTTGACAGAAAATTTTAGAAGTTGAATTTTCTTCCAAGAACATTTTATTTTTATAGTTATTTTTCAAAACTTTTATAAAAAATTAATTTCACTTTTTATAAAACTAATTTTTCAATTAAAATATAAATTAATTTCTTATAAAATTAAATTTTCGATATCTTCTCTCTATATATTAGAAGGACACCTCTTATTAAAGTGTTAAATGCAATATGTATTGTAAGATATGATGCAATTCAACAGCGTGAAGCATTCTCTTAATAATGCCAAAAAAAAATTCCTTAAAGATACCGATTATTGTTTTTAGCAAGGAAAAGTTTCTCAAAAATAAAATCCTTAACCATACATACCATATTTTTTTTAATTTAGATAATTATTAAAGTAATAAGAAGGGAACCATTTTTCTTAAGGGGATATTTCGTACTTGGTAAAATACTTTTCTTAAGGTTTCCCCATAACTTTGATAAAAGTTCTTTTATTAAGATGAAAAAATTCAAAAACTTAATACCTATGGACACACATATATGACACTAAAATTACCCATGACTTGTATAGGAAACTTTAATTACCTATGGTAGGTGTCAAAAAAATTGCCCCTCACTAAAATTTTCTAACTAAGATTGCTCAAAGGCTCACAACTACCCAATTTGTGAGTACACTTTTTAGATAGGAATAGTGAAACCAAACTCATATTTAAGTTAAAATTTGAGCATAGCCCAATTTTTTAGTACACTTTTCAATAGGAAAAATAGTGAAACCACTCTCATATTTAACAAGTTAAAATTTGGGCATGCCTATGTGAAGTTTGAGGTATGAGTAGAAAACAAAGAAAAATATGACACACCAAAAACCATGTTGCATTTAAAAATACAAAAAGATGGCAGTGCATCTTAGTGGCTGAGCGAACAACCTAAAATAAGCCTCGATATTTTAATATAATGATAAGCTCAGCCTTAATTACATAATTGTTTGTTTCTAAAGTCAAGCGAGGAATAGAATATCTACACCCAATCCATTTTGTTTTCTTTGATGGGGTCAAAAATTTGCCGAAAGCATGAAAGGTGAGCAGTATAGACGTTTCCAAAAACCTCGGCCAAGATATACATCCAGCAATATTTCGTCACTGCAAAACACCGGACCTTGGACTTGGATGCTCCAAGAAATGTGCTCAATCTCTCTACCCTTATATGTAGAGCCATTCTGATCAAACGTGGCTTGATGTTTATGTCGAATTCTAAAACCATTCCTCTTTTATGGCACTATTGGTCAGGCCCTCGGTGATTTCCGAAAGAGTTTTTATGCTTCTAGCAGTAGTGTACTTTTAGGAGTCTCACCGATAAGCAGTAGACTTCAGTTTGATGTTTCAGTTTCATAAACAGTTTTACTTGCTTAGTGAGTGAGAAGGTTAGCCGCTTATCGAACTTGATATTTTTAAGAACTTTAAACTAAATGAATAAAACTATTTATGAAACTATAAGCTCAAACTGAAGTGTGTTGCTTATCGGTGGGACTCCTAGGCTGCATGGACTACTATAAGCTCAAACTGAAGTCTGTTGCTTATCGGTGGGACTCCTAGGCTGCATGGACTCTA
>LPNX010112414.1:110937-165686 GCA_001517045.1 Pseudotsuga menziesii | reverse complement strand
AGTTTACTTTTTATTTACATCAATCGAACTGCTACTAAGGAATCCAGATTCCTTAGTAGGTGCTCATTAGCACAAGCTAGGGTGAAAACCCTAGCTACAGGAGGTACAAAAAAAAAATCCTTCTCGCCTCAATAGTCACTGTGATGGGCTGTGAAGTCTGATGGTCGGTCGCTTTTGTACACAGACTTCGAGAATGGCTGGTGCTATTACTATGAGGTTATGTTGAAAATATGACCAACTTTACGAAATCTTCTAGATGTCGATGGTAAGTGTGGTCAGGCTCGATAGGATCGACATCTTTTCTGATATGGAGACTTCTACTATCCTCTCCATGTCGGGACCCATAAATTGGTCCTTCTCCTTTGCAGTCTCTATAAGTTGTTTCATCTGCGGACAGATGATGTCAACTTTTTCTAAATTTGGGATAGCTTGTTGGAAACATTTACCATCATACACACTTTTTTTGGTCAAATTGCCCTAGTTAAACCACTATCCTAAGTATAATTGACATTAATTGACATCAGTGGAGCATTAATTGCCATCATCTAGTCACACCCATGACTACCTACAATCAAGGAGGATAACTTAGCCTTCTCCTACAATAAAGGAAGCTAACTGGAGCACTCCGGCGGTGATCTGAGTGATATTAATGCACCTAATTGCTAACTGGTGGTTACAATCAGTTCAACCAGTCAGTTAAGGCGCCTCCTCTCACTAAATATATTATTTAATGATTATTTATTATTATTATTATTTAATGATCTGGAGTCAACAGGGTGCCTCCACCAACTTCTGATGGTCATTTCAGCTTGAATTAACCTCATCGGGGTTCATTGAAGTCATGGAGCACTAGCAATTGATGCTTGGCTTTCTATGACATGTGTTTGATCTCCTTCAGTTGAGATTTAGTCATTTATTACACTCTGACTTCAGTTAGGGTTTGGTGAGTCAATTAGGGTTTTGGTCAAGTGGTTAACTGAGTGTGAACCAATGGTTGAGAGTCATTTAAGCCAAACTCACTCATTGATTTCAAATTTCCTCCTTAGGTATTTGAATTTCTCATTGATTCAAGCTATTGCTTGACATTGTTATTGTAACTATTCATTGTTTATTGAATATACAAAGAGGAAACCATTCCGGTTCTGATTAACACCATTTCATGAGTATTTGTTGAGTATTCTTTGATGAGATTGATTCTTAGTTCCTAGATCAATGTGCAAGATTAATATGGTATCAGAGCTCATGGCAGGACAAAGATCAATCTCTCAAAAACAAGCTTTTTGATAGATTTCTCCATGAAATTTGAGCAATAGCTCAAAAATCCAGCACTGCACCAGAAGCCAAGGCTTACCACTCAATATCCCAAGTAAAGAACTCGTTGATCAAGCTTGCTTGATTGACTATGATAGGTGTGATGAAAGCCTAAAATGTGCAGGCTGCTTGACCTTACGGTGCCTCTTTTGTTTTGATTTGCAGTTTTTATCAGGTACAACTTCGAATGGACTCATCAATCCCTCTTCTCACCCCATTCACAAGCTATTCAGAATGGAAGTTGAATATGATTGCATCTATGAAGAGAAGAGGTCTCTATGAGGTGTTTATTGGACTTGGAGAAGAGTCTTATGAGAATGAGAATGACTGGCTAAATGACGGTTGTAGCTAGGGTTTTCACCCTAGCTTGTGCTGATGAGCACCTACTAAGGAATCTGGAATCCTTAGTAGCAGTTCAATGATGTAAACAAAAATAAACTGAAACAGAAAACTAAGCTAAAGCAGTGGAAAGTAAATAACAGTAAAGAAATGCAGTAAAAACAGTAAAGAAATGTGTAATGGTAATTTATTGATATTACCTCCGATGAGGAGGTTGGTGGAGTCCGTTGCGCTGGTCCGATATCGGTGGCTTCGAGCTCCAAGCTGCTTCTTTTCCTTTTCCGGTGGTGGAAATGGGCCAAAAGGGTTCTCAATGGTGAAAGTAGCTTGATGGTAAGCTAGGTTTTCAAGAATAATTTCGGCAGAGGCAGGGTGCTTTTGACTGTGGATGTGAAATGAGGGGTCTCCACCACTTATTTATAGTTTTTTTTGGTGGTGGAGTGCTAGCCCATGGTTTTGGAAACCATATGGTTTAGGGCAGCTTGTTTAGGGTTTTTCCCTCCTTTTCCTCATTATTTTATATTTTTTCTTCCCTTTTTGGGGATTTTGCTATTTTTAGAGGAATTTTGGACATTTTTGGAGGAAAAATGGGTTTTTTTGCCTTTTGGAGGTATTTTAGGCCTTTTGGAGGCTTTTTAGATGGTTTTATGGCCTTTTAGAGGCATTTTAGGCCTTTTGGAGGCTTTTTAGTGGGATTTTCAGGGAAATATGGTAGGCAAATGGACAAATGAGCCATGTAGTGAGGTAGATGAGGTAGTTAACCATTTTTGGGTGTTAACAACGGTGACAGATCTTTTGGAGCAATAGGCCTGGCCCTTTCTCCTAGCTTGTACTACCTTATTGGTTCTGCTAAATACCCAAAGGAAGTCTGGACAAAATTGGACAGAACCTTTGACAAGCACAATGAGGATCATAATAGTACTTTGGAGATCACAGCTAGCACCACAAGAGTTCTTTACTCAAAATTATTGTCCTCTACTCTCTCTGATGAGGTTGTTCAAGATGAAGATGAAGCAGAATCTTCTACACATTCAATTTGAATCGAAGAAAGTCTCCATGTAGTGACTCCTTCTCTTGATGCTTCGGAAGTTCATGAGATCTCTGATATCTCATCTCCTCATATTTCTGAAATAGAACAAGACATTCTAATCTCTGATATTGAAGAAAAATACTGCTGCACTTCCATGCAAACATTCACCGGTGATTTTCCTTTGAATTCTGTGCAAAATTTACCAGTAATTGCTTCCGAAAGTGAAGAGAAATTTGTTTTTTCTCCCTCTAATGTTGCTGCTGGTGTGAAAATATGTAAAAAATTGGATTATTTGGAAGAAATATCAGATTATAAGAGTGACACATTCACTCCCCATGATCTATATCTTTCAGCAAAATCCTGCAGGATTGCATGCACCAAAATTCAGAATCTTGAAGAAAAAGACAACTGTGCATCCACCGTCTTGGTTGAACATAATTTTGGATCTGATATGAACCTTATTGGATCTGATATGATCTTATTTGGATCTGATCTAATATTTCTTGGTTCACAATTTTAGATTCATAAACTTTCAGTACTGCTTGTAGCTGTTCTCATCAACGGTGTGAAGAAACAAGTACTGCAAGTCTCCTACAAAACTGCTGCTGGGGATTTGATTTCATTTCATAGTTTTGAATCTGTTGTGAACTTATTTAGATCTGATTTACATTTTTATATGATATTATTTTGTTCATATTTTAAAATCCAATAGCTTTCATTCATGCTTGTAGTTTCTCTCACCAATTCTGGTGTGAAAAATCAAGTACCGCAGTTCTTCTTCAATTTTGCTGCTGGGGATTTCGTGTTAGTTTCCTCTTATGAGGTTGATGATATTTTATTTTTTGAATCATTAGATATTTATAAAGCTATATCATATTATGGAGCTCAATCATTCGCTCTCTAGAGTCCCAGGGATTCTCTACCTTTGGTCACAAGCTCATCTCCTCACAAAACTAGTAAAGAGGAAGACATTCTGCATCCACTTGGACACTTGCTCCTAAAAATTGGGGCTGATTTTACCACTCATGGTTTGATTTTCAAGGATGAAACATATCAGCTTCTTGAGTGTTCCACACATGGTTCGAATCCTCAAGAACCTTTGCTCTCTCCTCAGATGATTTCAGTTGCTCTACATGGGTCCAGTTTTCACCGTGCAGCTATTTATATTTTTGATTCAGTTGAGTGCATTGTTCTTATTCCAAAGTGGAAGATTCTTCTAGACATATTCATTTAGTTTGGATTCACAGGTTCACATGCATAGTCTTAGGATACTGCTGCATAGAAGAACCAATGCTTGATTTACTGCTTAGTTTGAGGGGGGGTATTTTTCCCATGAGGTTTTCCCCATTTCCTTGGTTATATTAAGCAGTTACTTTATTGTACAAGGTGACTTATGGAATTTGTTGTCAGGGCCCTAGAATTTTTATGCATCTATGTTTTCTAACTCTTCCTAAGTATAGATTAAGGGGGGGTGTTGGAAACATTTACCATCATACACACTCTTTTTGGTCAAATTTCCCTAGTTAAACCACTATCCTAAGTATAATTGACACTAATTGACATCAATGGAGCATTAATTGCCATCATCCAGTCACACTGACGCCTACCTACAATCAAGGAGGCTAACTCAGCCTTCTCCTATATTCAAGGAGGCTAACTGGAGCACTCCGGGGGTGATTTGAGTGATATTAATGCACCTAATTGCTAACTAGTGGTTACAATCAGTTCAACCAGTCAGTTAAGGTGCCTCCTCTCGTTAAATATATTATTTGATGATTATTTATTATTATTTAATGATCTAGAGTCAACGGGGCACCTCCACCAACTTCTGATGGTCAGTACAGCTTCAATTAGCCTCATCGGGGTTCATTGAAGTCATGGAGCACTAGCACTTGATGGTTGGCTTGCTATGACATGTGTTTGATCTCCTTCAGTTGAGATTCAGTCATTTATTGCACTCCGACTTTAGTTAGGGTTTGGTGAGTCAATTAGGGTTTTGGTCAAGTGGTTAAGTGAGTGTGAACCAATGGTTGAGAGTCAGTTAATCCAAACTCACTCATTGATTTCGAATTGCCTCCTTAGGTATTCGAATTTCTCATTGATTCAAGCTATTGCTTGACATTGTTATTGTAACTATTCATTGTTTATTGAATATACAAAGAGGAAACCATTCAGGTCCCGATTAACACCATTTCATGAGTATTTGTTTATTATTCTTTGATGATATTGATTCCTAGTTCCTAGATAAATGTGCAAGATTAATATAGCTTGCTGCACCCACTGATGTGCTTCCCTCTCTAGTCTCTGCAGTTTGGCTATTTCAAGCACTATTTGTTCTTCTATTGTGGTTCTTAGTGCTTCCTCAGTGGTTTTTCTGCTTTCCAATGCCTGGATCCCTTGTCGGGTCTGCCTAGATTGCCGATAGACTTGCCCATAGTAAGCAGGCCAGTCTCTCAGTATTTATTCAGTTATGACAGACTCCTCCATGTGATCCTGCAGTACTTTATAATCTTCCGTGAAGGTGGTGTGCTGTGCCATTAGGAGTCTGGAAGTTTCTTCTTTTTGTTCCTCCTTTGTTTCCTGAATTTGAGCTCGGAGTGCTGACACCATGCTCTCAAATAGATGATATTCCCTTTCGATTGGTTTGTCTGTGTTGACCTAAACGGGGCCCGACAGGAAGAAATGGGCCAAGTTTCGGCATTTGGTGAGGAACTCGACCTATTCGGTGTTCTTGTCATTGAGTTCCTTATTTCTTTGCTCAGTCCTCATCTTTGCTTCCACTGCTAGGGTCTTGAGGATTTGTCCTAGCTCTGGGTCGGTCAGGGAGCTTGCATCCTTCAATCTAATTTGGACCTTTGATGGCTATCGATGATGCTCCTTCATCTGTTTCTCCTTCCTCTTCTTATGCTTTTCTTTTTCTACTTATGTCGGCACCTGTGTACCTGCAATAGTCAAGTTGGGATCTTTGGTTTGTGGGATAGTGGCTGATGGTTTCTCTAGTTGGGGAGGTGGGATGACTACCACTTCTAGTTGTTTGGATGCAGCTGGTTGTGGTGGGCCTTACTCTAAGTCGAGGGGTGGTGGTGGTGGTGGAGATGGTGGTGGTGATGGAGTTGGTGAATGGTCGGGGGTGATTGGTTTGGGGGAAGTGTGGGTGAGTGGTGGATTATCGGGGTGGGGAGGAGAGTCTAAGTTGGAGAACATTTGGTTAATTTGTTGGGCTATGTCCTCCTCATTCTCTTCTCCTCCAGTTGGTGCAGTGGCTGGTGGGTCGGCTTGGGGAACGGTCGGGGTGATAGTCGAGGTCCGACGTGCAACCACTTCAACTTCCTTGTTGGGATTTCTCTTGAAATTCAATGTGATGGTTGTAAAGGTTTTGGACTAGGCTTCGGGTCCTGGTAAGTATCCACCGACCATGAAGAGAGGTGATTTTGTAAATATCTTCTGGGTCGATGTAAATAACTCAGGCAGTTTCTCAATGAATTCCTGCAAATCTCTGTCTTTGTCAAATTTTGCCTTCACCTCTTCTGACATCACACTTTTGTACAAGTCGATGGGGCTTACTGACTGTTGTGTTGGTACTTGCTCCTTGGTTATTCTCGTCAGTATGGGGGTGGAGGCATCGACACAATATTGATAACGTTTTCAGGCGTCGTCGTAGTCTTAGCTTTCTTTGGTCGACCCGCTTGTGCTCTCGCCTCGACGAATCTTTGGAACTGGGTTTCGACCGACACCTTGTTTTCTGCAGCATCCTCTATGATGTCGAGGGCCATGGCTGCCAGTTCCTCCTTGTCTTCTGATGAGTCTGCAAGGATAAGCTTGCGCTTACCTTTACCTTGTTGTTGTTTTTGTGTCTTGAGCTTCTTCCTAGCCGCTGCTATCTCCTTTGACAATTTTCTAATGATGCCCTTTGTGACAGCATACTCGGGGTTTTCTGGCTCTGTCTCCCCACTCGGCTCCTGGGTCGGGACGACACTTTCTACAGCCAAAGTAATTACATGTTGCTATGGTTGTGGCTCTATTGTCTAGGGTTCTTCCCTTTTTGCAGTCGGAGGTTTGATGGTTATTGGAATTCAACCAGTATGTTCAACCGGTGTCTCCTCCGACACAAAGGTGTTGATATAGAGGTTGAGCTCATAGTCTTCCTCTTTATCCTGGTCTGTGAGTGGATTCTCTATCAAGAAGTCGATCTACTTTACTGCTGCTAGTATTGGTATTTTGGTTTTGACCTATCGAGACAGTTCCTGAAATATCTGGTTGACCGATGGATAGTAATCGAGGGCTTTGGCATTTGAGTTGTCACCCTACATGTACCACACCGAGGTATGGTCAAGCTCTAGCTGGATGTGGGAGTTTGTCGGTAGATTTCTTCATATGTTTTGAGGCACCCTCCATCTAGTCATGCGGACTTTGAGTTGTTGAAGCTAATTCTCCAACATTACTTTCCCATGTTCAAGCTCCTGTAAGGTTCCTCTCTGGGAGAAAGGCTTAAATCTCCACATGTGGAACCTTGACGGTTCCTGAAAGACTAGACTCC
Source organism: Pseudotsuga menziesii (assembly GCA_001517045.1). Taxonomy (NCBI): domain Eukaryota; kingdom Viridiplantae; phylum Streptophyta; class Pinopsida; order Pinales; family Pinaceae; genus Pseudotsuga; species Pseudotsuga menziesii. The sequence continues at coordinate 158,469 of LPNX010112414.1, read as the reverse complement.
CCTCTGGGTAGATATGGTACATGAATATACATAATATTAGGGAGGGGAACTTGATGATTCCCCCCGTTTATTGGCATCTTTCACAAATGGTCTTGAGCATGTCGGTGACATAATCTGCCCATCTATATATCCTTCCATCAGTGGCAATGGTGTCGACAGCTTCTAGCATGTCTAACTTAAGGTCGCTACCTTGACCTGCCAGGGTGAGTGTAATTGCGATTATTTTGGCCACAATCTGTGGCATTCGAGTTGTGATTTGGCTGATCATCAACCCCTTCAAGTTATTTCCCGAAGTTGACCCAGTTATCTCTTCGACCAGTCCTTCTTTGATGGCGACTAGTACTAGGTTTCCTTCGTTTGAGAGGTCGGTGAGCTTGGAGATGACTTCTCTAGAGATGTCCACCGGTTGGTTGAAGTAGAACCGACCATTGTGGTATCGTTTAATGATGAATTTTACAGCAGTTTCCTTCATGCCACCAAAGCTGGCCATAAGTGGTGCATTGACATAGCTGAATATAGTGCTGTATTTGATATTTTCTGTGGCTTTAGTGGTATTTTTGTTAACATAGGCCCATTCTTGCATCTTGTCCTAGAGTTTCTACCATGAGCCTTCCTGCACCTTGGCATTCTTAATGTTTTTCAGCCTGCGGACTAAAGGTGTATCTGCACCCTGTAGTTCCTTGGCTTTGGTCGAGGCTCTGGTTTGCTTGGGTACCATTGTGTCGGTTTGGTGGTCTATTTCACTAAGAGTTTCTTGGATTTCAGTCGACTGGATGCACTGATTCTCTCTCTGTATGAATTACGGTGAATGATCCTTCAGTAATCCAGTATTTATAGGCGATGCTATGGATGTGTGCGCCGATGGGTGTATTAATGGAGGACGTGATGTTCCAGCTGGAACACTTGAGTGTGCGTTAATGGTGAATTGCTTTCGGCACTCGATGTTATGAATGCGCGATGGGACTATCAAGGTTGTTGGTTGATGTCGGTTATGAGAATGGTCGATGGAAGTGGTCGGTCGATGAAAATGGTCGATGGTGTTATGTTGATGGGCATGATGTCGGTTGTCGAAATGCTAATTTCATGTCATAATTTTTTGTATGTACAATATTTTTTTGGCTTTTGGCTTTTTAAGTTTTTATGGATTTTGGTTGACGGTTATGTCGTTATGTGATTTTTTTTTTTTAGCATTTTAGTTGGGCTCCATTAATGAGCTTCCAAAATACTATGCTGATCCAGGAGGATCCAAGAAGGCAAAAATTTTGAAGTCCTCCAATCTCAGCAAAACTAGCACCAGATCGAAGGGCTCGTCGAGACGATTCCAATGACGTTCATTTCACCTCAAACAGACTCCGTATGAGAAAGTTATCGTGTTCTGTTCTATAAGGTCAACAGGAAAAATTTGCAAAAAGAGGTGCCACGTGGCACCACTGACAGGGTGACACATGGCATCCATACGGTATGGACAAGGTGTCATGGAAGGTGTATAGACCAATCACAAGGTGACACGTGGTAATATGGATCCGAGATGGCATACTACTATCTGGGCGTACGGACGGTGACATGGCAGTACGGGTGGTTGACTGGATGCTGACTGGGCGTGAGGTGGACCAATCCCAGGCTGCCATGTGGTAGCACGGGATTGGCCAATATGTATAATGCAAAATTAATGTGCCTCTGCAGTGTTCGACCACGTGACCTCTGCAAAGAAGGCTGAGCACCTTCATCACTTGGGCTACGTGTGGTTGTTAGTATGGTAGTAACGTTCTTTTATTTAAACTTGAAAAAAAGTTCATAAGGGCACAAAAAGGGGCCGAGGAAATCCCCGACCCATGGTTTTTGACGTGGCAAGGTTGTTACAACCCACGGAAACCACATGGGATGTGCCACTCTTTAAAAATGTGTTATAACAAACCTTTAAACGTTACATGCCACCACGCCACCACATATTGCATAACAAACTATCAACGGATTACCTTAGATATGTTGGAACACCATCACTTGTATAACAAACTTTGGGCTAAAGTTTTAAAAAGTGGGTTGGTATGGTTATTATCCTAATATGGTTTTAACCATATGAAAAGCCAACAAAAAGGTATGCCTTTTTTTTTAAAAGGGTATTTTTAATATGTTTGTTTATTATTTAATAAAGAGCCCAACCACATGATAACTAAACATGGAGTTGTAACCATATGCCTATTTAGGAAAAATTGTTATAACTTGAGAAACCATGAGGATCATGTGAGAGGAGTCCATACAAGCCTATATAAACTCTCTCATTTGCCATTGTCAAGCATGCTTTGGAGTGGAGACTTTGTAGCTAAAGGAGAGAAGGGAGATTGCATAGCTCTACAGGAGGAAGGTATGAGTGTTTATACTCGTTTTACACCGTCTTCAGGCTTCGGAGTTGCTGGAAGAAGTCTTGTTGTGTTTTGGGCAGCGGTTCCCTTCCTAAACATTGTCACCAAGGTATCATTGTATCATTGCCATGTATTTTGCCTTATGCTGAGATTATAGATCAGCCCTCCTATTGCGAAGCAGGCCCGGAGACGTAGTCCATCCTGGACGAACTCCATTATCAACTTGTTGTCTTTATGTGTGTGTTGTCTATGCTGTTTGGTTCTCTTCTTATGGATTTATGAGCTTCATTCATACTCTTTATGCAATTCATGTTAATGTCATAGAGTAGCAAAGATCTTGTTTTCGGATCATGTGGTATCAAAGCGGGACTATTTGACGTTGGATTGTGAGTGTGGATGCTCACGAGGGCTAAACTGCAAGCTGGTGAGGGTACATTAGAGCCTTACAATTCTGAGATCAGACGTGCACACCGAAGGAGGAAGATGGATGCTAATGATTCCCGCACCGAGATGGAGGCAAACTTTCTCAAGGTCTTCTACATGATGGCCGACAAGGTAGACAAGTTGTTTGCAGACTATGAAGAATGTGTGGCAAAAGAAAGAAAAGGCAGTGAAGTAAAGAAGGAAGACAAAGAAGTGAAGGACGAAGGCAACGCTTCAGTTAACCAAGGAGGAGGTGGCGAAGAGCCTCTTGAGCCTCCCTCTTCACCTTTGGCTTCAAGCACAAGTTCAAATGCTTCTTCCTCATCTCATTCTCAACATTCCAAGGTTCCTCACAAAGAGCCTCAAAAGAAGCCCTTATTGAAGCTCGATGTGAAGTTTGATTTGCCCATGTTCAATGGGGATTCGAATGCAGAGAAGTTGAACAATTGGATAAGGAAAATTGAGGTCTATTTCCAAGTCCAGCAGATCAAAGAAGAAGATGTGAAGATTCAGTTGGCTCCACTTCGGCTGACAGGAACCGCACTTGTATGGTGGGAAAGCAAGCTTCAGCAAGGTAGCAAACAAATCGGTAATCTTCTCTCATCGTGGTTTGCTTTCATTTCTGCTTTACGTAAGGAATTTTATCCATTGGGTTATGTTCAAAAGGATATGATGGATTGGCAAAGTTTTAGACAAGGCAAGGGTCAGAGTGTTCAGAGTTTTACTAAATACTTTAGAAATAAATCTCTAGAGTTGAATATTTCTTTAGATTCTCCTGACACTCTTTTGAAGTACATTGGTGCTCTTCATCATTATCTATGCCATACTTTGCTGTTGTTGAATCCTACTAGTGTGGATGAAGCAAGTGTTCAGGCTACTCATCTTGAGAGCAGGGGGAAGCATTTGCAAGAAGACCATCCGAAGAATCCTTTCAAGCCCAACAACAACTACAAGTCCAAAAACAAGGACAAGAGCAAGAAGACAGCTACTACCAAAAAGGAAGGAGGAAAGCTCCATTGCAAACATTGCGGAAATGATGGGCATGATGAAGAAATTTTTTGGAAGTTGCATCCTGAACAGAGGCCAAAGCATTATGGAAGAAAAAAGAAGAAAAAGACCGTTGCAATAGCGCAACGAGATTTGGGTTCCAAGTTAGGTGACGAAACCATGATTACAGCCATGGGAATGCAAGGTAACAAAAATCTTCATACTGGTTCAAGTTCTACTCATGTTTCTAAAGAAAATGATAAAATAAGAAGTGAGTTGTTTCACATCAGAGTTGTGTCTAAGCATACAAAGATTGAAGCATTATTTGATCTAGGTTCTCAAGTAAATTTGGTCTCAAAATCAGTTGTTAAGAAGTTGGGCATATAGACTAAACCTCACCCCAAGCCTTATCCTCTTGGATGGGTATGTGATAATGCTAAGCTACAGGTGACTAAGCAATCCAGGTTAATGTTTTCTATTGCTTCAAAGTTGATCGATGAGGTGGAATTAGATGTTGTTCCTCTTGACATCTGTGGTATCGTATTGGGAAGCCCATACTTGTATCATCGACAAGCAGTATTCTTCCGTCATGAGAACAAGTACCATCTCACCAAAAATGGGGTGGAGTACATCGTGAGAGCTCACAGTATGAAGGATAACACCACTCTTGTTAGTGCAGGATAGATGAAGAGACTCATCAACACTAATAAGAGATACATGCTCATGGTTGTGAGAGAAAAAGATGCTGAAGCATCCGATGCTTTCAAAGGTTGTGATCCTTCTCATAAAAAGGCTATAATTGATATTGTGGCTAACTATGATGGAATATTTCAGGGACCTACAGGTTTTCCTCCCAAAAGGGAGATTCAACATGAGATTCATCTCCAGCAGGATGCCCCTCTTCCTAATGTGGGCATGTACAGGTTGTCCACAGTTATCAAGTACAAGAAGGGTACTAGTAACAAAGTGGCAGATATGCTTTCTAGACCTCCTATTGTTGCATCTATTGTCTTGAAAAATGCTTCTTTATCCCATGAAAGTTATATTGAGAAGTATGCTACTGATGATGATTTCAAGGAGATTTATGAGAAGCTAACCAATGGCACACATGTGGAAGACTACTATTTGCAGGGAAAGTTGATCTATCTTTTGGGCAAGTTATGTGTTCCTATCAGTGAAAGAGTCCATGTAATACGAGAAGCTCATACTTCTCTTGTATTAGGGCATTTTGGGGTAGGTAAGACTTTGTCTCATTTGCAAAGACTTGTGTATTGGCCTTGCATGAAAGACATTGTAACAAAATATGTAAAGGGGTGTGTGATGTGCTCTACTTGTAAGCCCACTAATAGAAAATTTGGGTTGTACTCACCACTTCCTGTCCCTTCCCATCCCTGGGAAAGCATTTCCATGGATTTTGTGGGGGGTTTGCCTATGTCTAGGAGGGGTCATGACTACTTGTATGTGGTCGTGGATAGGTTTAGCAAGATGTGTATTCTTATGCCATGTAAAAAGAAGGTCACTACAGAGCAGGCTGCTTCTCTCTTCTTTCAGTATGTATGGGTTCACTTCGGACTCCCTACGTCCATTATCTCGGATCGGGACTCCCGATTCCTTGGAGAGTTTTGGACAAAATTATGGTGTATGATGGACACCAAGCTGAAGAGGAGCACCGCTTTCCATCCACAGACCGATGGACAGACAGAGGTAGTCAATAGGATAGTTTTCCATTTGCTTTGAGGCTACTGCAACAAGCATCCTAAGTTATGGGATGAACAGATCCAGTATGTGCAGCATGCCTACAACATGGCTATGCATTCTTCCACTCAGAGCTCACCATTTGAGACATGCTTTGGGTACTTTCCAAAGACTCCATTAGACTTGAATTATGGGAGAAATTTTGATTCAAGCGCTTCCAAGGATGAAGACAAATCCCGTAGGTTCATTCAGAGAGTTCAACAGGTACATCAAGCAGTGCAAGAGCAGTTGGAGAAGAGTCAAGCCCATTACAAGGCTCGCCATGACAAGAATAGAGTTGATCACCAGTTTCAGGTGGGAGATCAAGTATGGCTTCACATTAGCAAGGAAAGGATGAAAGGGGAAGGAAAGAAGCTCAAGCCTATTAGATATGGTCCCTTCACCATCTTGGAGAAGATTGGGACGAATGCTTTTCTCTTAGAGCTACCACCATACATGCAGATCTACTCAGTGGTGAATGTGGAGAACTTGAAAATCTATGAGCCTCCCATGATCATGGATGAAAGGGAGAATGTCTCATTTCCATCAGTTGATGAATTTGCTCCTGAGTACATGGATGAGCTAAAGGAAGATGTCATCTTGGACAGAAGGACAAGGACTTCTCGCAGAGGTGATGTTGAGTATCTTTGAGTGGGAATCAAAGGCACTCATCCAAGCAAAGCCAAGTGGATCAAGAAGGAGAAAGTGAGGGAGAAATTCCCTCACCTATCTGTTGATTAGTAAAGGCTTTTGGAGTCCAAAATCTTCTCAGTGGGGAGGAATGATCCAGGAGGATGGAAGAAGGAAAAAATTTTGAAGTCCTCCAATCTCAGCAAAACTAGCACCAGATCGAAGGGCTTGTCGAGCCAATTCCAAGGGCATTCATTTCACCTCAAACGGACTTTGTATGAGAAAGTTATCGCGTTCTGTTCTATAAGGTCAACAGGCAAAATTGGAAAAAAGAGGTGCCACGTGGCACCACTGACAGGGTGACACATGGAATCCATACGGTATGGACAAGGTGACATGGCAGGTGTACAGGCCAATCACAAGGTGACACATGGCAGTACGGATCCAAGCTGGCATACTATTGATTGGGCGTATGGACGGTGACGTGGAAGTATGGGTGGTTGACTGGATGCTGACTGGGCGTGAGGTGGACCAATCCCAGGCCGCCATGTGGTAGCATGGGATTGGCTAATATGTCTAATGCAAAATTAATGTGCCTCCATGGGGTTCGACCCTATGACCTCTACAAAGAAGGCTGAGCGCCTTCATCACTTGGGCTACATGTGGTTGTTAGTATGGTGGTAACGTTCTTTTATTTAAACTTGAAAAAAAGTTCATAAGGGTGCAAAAAGGGGCCGGGGCAAGCCCCGACCCATGGTTTTCGACGTGGCAAGGTTGTTACAACCCACGGAAACCACATAGGACGCGCCACTCCTTAAACACATGTTATAACAAACCTTTAAACGTTACATGCCACCATGCCACCACATATTGCATAACAAACTGTCAACGGATTACCTTAGATATGTTGGAGCGCCATCACTTGTATAACAAACTTTGGGCTAAAGTTTTAAAAAGTGGGTTGGTATGGTTATTATCATAATATGGTTTTAACCATATGAAAATCCAACAAAAAGGTATGCCTTTTTAAAAAAAAAGGGTATTTTTAATATGTTTGTTTATTATTTAATAAAGAGCCCAACCACATGATAACTAAACATGGAGTTGTAACCATATGCCTATTTAGGCAAAATTGTTGTAACTTGAGAAACCATGAGGATCATGTGAGAGGAGTCCATACAAGCCTATATAAACTCTCTCATTTTCCATTGTCAAGCATGCTTTGGAGTGGAGACTTTGTAGCTAAAGGAGAGAAGGGAGATTGTCTATCTCTACAGGAGGAAGGTACGAGTGTTTATACTCGTTTTACACCGTCTTCAGGCTTCGGAGTTGCTGGAAGTAGTCTTGTTGTGTTTTGGGCAGCGGTTCCCTTCCTAAACATTATCGCCAAGGTATCATTGTATCATTGCCATGTATTTTGCCTTATGCTGAGATTATAGATTGGCCCTCCTATTGAGAAGCAGGCCCGGAGACGTAGTCCATCCTGGATGAACTCCATTATCAACTTGTTGTCTTTATGTGCATGTTGTCTATGCTGTTTGGTTCTCTTCTTATGGATTTATGAGCTTCGTTCATGCTCTTTATGCAATTCATGTTAACGTCATAGAGTAGCAAAGATCTTGTTTTCGGATCATATGCCCCGTAATGTCTTTAGTCGGACTGATCCGTTGGTATGTATTTCTTCGACAACATAAGGTCCCATCCATTATGTGTGGAGATTTTTAGGTTTACCTTTTACTCGACTATTGTATAGTAAAGCAAGGTCTCCTACCAACAAGTTTTTGTTCTTGATGTTTCGGTTGTGGCATGCTTTCTATTGTTGTTTCTAGATTTCTTGATGTTGTATTGCTATTAGTCAGTGCTGTTCAAGTTTTCTTAGTCACAATAGTCGAACCTTTCTTCCTTGTTCAACATCGACATGTAGTATTTCTGCGATGATAGGTGTCTGTTGTCGGAAGTGTAGTGGAACTACTGCTTCTTGTCCATAGACTAGTCAAAGAGGAGTTTGGTCAGATGATCATTTATATGTTGTTCTGTATGCCCATAATACTGTAGGTATTTTCTCATTCCAGTCATCCTTATTAGTATTACATATTTTGGTTAGTCCTCTTGTTAATGTTTTATTAAATGCTTCAATTGCTCCATTCGACTGAGGGTGGTAGGCTGCTCCGACGATGGTCGATCTGGAACTGGTTGGTTAGGGTTTTGATAGTTCTGTTGATGAAGTGTGTTCCCTGGTCACTAATGAGAGTTAGTGGACATCCAAATCTAGTGATGATATTCTCATAGATAAACTTAGCAGCTATCTCACTAGAACATGTGTTGACGGGTTCAGCTTCTGCCCATTTAGTGACATATTCAACTACAGTTATGATATACCTTGCACCTGTCCTTTTTGCTGGTATAGGAAATGGTCCTATGAAGTCTATGGCCCAGATTTCAAATTTCAAACTTGGTTTTACTGATATCAAAGGAATTTTTGTGCTAGGTAGGGGTCGACCTAGTCGTTGACATTTGTCACATCGGCTGACAAAAATTTTGCAATCTCTATGGAGTGTCGGCCACCATAACCCTGACTGTTGGATTTTCTTTGCAATTGTGTCTGCCTGAAAATGTCCTCCTGCAGGTCCATAATGTGCTTCATGCATAATGTTGTCTCATTTGTGTTCTAGTACACACCTTCTAAGGATTTCATCTAATCCTATTTTGTATAAAATACATTTATAAGACTGTAGGGTGCAGCCTTCATAGCTAAGATCTACTTTTTCTTTGTACTCATTCCTTCTGGTGCATGTCCATTTTCCAAGAACTAAGCTATTTTTTCTAGTTCTGTTGGGACTTCTTCTATCTGAAATAAATGTGCATCAGGTAAGTCATCATTAACTCCTGTCGATTCTTCTCCTATGTCGATTTGGGATAAATGGTCGAGATCGAAATTTAACTTGCCTGGTCGGACAACAACTTCGAACTCGAATTCTTGGAAGAGACGTAGCCATCAACAGATCCTTCCATGATGTAGTGGTTTATTGACGAGATACTTCAGGGATTGATGGTATGTATAGAATATAAATGGGTTATCTAGGAGATAATGTCGATATTTTTGTAGTGCAAAGACCATTCCTAGTGCTTCTCTTTCTGTTGTCGAATAGTTTCTCTCAGCCTTGTTTAATTTTCTGCTATTGTAAACTATAGGATAATCCATTCCATCATCTCTTGGTTGAGTTAATATTGCACCTATTTCTAGACCTGATGCATCAATATGAACATGGAATTTGATCAGCCAGTTTGGAAACTTTAGGATTGGTACTTTGACTAGTTTTCTTTTTAATTTTTAGAATGATATGTGGCACTCCTCTAGGCCAGTTAAACTCTCGATCTTCTATTAATAGTTCTTCAAGAGGATAGGTCATATCTAAATAATATCTTATGAATTTTCTGTAATAGCCTGTGTGGCCAAGTAGCACCCTATCTTGTTTTGGGTTTACTGGTGGTTTTAGGTTGAGGATAATTTTGATCTTTGCAAAGTCAACCTTAATACCTTCCTTACAGACAATGTGCCCTAATAATATCCCTATGGGGGTCACAAATATGCATTTCTTGATGTTTAAGGAGAGTTGAATCTATCGATATCTCTCCAACATAAGTCTGAGCCATTTGCAATGATCCTTTAACATGGAGTATATTGTCCAATCATCAAAGTATACTGCCATGGTCTTATAGATATATTCTTGAAATGTTTTGACAACAATTCAAGAGAATATTGCAGATGCATTTTTTAATCCAAAAGGCATAACCTTGTAAGCAAATGAACCAAATTCACACACAAAGGTTGTCTTCTTCTAGTCTTCTTTAGCTATTGGCACTTGATTATAACCTGAGAATCCATCTGTAAATGAGTAGTATTCATGTCCTGCAACCTCATTCAAGATTTCATCTATATAAGGAGTTGGAAATGGGTATGTTAGTGTCACTTTATTTAGTTCTCTGAAGTCGACACAAATTCTTAGTCTGGTTGGATCATGTTTCTTAGGCTGTATAACCATTGGACTTGCCTATTCTGATTGGTTGATAGGATAGATGATGCCTGCTGCAAGCATGTTATCAATTTCCTTTTTGACTATCTCTTTGTATTTGTGAGCTAGTTTATATGGCCTCTTCTTCACAGGTCGAACATCAAGTTTAGTATCAATCTTCATTTCTCCCATTTCGTGGACTAAGCCTTTGAGGTATTTATAATCTCTAGCAAATACATCTTGGAAATCCTTTAATAAGTTCACTATCTCTATGGTCTGCTCTTCACTCCAGTAGTCACCAATATTTGCCATTTTTGGTCGATCATCATTTGAGATGTTGAATTCTTTAGTTTTGACTTTAGCATCTAGCCATTCTAGTGCTTTGGCTTCATTGATCAGACGAATTCCTTCTTTGAACTGTGAGAAATTGGCAGGGAAGTCGGCTGCAATTATTCTGTCGGTATCTTGTTTGTCAGTTGTTTCTATTTTCAGGATTGTACAAATAGGTTTGGTCGTTTCGACATGGTTGGATTTCCATCTAAATCTTTTTTCCTTCTGTGTTTTCATTTTCTAATTGTAGTCTTGTCGAATGTGGATTTATCCTTGTTTGTATATTGTTACATTTCATTGTCTATCGGTTATCTTTTAAGGGTTTGTTTTCGGTCGGCTGGATAAATTCTTTAATCTGTTTTGTTGTTTCAAGCAAGTTTTCATTTTGAGGTATAAAGTTGAAATCTTTAATGAAATTTTCCCTGAGTTCATGCCATAAGAAGGTTTCACCTCTAGCTTATTCCATATTATACCATTTGTTTGGTAAGTCAGTGAGGGTGGATGGGAATAAGTGTGGCCATGCTCATTCATCCTTGTATCCAAGTCTTCTCCACTTTTTCACAGGTTTTAATATGATCTTTTGGGTTCTGTCCTTGAGTGAATACAGGTATCTAAGCTTGTTAGGTTAACTTCTTTCCTCCAAGCCTTTCAACAAAGTAAGTCGAAGATGTTGTCCAGGTCTGTAGTCTCATCTTATGTGTATCCCACCATCGACCAGCTTGTCCTGTAAAAGTTTCTACTAGGATTTGAAGTCAGCCATGTTCACCAATAATTTTGGAAACTTGTTCTACATGCATGATTGGTGATTCCCTTTCCTTGTATCTTGGTATTTGTGTAGTATTTACATTGGTAGGTTGTAAGGTAGGGTATTCCCTAATTTTATTCTCAAATATTTTTGGGACAATGGAAACTATGAAGCACTGTGGGGTGGGATTTTTCTGCACTTTTTGAATTGTCCAGCACCCTCTTGCTTATGTTTCATAGTACTCAATCTCCCAATCATATAATTCGGTGTCTAAATTATAACCAACTGAGTCTTGGTTTCCTAAATGAAGTTCTCCATGGATATTTGGTTCTGTATAATCTGTATTGTTTTGAATCTGGTAGAGTTGTCGGACATTGACTTCATCGTCGATAGGTTCAGTCCAAGGTTCACCTTGAGATGGATGAATGGGTACAATGACCTTTTGTCCATTTACTTTTAATTTGATTGGCTCCTTGTCCAGGGATATCGATGCTTTCATCTTTCTACCCCAAGGTCGACCGACTAGCACTGGGAAGGAACTGGATCCTTCCTTAGGGTTAGTGATTTTGAGGTCGACCTTGGTTGAGATTACTTTTATAGTTGTGTGAACATTTTTCCAGACTCCAATGGGTTCAATTAGGCCCTGGTCAGCTAGTTTCAGAGTCAAGGTCTTCCCATTTGTTCCCAAGTGTCACGAGTCATGATGTTTACTTGTGAGCTGAAGTCGAGCACTACTTGTCGGACGTGGTATCCTTTGATTTCCAGGTCGACAAGTGGGTCGGCATCACCGTTGTCTTTTTTATTTAAGCTGTAGATGTTCTTTGTTTTCTTTTTAGAGTTGTTACATTTTATTTCGTATAGCAAATCGATGAACTGAGATACTGAGTTGTCTTTTTGTACGAGCTAGATTAATTCGTTTATTGTGTTATGTCGAGTGTCATGAACTTGTTCTTTCCGTGCAATTTCTTTGAATACATTGGTTGCTTATTTGTATGTTTGTTTTCTTTCAGTGGACTAGGATAGACATTTTTCTCTTTTATTTTACTGATTCTTGGGTTATCAGCTCCTGTTTTTGTTCCTTGACGAGTTACAATATGCAAATTTTTTGTGTTTATTACATCATTTTTTTGCACACACGACAAGACATTAACATTTTTCTTTGTATTTATTTTTTCCAACATTGTAGGGTAATCCTATAGTGAGTGATCCCCTACTCCACAGTGAGTACAAAATTTGAGGTCAGTTCTGTTTTTATATGGACAGTCTACATATCGATGTCCCTCTTTATAACATGTAAAGCACTGGATGGGTCGACGCGGTCGGTTGTCGCGATTCCTAGGGAATAGACCTCTTCCTCTGTAGCATGCATGTCGATTGTCGTACCAGTGCTTGTATCGTCGACCGTCATATCTCTGACTATTCTGATTGTTTGCTAAATTTTTTTGCTTGTTAGTTTCCGCAACTGCGTTGGTGTGGTAGACTGCATGATAATTTTGTTAGTTCTTCAGTTTCAAATGGAAGTCGTCCGTATTGTGATTTTTGGTTTCATAGATTGCACACCAGGATTCCTTGTCGTTCTTCATGTTGAATGGGCAGTCTTTTTGTCGAGTGGTCCCCGTGTTCCTGGCAGATGTCGCAGAAAGATTTCATCTGCACGAATCGAAATTCCTGTCGGTTGTATTCCTGTCGACAGTTGCCCTTGGAGTGTCTAGCCGTCGAGAATTTTGTGCACCAGATCTCCTGATTCTTGAGGTTTAACTCCTTTAAAGACTTCTGCACACTCTTGAGTTGTTCTTCTAATCTATAGTCTATGGGGTAAGTAGGTATGTCCTCATCCATCTCTACTTGAAGAGATTTTGTTAGCGCATCTTCGTAATATTTGAACATTTCCAGACTGATGTGTCAGTGCAATTTCTGAGATAACCTTGCAAGAAACCACTGGATTAGTAACTGTTCATCTATAACATAGTCCAGCTGGCTCAGAAGGTCTTTCCAGTGCTTATTATAGTCGTGGACAGTTTCCCTTGCCTTTTGTGATATTGTTTTTAGTTTTTTCATTGTCAGGTGTTTGGCATCTGGAGTTTTGCAAAATTATAGAAATTGCACCTTGATCTCCGCTTTGGTTGCTCTAGGTTGTCTTTCTAAAAAGGTCATATACCACGTCAATTCCCTTTTCCTCAAGGTACTGACAAACTGTGCCATTTGTCTATCTTCTTCTGTAACTTGGTTGGCCTCTCAAGTTGACTCGCAAACGAACCAGTGTCATCTGGGGTCCTCATCCCCCTCATATAGAGGAATGTGAGTTGATCCGTGACCCATGTCTAAATCATTATCGCTGCTCTCAGGAGGTGGTGGTGGTGGAAGTGGGGGTGGGGGTGAGGGTGGTGGGTTTACTGGTTTATTCATCTCTGTGGGACTATGGTCAACGAAACTTCTGTTCCTGTCGATTGTTGATTCTTCATCGACTGGTAGTCGGTTGATGTCGACTTCATCTATCAATGGCCCACTGCAACTATTTATCCATAGTTCTGAATGTTTTGTGTCTTCTAAAGCTGTATTTGGTAGGGAGGGGTGCTCCTTCATGTGTCAGTAAGAGTAAGTGAATACTTCAGTTGGAGGGTGCTGCTTGAAAGGTAACCTAATTCCCTTCCTCTAATCAATGTATAATGAGGTTTCGTCCAGTGTATGTTTCATTGTCTATTCGACTCCATATACTAAATTCACCAGCTCATAGTTGGAGGTCCTCTTTGACAATAGTATGTATCCGAGTACGTGGATTCAACAAAGAGAGGGTTGTTCCATCACGGGGAGCTCTTAATTGGAGAGATTTTGGCTGCTCTATCCACAATTCTTCTTTCGTAGGGGACACCTCTTGTTCCACACCTTCTTTATGTCAGTCATGACCCAACTTTGGCGGATTCTCTTCCTGGTCGGTCACCCTAGGACTCCTTCCTCTATGCAGCTCTAAGGCTCTTTCTCTTCTTGCTTCCCTCCTCTGTTGTCTCTCTTCCCTCTCTATTTTTAGAATGCCCGACATACCTTCGTATGATACTATTCTCTTGAGTTCCCTTATGGTCGACTTCTCATTACTAGTGAATGGTATCTGTTTCTAGTCGACTAGAATCCACTCTACTCTATCTTGACATATGACTAGATACCCTACCATAGCCTACCAAATGCTTTTAGAAAGCCCGGATAGTTTGGTCTATTTGCTTAGGAAGTATTCCCACTCCCTTTCTACAATGAATTTTTCCCACTTCCTTTGCTTCTCCACCTAGTTAGAGTTTGATGGCAGTTCGTGAAGTGATGGACACAGTTCGACAATATGTCCTACTCCCTTCTTGATCAGGAATTTGAATAGCAAGGTTGGTAAGGAGCATAGAAATTGCTCGGTGAGATCTGTGTAAAATTTCTCCTTGACGGTTTCCACCGAAGTTCTGTCTTCGACTACTTGCTCCTCATAGAAGTCGTCGACAATTTTCTCGAACCACTTTGACAAGTTTGTTCTACCTCCTCGGATCAGTTTTTCCAGCAACTGTTGTTCTTTATTCCCTTCTGGATTTCTCATCCAGGAGTTTCTTCATAAGTTGGGGCACTGATTCTACAAACTTTTCAAGTGTTTCGGTGAAGAATATTTATTTTGCTTGTGCGATTGTTAATCTTTTCCTTCGTGCGTAATTCTACAAATAATTTGCAACTTTATGTTCCCATCAGTCTTCAATATCCTGCTCTGGTATCATCTATTTGCATACATTTCAGACATATACTACCAGCAACGGAACCAATGTTGTAATCTCCTTGATCACATAAGGTTACCAATAATACACACTAAAACATAAATATAAAACAGAGACAAGAGATAAGAACAAACAGGTGAATTAACAGATTATATTACATGAATGAGTCCATACAACACCAAGAACTGAACTAAGTTATCATTTGGCTCAATAGCCTAATATATATGATTACAAAACAGTTACAAAATAACTACCTGTCGGTTCGGTGAACCGACACGACCTTAGGTGGCCAACCTAATCTCTAGTTTAGTCGACCAACCGACTTAGTCAGTTGATTGACTAAGTCGGCTCATTGACTTAGTCGGCTGATCGACTAAGTCGGCTATCCTTCAAGTCGGCTTATCGACTTGCTCCTGCTACATGGACCAATGTCATCAAGTTCTCTAAGCGGGTATGCATACTATGTTTCTTTTATTGATGACTTTTCTAGGAAGACATGGATTTACTTCATAAAGAACAAATATGAAGTATTCAACAAGTTCAAGGAATTCAAAGCTTTGATCGAGAACCACACTGAAAAGAAGATCAAGACATTTCGATCAGACAATGGCAGGGAATTCACTTCAAATGAGTTCAAGGAACTATGTAAAGACTCAAGGATTAAGAGGGAGTTATCCACCCCTTATAATCCACAATAGAATGGGATTGTAGAAAGGAATAATAGAACTATCATGGAAGCTTCTAGAGCTATGCTTCATGATCAAGATCTTCCTATGCATCTTTGGGTATTAGCAGCCAGAACAACAGTGCATGTACAAAACCATACTCCTCACAGAGTACTCAAGAACAAGACTCCTGAAGAAGTCTTCTCCAACAAGAAAGCAAAAGTTAGCCATCTCAGAATATTCGGTTGTCCAGTATACATACACATTCCAAAAGAGAAGAGGACAAAATTAGATCCTTCGGGAAAGAAGTGTATATTTGTGGGATACTCTGAAAGCTTGAAGGCTTACAGAATATACTTCCCAGGGTTTAATAAGATTGACATCAGCAGGGATGTAACATTTGACAAAGATTCAGCCCATCAAATCCAGAAAGAAACCTATTGAAGAACCTGAAGAAACATAAGCTCCCAAAATTCATTATACAATCATGAACGAAGAAACTCAAGAAGAAGATCGAGAATTTGAAGAACCAAAAAGACCTGTAGATCCACCACAGGAGAAGAATCCCCACAAGAGGAAACCTGCTTGGGTACTAGAGATTATCCAAGGTGCAAAAAGATATGGGGTTCTGGAAGAGTATCTCAAGGAAAGAAAGAGGACCAGATCCTGTTCCAGTTATGTAGCTTTGCTATGTGATTTCATTGATAAAGAACCTTCCAAATATGAAGAAGTGACATAACATAAAGAATGGAAGGATGTTATGATCGAAGAGTATCAATCGATCATGAAGAACAATGTTTAGGATGTTGTCCCAAGACCAAAAGGGAATTCTATCGCAACTTCCAAATGGATCTACAAGATCAAGCATGTTGCAGATGGTAGCATTGAAAAATATAAAGCAAGATTTGTTTCTCATGGTTTCTCATAGAAAGAAGGAATAGACTACAAAGAAACCTTTGCACCTATAGCCAGATACACTTCCATCAGATCGGTACTTGCTCTGGCTGCAGTGATGAAATGGAAGATACACAAAATGGATGTCAAGACTGCCTTCTTGAATGGTGTAGTGGAAGAGGAAGTGTATGTGGAGAAACCACTCGGTTTTGAGACACATGACAGGGAGTCTCATGTGTGTAAATTGAAGAAATCCCTGTACGGTTTGAAATAGGCACCCAAGACATGGTACAGTAGAATTGAAAGCTTTCTATCTAGTTTGGGCTTTACTAAGAGTAAAGTAGATTCCAACCTTTACTACAAGGTTGAAGATGGAAACCCAGTGATGCTCCTACTATATGTAGATGATCTATTTGTAATAGGTATGGATGGGTTGATTGCTGATACAAAGAGAAAGATTGCTTCCAAGTTCGAAATGAAGGACTTGGGTATGATGCATTATTTTCTAGGTATGGAGGTGTGGTAGAATACAGATGGAATCTTCCTTGGACAAGGGAAGTATGCAGTAGAGATCCTGAAGAGATTTGGGATGATGGACTGCAAGGCATTAGCCACACCTATGGCATCAAATCTAAAGCTATTAAGTGATGCTTCATCAGAGTCAATTGATGCCATGATGTATCATCAGATGATTAGGTCCTTGATGTACCTGACGAACACAAGACCAGATATTTGCTTTGCTATGAACACCTTGAGCCAATACTTGACAGATCCGAGACATGTTCACTTGACTGCTGCAAAGCATATTATGAGGTACCTGAAGGGTACGGTTGATTATGGGCTCATGTATAAGAATAATAAAAGGATTAACCTAGAGGGTTATGTTAATTCAGATTGGGCAAGAAGTGCCATCGATAGGAAGAGCACTTCAGGGTGTTGCTTCAGTATGGGATTAGGTGTGATCTCATGGTTTAGCAGGAAGCAATCCTGTGTGGCACTGAGTACGGCTGAAGAAGAATATGTCGCAGTCTGTTCAGCTAGTTTTGAGGTAGTATGGCTGAGGAAGCTACTGTCTAATTTATTTGATCTCCAGTTAGATGCTACTTGTATATACTGTGACAACCAGAGTTGTGTAAATTTGTTAGAGAATCCAGTATTCCATGACAAGTCAAAGCATATTGATATCAAGTATCACTATATCAGGGATATGGTGCAGAGAAGAGCAGTGAAGCTCCAGTATGTTGGGACAGACAAACAGATAGTTGATGTGTTGATGAAGCCATTGGCTAGGGTGAAGTTTGAGTACTTCAGGGAGAAGCTTTGTGTTCTCCAGATCGAGATTCCTCATGAGAGGAAATGATGTGTCCATGCTGAGCCCTTCTGACATGGTGAGAGGATTGGTTCCTTCCATGGTCAGATATAAGTGCTGAGCCCTTCTGACATGATGAGAGGATTGGCTCCTTCCATGGTCAAATATAAGTGTTGTGCCCTTCTGACATGGTGAGAGAATTGGTTCCTTCCATGGTTGGATGTAAGAGCTATGACATGGTGAGAGGATTGGTTCCTTCCATTGTCAAATGTATGTATGGATGCCACACCCAGTATGAAAAAGGACTGGCTCTGTGAAGACTCATCTAGTATGAAAAAGGACTAGCTCTGGGTGGCTCCCACACCCAGTATGAAAAAATACTGGCTCTGTGAAGACTCGTCTAGTATGAAAAAGGACTAGCTCTGAATGGATGCCAAATCTAGTATGAAAAAGGACTAGCTCTGTGTGATGATACATCTAGTATAAAAAAGGACTGGCTCTACAGATGTACATCCAGCATGAAAAAGGGCTGGCTCTGTAGAGATTCCTATGACGAGAAGAATCAAGAGACAGCACCCATGATGATGACCCAGTGATGATCCAGATTGAGTGATGATAATCCAGATCTAGTGATGATGATCCAGCAGTGATGATCCAGATCAAGTGATGATCCAAATCTAGTAATGATGTCCAGTGATGATCCAGATCTGAAGATGAAGATGACTTGAAGATGACGAGGACTCGATGATGATCCAGAAGATACAGAGAAGACTTGTGCTAAAAATTGTGTCAAAATAATACCTTCCTAGTTAAGAGGGAGTGTTGATGTATATGTAACTTCGAAATGTATTTCACTTGTATTTCTTATATATTGTAACCCGATGTTTATTCCGGGATGTAATTGAGTCATTTCATGCCCCGATGTTACTATCGGGAAGTTCTATAATGTAAACAAGTCATGTCAAGTCATTGTGGGTAACCCTCCTATTGTCTAAGGATTAAAGTCCCTGCAGTTTCAGGGCACTAGGGTTATTAGACTCTCCGAGTGAGTTTGGCCCTAGTAGGGTTTAGTCAAGTCAGAAATTAGTATAAATAGAGAGTTGGCCTCTCTATTTATCACACATCTCATACACACTCAAGTGTAGCACATAGTTGAGGAAGGAGAAGACACTGGGGCTATATAGAAGGAAGGTTGCTGCTATCAGAAGATCACTTACTATTTTGGGTTCTACTTTTGGTGTTGATTCTATCTCTAAGGAAGTTGCGGGGTTTTCACCATTTATGGTTTCCCCGAGGATAAACACTATGTTCATTGTCTCTTGTGTTTGATTATTGTGCTTGTTATTCTCTCAGTTAAAGATCCTAATGTATTTCTAGCTTAATGATGAAATTCTAACAATTAAAGTATTAATCATCATATTTACGTTTCAACTTGTACATTCTAGATTCCCGAATATCTTTATCCATCTTTAGATTTTGAGACTGAGGATCATTTCATTTTCCACTGCCCCATTTTGTTAGATTATGTACTTAAGTAGATGATTGAGATGAATCTATTGTACATTAGATGATTTAATACCCATTCTAAACTAATATAGACACAAACAATTATGTGTTTTATTTTGTTGCAAAAGACTATCTAATTTTTTTTGCAACCTCAGTGATGCCATCCACCTTTCTCTTTAATCTCATCCTCATTCTATTGATCGAAGCCAAAGTAAATCCAAGAATCTCTCCAATTTTGATGGAGTATCCAATCGAGGCTAGCTCATCGTCATTTGTGGATTCCAAATATATAATATAAGTATCCAGAGACATTTTTCTGAAATTGTCTATTTTTTTTTACATGGGAAATATGTAAGACAGTAAAGTTTTAGGTTTGATAAGAAGATACTTTGTCATTTTTTGTTTAATATGCCCTCTTAAAGCTCGGGGCATGGGATATTATCCCATTAAAACAATTGTATCCAAATTTTGAAATAGTTGTTTGGATTTTCCAGTACCTTTTAATACAAAAATACCAATTTATGTGTATAAAAAATTGACCATAGATTAAAAACCAAAATAAATATCTTAGCTTATAAGATTCTTGAATGCACATTAAATTATTAATACCACCTTAATCAATGGAAATATAGAAACAAAACTTTTCATATTTTTTTCAGCATGAAAAAAATTCAATCCTTTTTTATTTATCAAAGGACCTGATATAGGTCGATGGAGAAAACATACATTACATAAATGCACTAAGATAGATCGACATCATATCAAAAAACTCTACAAGTATCTGAAATTCATAATGCAAACAAAAGGCAGCATAGGCCAACAACAAAAATACCACCGACAAACCATCGAAAGAGTGGCTTTTTCAAAAACAAGTACAGCCTAATAAGAAGAGATGATGGCAGAAGTTTCATGGCATAGTATGCCACCCTCAAATTCTTGCACAATAAGATGACCAGCATGAATATCTAGTGCCCTCTTAGAAATATTGTCTGCCAAGTGATTGTGTTCACGATAAACGTGCTGGCAGCTGAAAGACAAGTGTTGGGCCCCGAAATTGTCTTTTATAATGATGTTATTTACAATAATTTGTCGGCCTATTTACCGAAATATAATACATTTATCATTAATTTGTCTATATTTTACTATGTTTTCATTAATTATAACTTATAAATGTAAAATAAGTTTAATTCATCATTTTTGATGTGTTATTGCATTTAGTGCGCATTTTGGCACTCCATTCAACCCCTTCTTTTGGTCCTAAGTTCCGCACTAGGTTTAATGGCATGTTTTTATTAGGTTCCTGGTTTGTTTTATCCTCACCCTCTAGTTCTCGTCGGTCCCATGAATACCTACCTACACATGCAAAAACCATGAGTGATGATGAGCTTTGAACATTGGTTTAAAATGAAATAAGGAAGAAAATAAAAAAATATATTAAAAAAATGGAAATTTAATAAAGAAAATAAAAATATATTAGAAAGATGGGAATTAATAAAGAAAATACAAAATAGGAATTAAATATTAAAACCACTCATATTAACAAACCCATAAAGTGGATTGTAATAAACTTATTAATTATTTAGAACCATATGTCATGTGCTTAATCCATTTTAAAGTGAGTTCATGCATATCACTTATTTATATAACCATTTTTCTTAAGACTGAATGTTTCATATATACTACCATTTCATGTTTTGGCAATTAACAGACCGTATGTTTTATGTAGGCCATAAAGGATGAGCTCGCATGTCGTGAAGAAGAGGAGCACACTAGAAGAAAAGATGGAACCTAGCTTTGAAGAAAATAAAATCCAGTTATAATCAAACTTGGCACCGAACGAATAGAATTCATCCATGAATTTAACTTAGCATCCAACTCACGACGCAGCTCATTGTTCAGTTCTCCAAGCTAACCATGTTGTTGATAAAAGATTCCAGGCATTAAAACATTGAAACGTATTTGCAACCTATTCATTATCCACGTGTATGGGTGATAGCATGTTCAACAGTCTAGAAGGATCGATGTCACTCTCCTCTACTCAACACCTCGCCCATCAGTCCCTGCATTTAATTGATGAAGGAGCTCTCATTCTAGAGAATCGCCACTATGTGATCTCCTCTTTCCAACACCACATTGTTAGTCACACTAAAGGAGTCTGCATGCCATGGTCAAACTAAAAAGAACCAGCCTCATGCCAAAGAAGGAAGATGCCTGTGTGTTGGCATTTGATAAGTTTAATGGTTATTATGGTTGACTAAATTTAGAGAGCAGTTGACCACTAAAGGGTCGACCTTCTCACTCTTTTAAATATATATATATCAGCCTCCACATGAGAGCTACAGAGTTAGTCACTGACATATAAAATTTGTGAAAACTCTGTCCAAAATTAATGAAAACTCTATTTCAGCTGCGTATGTATGTTTCTGTCTTCTGTTGATATTGATTTATGTGTGAACGAAATGAAATAATAGATACAGATTCATAATAACGGACATTTTCCAAAGATAATAGAGATACAATAAACACATATTCTATTAAATTGCAAAAATAGAACAAACTGTAATACAATCGCTAGAATGGTGGTAGCTATCTCTGAGAAGAGGTGTGGCTGCTACACTCATCCGTGTCAAGATGAATACAAAATGAGGCCAAAGGGGCCTATTTATAATAAGAATGAGGGTGAGAACCCCAAAATTCCAAAACTTAACCCTAGATGATGAACCGTCATAAAGTTTGCGGCCCCAAGGTGGTAAGTTGAACAGTCAACTTCCAGGGGTCATAACCTTTGCATACGATCTCTGATTTGGGAGTCCGATAGCTTGTTGGAAATTTCTATCTAATATTTACAACTTTTGATCAACAAAATCTATGCAGATGGAAATAATTTGGCCCCCGAATCGCCAAAAACTGTCGTTTAAGTACTCAAAACGCCCCCGGAAGTTTGGGACTTGAAAAACCGTACAAAAATAACTAGGAAACTGCCACAATGGACAATTGTTTTTATCCAGTGGAATAGGTGGGTGGCCACTGATAACCATATAGATCATCTATGGAGTGATTTATTGACTTAGACATAGCCTTTGATTGCTTAAAAGGGCCCCTCAACAACCGGAGGTTCTATTTGTACATATTTAGCAGTTTCCTTTCGTTTTTGCATATAAGTAATTTTGTTTTATGCCTATGTATTTAGTTTTCCTGTAGATGACGTTCTGCTATTGATAAAACTGTAATTTTCCTGTGTTTTTATGTAGTTATTCCTTTAGAATCCATATGGCTGGCCAATCATCCCTCTGTTTAGATTGTTTTTCAGCCTTTCGTTCCCACCTTAATGTAGACTGTTTTTCAGCCTTCTATCCACACCTTAATCCAGTCTATCTTTCAGCCTTTAATTCGAATTTAGATAGAATTTTCTAGAATTTGTAGTCATTTCCAGAATTGTTAATATTGAGTCAGAGATAGTTAATTAGGTTTTATGTTGATTTACCAGTACTTTAACATATAATCTTGTAGCTTTATATACACATAATTATATAGTGTAATTATATGTTTTGCAAATCTTGTATAAAGCTTTGCATACATGTAACCATTTATACATTAATCCCATGTCAATTTTATGCACATATGGATGATGCAATGTTAAAACTTATTTATTTTATATTTATTTGTAGTGTGTAGTTTAGTTTGTAATTGGTGGTTTATTTTGTTTCTTTGGTTTGTAGTTTAGTTTAGTTCATTGATATTAATTTAGTTTGTAATTTATTCTATGTTATTCAATAATTTTTTTAACTTTGTAATTTTGTAATGGTTAGTTTTGTAAAGTATTGTAAAATCTTTTACTTCATATTGTTTTCAAGTTTTTAGTTTGTGGTTGATCTGTAAATTGGTTTAGTTAGTATACATTAATTTAATTTATAATTCATATTAATTCGTTTAATTAGTTTATTTATTTAGTTTGTATTGATCAATATTTGGTTATAGTCTTTTCTTTCATGTTAATTATTTTAGATTTTGTTTTGTGATTTATAATATACATTTTATTTTGAACATGTTTTATTTTATTTTTAAGAATAAGTTATAAATTTGGGTTTACATAGATTTTATTTTGGTAGTTCATAGTTTTGTTTCAAATAACATAAGTACTTGTATTTTGAAAGTTTTCATGAATATATTATTTTGAGTTTGACATTTTAATTAATTAAATATGGAATTAATTAGATAGGTGCTATATTTATTTTTATCTTCAACTTTAGTTTAGTTTTGTATGAATTTAATAAAATTCGCACGATAGATTCTAAGCATTAGGAATAGGGTTTAGCTTATATTGTTTTCATTTTTCCTTTGTATGAGATGCATTAATTTTTAGTATTTTAAAGTTTTATCTTGAAAGTTCTCATAGCTTAAGTTTAATATAAGTTTACTTTTCAAATCTCATAGATCGGTTGTTGATTAGGTTAGATTTGTTAAACTAGTTTGCTTACGTTAGTTTATGATTCCGCTAAAAGTATTTGTTTACACTTGGTCCTTAGATTAATGTTTCAATCTGCTTTATACGATTGCATTGGGTTCAATAACTAGAGTAGGATAGTTGGCTAGTTTGCTTTTTTGAAAATATAAAGTAGTTTTGCTCATAGAATAGATAGATTAATTTCTCTTTTCACTTGTAGCATAATTTCTTGTTTTATAGTAATTAATTTCATATTTGATTTCGTAATTAATTTCAGTATTTGCTTTCGTAGTTAATCACATGGTTAAGCAGATTCTCATCCCTGCATAAGCATCTAGTTCATGCATTCATGAAATAGTTTACTTGATTTGTTTCCTGTTTTGAATATTTAAATTTACTCTCATTAGATTAGATTGCTTTCGGACCAAGTGACCGCTTTCCTAGAATATTCGTTGCAATTTCATTTCATAGAATGGATTAGCATAACGTTAGATTAGATTTCAATTCATAGTAACTTTTCAAGTTCTTAGTTAATTTCCTGTTTTCATAGATAGATTAAATTCTTGCATTTAACTCATGATAGTCATGCATGTAGATTAAAATCATATAGTTGCATGCTAGCACATTTGCATATTTAGTTAGATTAGATTAGAATAAGCTTTAATCTTGCACATATAGTGTTTGCATCTCACAAGCTCCCTTCTCGGGTTGACAATTAAGTGTTGAATTAAATAGTGTATATTTTGTCCAACATTTTGGCGCCGTTGCCGAGGAGGTGCTAAAGGGATTAGAGTTTAGGTAGATAGATTGATTTTACATTACAAAGCAAGGGGTAGGGGTGAACGGTAAGATGAGAGGTAAGAACCTCCGCATCCAATATAGTGGGGTGCCCTGAAGCCTTGCTGTTCCTTTTTCGCATTTAATTTCCGTAAGTTAATTTTAGATAGGTGTTTTAGTGTGATGTGATTTTGTAAATTTGCTTTAGTAGTAAATAATCTTAAAAAAAAACAGAGAAAAAAAACACATAAGATTTTTGGGTGCTGTAAGAACCCCAAAGACTAATCCTTTTGTGAAGCAGGACCTATCAACCAACCAAATGGATTCAAAGGTGTTCATTAGTATGAGAGAACTTTCTCAACTCCTAGCAATAACTGGGATCTCAATCTCTACTTCTCAAGAAGAGAAGCTCTTGGTAGCAGTTGAGAGCTTATCATTCGCTCCTGAAATGATAAACGAACCAATATCCCAAGAAATACAAAAAGATGTTATTTACGATACTGCAAAAGAAGCTGATACATTGGGGATTGCATCCGAAGGAGAGAAACCTAAAATTAAAGAGTTCTCCACATGCAAGCTAATAGATCCATCATGTGCTCAAACAACTACTCAATTAAAAGAAGGGTATCTGTATGACATAGTGAAGGAAGGTAAGTACCAAGACTACATCGAAAGATGGTTTCAGGAGGTAACTCAACCGCAATACCATTCCTTTGTTCGACACCTGTTGATGCAAAGAGAAGTAAGTTGGTTGAACTTCCATATTCAGGTAATCGCTGCAACAATCTTTTCATATGTGGATAAAGGTACAATTCTTATTTTGCTTCGCACTTGGTTTCATTGGAGAAGCTCATATACTTGAATAAATACGTTTTCTTTCTTCTTAGGGTAGGGAAATATGTATATAAATAAAATGTTGCATTCTTAGTTTAGGGAATAATGCAACTTTGTTTTTGTTTTCTTTTTCAAATAAAAGGACTAAGAAAAATATCATGTTAATGACTAAACCAAAACAATTTTACATCAGTATTCATTTTTCATACATGCATATTTCTAATTATAACAGTTACTCAAGACCAACTTTAAACCTCATGGGGATTTGTCATAAATTAAGGTCTATCTAAAACCTAGAGGTCACTCGTACATCCTAGCTTCATTATTAGGGCATGCTATTTAAGCATCTTTACTACAGGGTAGCATAAGGGTGAATGAAATTCCTATTTTCTGGGGAACACTACTATAATTATATATGAGAGAAGCGGTATTTGGGACTAGGGACACCTTTCATTCATTATCTTATGGCTTCATCCACTTTACACTTGTTGTGCCCCTACCCAACAACCTTAAAAAACAAATTTCATCAAACAAAATAAAATTTTGTTTGATGAAATGCTTGAATTTCTTATTTCAAATCTAAAGAATCGGAAGCTACTGAAACGATCACATTCCATGAGCTACTGAAACAATGAAATTCCATGTTTTTTTTACAACCTTTGTGAACTATGGTTAGTTGACATAAATCACTACATTGAAATCATTATTTTGAATTGGTTTACCTTTCAAATTAGGGGGTGAGTGTTTTGATTTCCATACCTTTCACTATAACCTGATCATAAGCCTTATTCGAACACTTATTACTTGATATTTTTATTTGCGTTTAATGTGAAAATTTAATAAGGTTGTGAAATTGGAAGGTCGGTTATTGTATTGTTTGGCACCTTATCAAAGTTCATGCAAATTTTATCTCCAAGGCTTGTTGTTTAATCTTCGAATTATGTACAATCCAACCTTATTATTTGATCTCGATCTTCATGATATGCTCCATATCGTGACTTATATTTTTGTACGTAAGGTTTGGGGTTGATTTGATGATTTATGTCATGTCGTAGGATCGCCATTTACGAAGGTTGAGATCATTATACAGTAAGGTCGACATGTTAATGTACAAGGCCCATCCCTTGTGGTCATTTCGATTCATGTCGCCATCTGATCCACTTGATTGCAGATTGATATGGTATCATTACACTCGTACATGACTCTGTAAATCACATTCAATTGCAAGTACGTGCTCAGCATCGTGGCTCCCTGCTCGTTGAACACCTGTATCTTATGCGATGAGTGGTTTTATTACGATCAAGCCGAATAAATAATGGAAAAATGAGTTTAGTCTGGAGTCTTCGCTGTCACTTTCTATTACCTCTCTGTGTGATCATTCCTCCACCCATGCCGAGTTCTTGTCTGGGTTTGCTCATGTCGTATTTTGTCTATGAGAGAGTCAGGTTTCATTGCTTGTGTTTTTTTCTCGGTTTGCATCCTGAATGTTTGCTCTCCAGCATTCTGTCTCGTTGCGATTTGTGGTATCTCTTCTGTGTGAAGTTGCGTGCATTTGTGCTCGCAGTGATGGCTCTGGTGGTTAGGGTTGAGCCCAATGACATGAAAATCCTGAGCTTCTAGCTAAGGTTGAAGCAGTTGGATGGCTTCCATTTATCCATGAGTTTACAGACTCAAACCCTGAGGTGACTAGGTTGTTTGCTCTGTCGCTGGCCGATGCTAGGGTTAAGGTGGCCGACCTCCAATTCAGGGTTGATGAGCGTTCAGTTGATTTGGCTACTGGGCTGCCGTTGAGAGGAGAACATTGGTTCAAATCCAAGCAAATGAAGTCTTCTGACTGGAGACAAATGTTGAAGAACCCTTTCCAGGATGTGTCCTTTAGAGTCGGTGTATCGCGGAAATATTTCAAGAAAGAATGGCAACCGGTTTTAGATGTTATTCACAGGTATGTGACCTACGAGGGTCGTATTTCCTCGGCTTATGTCTATCATCTTCGATTGATGGCTGTTTTTCTCGGCTTTCCTATTAATTTTCCCTATTATTTAGTTCAGAGCATGACCAAGATGTCTTCGGCCATTAAGAAGGGCTCGAAGAACATCGGTCGGAGTCTGTTTCACCACGGCCTGGTTAGGATGTTGGTAGAGAGAGAGTTGTCTTTATGTTGGGATGAGTTTCTTGAACGAAATGGCTTTATGGAATTATACCATTGTCAATTCAATTGTGCTGAAGAGTGTGCAAGACATCAAGAGCCTTATCAAGTTTTTACTTCACCTGTACCCGAGCCTATGTCAAACCCTGATGATTGTGTAAGCCCCTGCGTTCGCGATGATCCTACTCCCACTCCTGTGTGTAGTCATGGTACTCCTATGCCTTCCAAGCGTAGGAGGAAGTATTTAAATCTATCCCCTGTGACGCCAAACCGTAATGACAATACTTGCAAATAGATGGGCAAGAATCCGAATGTGAAGGTTACTGGCAGGTTCATGAGGAGTATGGTGGCTAGGGTTAGTGCTGTTAAGTATTCCGTGAGTAATAACATAGACGTTGAAACAGTTGTGTTAGATGACGAGGAAGATAAACCTATTTCGCATGATGGCCCTGACATGGGTACTGATCCTATCATTCACCATGCAGATAACAGTCCCCATATCTCTGATACAAATACTCAAGTTGACCATGTTGTCGATTCTCCAATTAAGGGAAAGTCTGTTGAAGTAAATTTACCTGGTCCTTATCGAATTGATGAAGTAATTCACCCGTTATTCGTAAAATTTTTACTAGATAAAATATGTAGAATGGAGGAAGAAGTAGCAGAGATGGTAGCACATCATGATTCCATGAAGACTGAGAATTTGAGGATGAAAGAGAAAAACGATTCAGATGGTAATTGTATGTTGCGTCTGAAGAAGCATAAGAAAAAGTTAATTTGAAGAGTGATGAAACTGCAACATGAGAATCAAAAAAATGAGGAAAAGGTTCGTGAGCTGAATGCTCAGGTTACTCTGATGCAGTTTAAAGATTATATGCAGAATCCAGCGACTGGTGTAAATATACAGGTGTTTAATGCTCCTGTTAAATCATGATATTTTGGGCACACTCCCTATTGTACATATGTTTAGGAAGTTTTTAGGTTTGAGGTTTGTAATTAAAAGAAGCAAGTGATAATGAAGTTATTTTTGTTTCAGGTATTGTTTTTAATTGATTGATGGATTATGTAATTTAATTTTTTTACTCTTATGTATGTGTTAATTGTTTTTTACTGTGTAGTGTTGTAGGTGATTTGGTTGATGTGTTTTTCCTGGATTTTGGTGATCGCTCATTTTTAGGATGATCCCCGGAGAATCATGAACAGATCGGTTGAAATCATGTTCAATAATGGATATGCAGTCTCCTAGGTGTCGCTAAGTTACTAGTGTCTTTTATCATTTTTTGATTTAGCGTCATAGGTCGGATCTTTTCAATTTTTGGTATATTATAGCATACATAGAAAATGACAATTTCATTTGTCATTTTTCTATTTTGAATGAAATTGGTTAAGATTATGATGATGTAGTTTCCTGCTTTCTAGAACTACCTCTTTTTTAGATTGAATGTATTTAAAGGAAACATGGATTACTGTAAAGGGGGATCGATGGTTGGGAAAAGGGGCTAGACAAGATCACTTCAATCATTTCCTGTGGCTAAAGACAATTTCTTGTTGGCAGTTGTAGCACTTTTTGACTGGTGATATTAATAAATATATTTGCAGTATTTATACTTTGGAAATGTGTTTATAATATCATTTTATCTTGTTATTTCTTTTCGCATTATTTATGTTTTGTTATATTTCTTTAAAGAAATGGCAAATGCATCATGTGTTACTGTCGATTTATTCTGGTTTCATTTGTAAATGTACATCAGCTAATAAATTTGATGTTGTCATTATAATATATGTGATATATTTGTGCACTGTGTTGTCTTGTTTAAATTTCAGAATTTCTTCTGATGAGTTTAGGGTTTTCCTTCATAGTAGCATTATTTGCAAATTGATTCCAGGGTTAATATTTCCATGATCCTGATCAGGATAGGACATTTAGGATAGGTTAATGGTATTTTTCTTTATGTATTCTACAGAAAACCTATTGAATCAAATTGTTACATTTACATTTTGATGAGTTATCTTTCAATTTTGTTATTAATGTACATGTGTTCATAGTGTAACTTATGTAAATTGATTGAATCTGTTAATATTTCCTTAATTATTTATTCTTGTATTCACAGATTAATTGTTTAACTGGATTAATTTCTAGTTACTAGATGTGTAATTTATCAACTAACTCAGTAATTATCTGCAATAGTTTGCTTTGTATATTCATAGGTGTATTATAAATTTAGTTAATAAACAGTAGTTTCTTTTTCCTTTTAAGTTCCTCTCCTATAGCTGGGAATAATTTAGGGAAGGCAACAGGGCCTTAATCCCGTTAGAGACAACTACCTAACGACTGAGACCATCTTTGAAAACTTTTGGATTGGGTTGTCTCTTAGTTGACTATTGTGCCAAATCCGGACCATCAACAATGGCGCTAGAAGGAGGGCCAGCTTAAGCAAATGGCTGATGAAAACAATCCTATTCACAAAATTAATCATCCCTCCACCCCTCAAATACAGTCATCATCTCAACCACAAACATTCCAGTCATCACAATTAGATGAGACCCCATTGAACGATACTGTTCGAAATCTCATTCATCAGTTCAATACTAGCAGTGCCCATCCATATGAAGAACTTAACCAGTTCGAACAGGCCATCAATGAATCCCACAGGATTTTAACGAGAGCCTATTCAAATCTTACTGGAATCCAACCCACCAAAATTCCTCTTCCACAGATCAGACGTCCGTGCACTCACCATACTGAGTCTGCACCTGAAGAACAGGATCAACCTTTAGGTGTCTTCCTTGAACGTCAATTACAACAGTCTCTAATAGGCACCAGTCAACCCTCATCTTCTTCAGGACCACCTGCTACAGGAGGGTCTAGTCGACCACCATCACCGCCACATTCACCTCCTCACATTTTTCAAACACCACCTTCACCACCTTCACCACCTTCACCACCTCCATCACCAAGGAACATGGCAGGTTTAAACCCCAACCCCAATGCCAATATTCCATGGTTAGCTCAGGATGCGGTTGCTGTGCCAGGCGATCAACATCCTTTGCCTAAGCATCCTGAGAAATTGTTGCCCAAGTTCAATCCCTAGCTGAAAGAGCCCGCGGAAGATCATGTTAAAAAATTCATGCTAGCAGTTCGGATTTTGGATGTTGAACACGAAGACGTAGTCTGTCAACTTTTCCCCTACACATTTGAGGGAAAAGCCTCGACTTGGTATTTTTCACTTACCGCTGGTTCTATTACCAACTAGAATGAATTCGAGTTGGCTTTCATGAATAAGTTTGGAGACGATAAGACTCTAGCTGTGTTGGTGTTAGAATTATCTAGGATCTGTATGGAAACCAAGGAGAAGGTTAAAGATTTTAACCAGCGGTTCTTGACTCTTAGAAACAGAATTCCTGCCACCTCAAAGCCGGCTGAAGATGTCACTAATGAATTTTATACTTCAGCCCTACCCGTGTCTATGGCCATGTTTTTCAGGAGGGCGTCCAAACCCACTCTCACTGAAACCTTTGATGAAGCCATTAAGGTCGAGAAGGACATGTCTGCTATTAAGACGAACCCTGGGGTTGACACTGATTCTGCATCTTCTTCTCACAAAAAAAGTGAGAGTCCTTCCAAAACCACGAATCCTGATAAGAAGGGTCAAGATGCACTAGACTTGGACAGCCTCCAAAGAGTCATAAAGAAGCTATCCAACGAGATTATTGATTTGAAGAAAGGTACTTCTGAAATTATATCGAATAAAGAACCACCTAGACAGCTTTTTAGAAGACCATTCCAAAATACAGCTGTTAAACAGACCCCTCCCTCTAAGGCTAATAACGTGGATGAAATTAATAGTTTCCTAAAATTATTAGTCTCGAGCCTAGAAACGTCAGCTGAAAATGAAACCAAATCTTCAGGACAGAATTCTGAAGATACCCAAGGCACTGATAATAACACTGAAGATAAACCTCCTCAAGTTATCAGTCACTTCTGGGATACCACGGAATTGACTGACGATGAAGATGTGGCTGTTATGAACGTTAATCAACATCAATATAATACTAGGAGCAAGAAAAATCAGCCCTCAGGGGAACCCTCCACAACATCTACAGATGGCAGTTTAACTGTCAAAACAACAAACCAACCTTCCAACACTAAGTCTACACAATCTCTTGATTTAGAGTATGACTTGGTTGAGGATTTGAAGAAAATCAGAGCCAACATTTCCATCTATGAACTCCTTAAATTGCCTGTGATTCGAGATAAGATGATGCAAGGAGTTTCTCTAAGTAAAAATGGCAAAACTTCCTCCACTCAAAACAGTTCTGCTAGTTCCAAAGACAACCAAACAAAATCTTCAGTCAACATCTCGTCCATAGGTAAGAAATCAGATTCCTCAACCCCTCCTTTTCTGCTTACATTTGAAATCTGCAATCGTAAAGTACACAATTGTATGATA
This sequence comes from Pseudotsuga menziesii, assembly GCA_001517045.1. Taxonomy (NCBI): domain Eukaryota; kingdom Viridiplantae; phylum Streptophyta; class Pinopsida; order Pinales; family Pinaceae; genus Pseudotsuga; species Pseudotsuga menziesii. The sequence goes on along the minus strand of LPNX010112414.1, from coordinate 126,484 downwards.
GATTTAGGGTCTTTGAAAAATGTCATGCCATATTCAGTATGCAAAAAACTTAATGCAGTCCCTGTGCCATGTGATACGAGAATTGTGAAACTTAACCGATCTAATGTAAAGGTAATAGGGAAGTTGAACGAAGTATTGATAAGATTAGCCTCTAACCCTCAGGTTCATTTCATCATTGACATAATTGTTGCAGACATCCCTGAGGCATATGGCTTATTCCTCAGCAGAGATTGGTCTGAAAAATTGAAGGGATATTTTGCGACGGACTGGTCACATTTATGGATACCTCATAATGGCTGTCCAAACAAAATCAGAATTGATCAAGAGCGTTATATGAAGCACACAGTCACCGAATTGGATGACTCAAATGAGCCAGTGTTATTCATTGATACTATAATGGGCAATTACATGGTTGATTCCTTTTTTGGAAACCTTGAGGCTGAAACATCATCAGTCCAAGATCCAGAATAGCAGTCCAAAGTTTTTCATTTCACACAAGTATCGGATGAAATTCCAGTTCGAAACATCGCACATTTGGACCTGAATGATGGCCTTTGGTCTTTATACTTTGACGGGTCTAAGTCAAAGGAAGGAGCTGGGGCCAGTTGCCTGTTAATAGATCCTCAGGGAAAAAGATACTTTGTTGCTTGTAGGTTGGAATTTGAGTGCACCAATAATATTGCTGAATATGAAGCTCTTATTCAAGGGCTGAAAAAGGCAATTGATCTAGGGGCTAAAGCTTTGGTAGTGTTAGGAGACTCTGAAATTATCGTTAGATAGGTACGCAACACTATACATTGCATTGCTGGACATCTAAGAAATTACCAGATAGAGGTGTGGAATTTATTATTACCATTTGACGCTTTTAACATAAATTCTATTCCTCGTTATTTGAATAAGGAAGCAGATCTCCTAGCTAATGTTGCTTCAAGGTTAATTCCGTCTGAAGGGATGCTTGCTGATTCTTTCTTTGTTGAACTGCTTTTCAGACCTTCCATGCCTGATAACATCATCAATTTGAGATTCTTTGACCATGATGAGTAGTTAATCGAGTTTTTGACCATGAAGGACACTTTCAAAGATGCAGTCATCGATGAAATGACTCATGATGAAGATCTGTACAACTTTGCGGTAATTCATAAACCTTGTTCAATTGAGGAATCTCTTAATCAGGTCAGTACCCTTCCTATATCTGTAATTAAACTTGAGAAATTCTATGATTTGAAGGATAAATTTAAAGATGCAAGGAACTGTAAAACCAACAGCTCTACTATGCAATCTGAAGTCATAAATTTAGGCACCAAAAACAATCCTCAATGTGTCAATCTGGGCAGTACATGTACTCCCCAAGAAAAAAAAACCTTTATACGACTCTTTAATGAGTTTAAGGACATTTTTGCTTGGACATATGACGATCTCAAGACATTTGATCCAAACATAATGCAACATGTCATCCCCATGAAACAACAGGCCAAACCTTTCCAACAGAAGTTGAGGAAAATGCACCCTAGCCTAGAACCGGGTGTTAAGAAGGAGCTTAACAAACTCCTCGCTGCTAGAACAATTTTTCTAGTGCAGTATGCGCAGTGGGTGGCAAATCTCGTCCTGGTTAGAAAGAAAAATGGTGAAATTCGGTTATGCGTCGATTTATAAAATCTAAATAAGGTTTCAGAAAAGGATAACTATCCCGTTCCTCCTATGGAAAAGATCTTACAACAGGTTTTTGGATCTGAAATGTTTTCACTTTTAGATGGCTTTTCGGGATACAACCAAGTGCTGGTATCCAAAACAGATCAGTTGAAAACAACCTTCAGAACCCCTTGGGGAACTTATGCCTACAGGAAAATGTAATTTCGCTTAATTAATGTCGGAGCAATGTTTCAAAGGGCAATGGATATTGCGTTCAGAGGCTTGAACGACCAATTTGTTTTCATTTACCTTGATGATATAATTGTCTTTTCAAAAAATAGGGCTGATCACCTAACACATCTTAGGAGGGTTTTTTAACGTTGCAGGAAATATGGGATCTCCCTGAATCCCAAGAAATCCATCTTTACGGTTACGGAAGGTAAGTTATTGGGTTTTATAGTTTCAAAACAAGGTATCAATATTGACCCTGAACGTACCTAGGCTATATCATAGATTTATATGCCTCACTCAAAGAAAACCATGCAGTCATTTCTAGGGAAGATAAATTTTGTCTCCAGATTTATTCCTGGTTTCACTGAGATTGTCAGACCACTTCAGAAAATGATTAAGAAAGATGCTGATTTTAAATGGTCTGCTCTAGAAAAACAATCTTTTCATGATATATTAAAATCTATTGTTGAAGCTCCTACCTTAACAAGCCCGGATTTCTCTAAGCCATTTATTTTGTACACTTTTGCTTCTGACTCTTCATATGCTGCTGTTTTAACACAGAAAAATCAGGAAAACAATGAAGCTCCTATTGTTTTTACGAGTTCCGGTTTGAAAGGTGTAGAGCTCAACTATCCAGAAGTAGACAAACAAGCATTTGCTGTTTTTAAATCAGTAAAACATTTTAGGCCTTATCTGCTGAAGTCACACACTAAGGTTATTGTGCCATATTCTGCAGTTAGCAATCTTTTGGTGCAAAAGGACCTGGGTGAAAAGCGAGCTCATTGGGTTACAACACTTCAGGAGTATGACCTGGAAATCAAGCCTTTAAATATTGTCAGAGGAAAGGGACTTTTCAAGTTGGTAGCCGGATCTTCAGATATGTCTGAATCTGATATGCACTTCGTCGATGAACATTTTTTGTTCGAAAGGGATGTTTTGCCAATCTCAGCCCCCTCTGATTCCTGGTATCATGACATTAAATTTTTTCTGTTGCATGGAAATGCTCTTGAACATTTAGATTCCCATAGCAAAAGGGATTTGAGATTAAGATCTGCACCTTATCAGTTGATCGATAACATTCTGTTCAAAAAGAATTTCGAAGGGGTCCTCCTTCGTTGCTTAGAAAGGAATGAAGCCGATAGTGTGCTGCCTCAATTACATGCAGGGCCAACCGGGGGACACTTTGGTGGGGAAACCACTGCGCATAAGGTACTCAAAGCTGGATATTACTGGCCCACATTGTTCAAAGATGCATATGCCTTTGCTAGGAAATGTCAGGAGTGTCAGAGAGCAGGCGGTAGACTTAAGAAAGCAGCATTACCTCTCCAGCCTGTTATCATTGAAGTCCCATTTCAACAATGGGGTTTGGACATTGTTGGTCCAATTACACCAGCTACCTCACAACAGCACAAATACATTCTGACAGCCATAGATTATTTCACTAGATGGGTTGAAGCCATCCCCTTTCGAGTGGTTAACTCAGAACAGGTGATGTCCTTCCTTGATTCTTTTATTGTCACCAGGTTTGGTGTTCCCGAATCCTTTATTTTTTACAATGCAACCTATTTTTATTCTGTAAAGTTAACAGAATATGCATTGGAAAAAGGCATAAAGTTGAAATATTCAGCTAATTATTATCCTCAGGGTAACGGATTAGCTAAATCTTCCAATAAAAATTTAATTAAAATTCTGAAACACACAGTGGTTAATCATCATAGAAATTGGCACAACGCTTTATCAAATGCCCTATGGGCTGACAGGGTGACTCCCAAGGCTGCCATAGGTAACTCTCCTTTTTTCTTGGTATACGGTAAGGAATCTATCTTGCCTCCTCATCTATTTTTAACCTCTCTATAGCTTTCCCAGTTAGTATAAGAAACATCATGTTCTGCCATGAACATAGAATTAATACCTTGCTTAAGCTGGAAGAAGAAAGAGAGTTAGCCAGAAAAAAATTCGACTAACATCAGAAGATAGTGAAACGCTAGTTCGATCACAGAAAATTAGCCAGTAGGGATCTGGAAGTAGGTGACCTAGTTCTGAAATGGGACAAGGAGCATGAAGACAGAGGAAAACATACTAAGTTCCAATGCCTGTGGCTGGGACCGTTTATCATTGTAGAAAAAATTGGTCCTAGCACGTTTAGGTTGCAAACACTGGAGGGAGACACCGAGAACCTTCCGATGAATGGTCATTTGATCAAAAAATATTTATGTTGATCTCCATTAAGGGATTATCCTGTATATACCTTGTGTGGTTTTCTTAGTTTGTGGAATTTTTTTTTAGTGTGTTTATTTTACTTGTTTGCTTTGAATATTTTCTCATATCTATTTGCTATTTTATTTGCATAATTTTTTAGAGTGGTCAAGTCATTCGACTTCCAGCTGATGATTTTTCACCAAATCATGTGATTGAACTACAAATCATGCATCATGATATCACCATCCTGAAAATTGTCATACTTTTTAACGTCTTGAACAGTGAAAAGTTTTTTCGTCTTTCTAGATTTTACCAGAAATTTTTTTAGTCATGTAAATATAAATTAATAAGATCAGTCTCTGCAGAGATTTTTCCAAAAGGATTAAGGCAGTATTTGTCTAGGTTATCTATTTAAGTCTTTTACGCCACTCCCTCTCGTGAAGAGAATTAGATTTGCCTCCCCATCTGCTAAGATAATCTCATTGGAGATTAAATATAACTATGATCTGGCCATGGTTGGATTTGAATATTTCTTAAAATAATCTGAAGGACAGAGGGTCTCATAACGAGCCAGTCTGTTCAGGATCATAGGTTTGCATTTAGTAACATTGTCATTTCCGGTCACCAAGCCTAGACAGTGGCCCTTGAAAAAAAAAACACCAAGGGATAAAAGGTCTCATTACGAGCCGGTTTATTTACTGTAATGCAGATTGGTGACTGACATGGTTACTACCTGGTTACCAAGCCAGAACCATGGCCTTTAGAAGTATAAATATATATATATATAAGGGAAAAAAGAAAAATAATCGTAACGGTTCAACCTAACCAGAATTGTATATCTATAACTGGCAGATGGGATACTGACATTCTTTGGGCTTTGAAGCAACCCTGTCGAGGCTATGGACGCCTGCTGGCAGCAGGGCCATGCTTGTGGTATTGAGATTTTATTCTTCCAAAACCAAGCCACTTACTGTTTTACTTCGTTTGGATTGATTTTTGTGAGAGACCATATTTTTATCAAATAAATAGTTAAAAGTGTAGATTTCTGGTAATTTTTAGAAATGTGAAATTCCTCAATCTGTTTAAGATGTTAAAATATTAATTTCTGTATAATGGTACACATGAAGGATCTAATTCTTCGATTGCATGATTTCAGTCTCCATCTGTTGTGCCCCTACCCAACAGCCTTAAAAAACAAATTTCATCAAACAAAATAAAATTTTGTTTGATGAAATGTTTGAATTTCTTATTTCAAATCTAAAGAATCGGAAGCTACTGAAACGATCACATTCCATGAGCTACTGAAACAATGAAATTCCATGTTTTTTTTACAACCTTTGTGAACTATTATTAGTTGACATAAATCACTACATTGAAATCATTATTTTGAATTGGTTTACCTTTCAAATTAGGGGGTGAGCATTTTGATTTCCATACCTTTCACTATAACCTGATCATAAGCCTTATTCGAACACTTATTACTTGATATTTTTATTTGTGTTTAATGTGAAAATTTAATAAGGTTGTGAAATTGGAAGGTCGATTATTGTATTGTTTGGTACCTTATCAAAGTTCATGCAAATTTTATCTCCAAGGCTTGTTGTTTAATCTTCGAATTATGTACAATCCAACCTTATTATTTGATCTCGATCTTCATGATATGCTCCATATCGTGACTTATATTTTTGCACGTAAGGCTTGGGGTTGATTTGATGATTTATGTTGTTTCATAGGCTCGCCATTTATGAAGGTTGAGATCATTATACAGTAAGGTCGACATGTTAATGTCCAAGGCCCATCCCTTGTGGTCATTTCAATTCGTGTTGCCATATGATCCACTTGATTGTAGATTGATATGGTATCATTACACTCATACATGACTCTGTAAATCACATTCAATTGCAAGTACGTGCTCAGCATCATGGCTCCCTGCTCGTTGAACACCTGTATCTTATGCGATGAGTGGTTTTATTACGATCGAGTCGAATAAATAATGGCAAAATGAGTTTAGTCTCGAGTCTTCGCCGTCACTTTCTATTACCTCTCTATGTGATCATTCCTCCACCCATGCCGAGTTCTTTTCTGGGCTTGCTCATGTCGTATTTTGTCTATGAGAGAGTCAGGTTTCATTGCTTGTGTTTTCTGCTCGGTTTGCATCCTGAATGTTCGCTCTCCAGCGTTCTATCTCATTGCGATTTGTGGTATCTCTTCTGTGTGCAGCTGTGTGCATTTGCGCTTGCAGTCATGGCTCCAGTGGTTAGGGTCAAGCCCAATGACACAAAAATCCTTGATGAAAATCCTGAGCTTCTAGCTAAGGTTGAAGCAGTTGGATGGTTTCCATTTATGCGCGAGTTTACAGACTCAAACCCTGAGGTGACTAGGTTATTTGCTCTGTCGCTGGCCGATGCTAGGGTTAAGGTGGCCGACCTCCAATTCAGGGTTGATGAGCATTCAGTTGCTTTGGCTACCGGGCTGCCATTGACAGGAGAATGTTGGTTCAAATCCAAGAAGATGAAGTCTTCTGACTGGAGACAGATGTTGAAGAACCCTTGCCAGGATGTGTCCTTTAGAGCTGGTGTATCGTAGAAATATTTCAAGAAAGAATGGCGACCGATTTTAGATGTTATTCACAGGTATGTGACCTGCGAGGGTATTCTTCCCTCAGATTATGTCTATCATCTTCGATTGATGGCTGTTTTTCTCGGCTTTCCTATTAATTTTCCCTATTATTTAATTCAGAGCATGACCAAGATGTCTTCGGCCATTAAGAAGGGCCTGAAGAACATCGGTCGGAGTCTGTTTCATCATGGCCTGGTTAGGATGTTGGTAGAGAGAGAGTTGTCTAAACGAAATCGGTCATGGGATGAATTTCTTGAATGGAATGGCTTTATGGCATTCTGCCATTGTCAATTCGATTGTGCTGAAGAGTGTGCAAGACATCAAGAGCCTTATCAAGTTCCGACTTCACCTGTACCCGAGCCTATGTCAAACCTTGATGATTATGTAAGCCCCTGCATTCACGATGATCCTACTCCCACTCCTGTGTGTAGTCCTGGTACTCCTATGCCTTCCAAGTGTAGGAGGAAGTCTTTAAATCTATCCCCTATGACGCCGAACCGTACTGACAATACTTGCAAACAGATGGGCAAGAAGCCGAATGTGAAGGTTACTGGCAGGTTCATGAGGAGTATGGTGGCCAGGGTTAGTGCTATTAAGTCTTCCATGAGTAATAACATAGACATTGAAACAGTTGTGTTAGATGACGAGGAAGATAAACCTGTTTCGCATGATGGCCTTGACATGGGTACTGAGCCTATCATTCACTGTGCAGATAACAGTCCCCATATCTCTGATACAAATCCTCAGGTTGACCCTATTGTCGATCCTCCAATTAAGGGCAAGTCTGTTGAAGTAAATTTACCTGGTCCTTATCGAATTGATGAAGTAATTCACCCATTATTCTTAAACTGTTTACTAGAAAAAATACGTAGAATGGAGGAAGAAATAGCAGAGATGGTAGCACATCGTGATTGTTGGAGCAGGGTCCCGCAGCTACAGAAGAAGCTGCTAGTTTTGGTGGAAAGATATAAGTTTTGGTAGAAAGAAGACAAGGCAGAGCTACGACGCCGTAGCACGTTTCCAGCTGGAGATTAGAGCTGGAAACTGTGACTTTTTGGGATGCGAAAGTCAAAGAAAGGCAACGGTACCTGAGCGGCCGAGAAGGGAGAGCTCACCCACTGCATTGAAGGCAGCGGCGGAAGATAGGAGGGCTCAGCAACCCTCATAAAGAAGAAGGAGCAACGAGGCTCAGGCATTGAAGGCGAAGGACAGAAAGCAGAGAAACGGTGCATAGTACCCATGGTCAGTGTCGGGAAGCATGGAAGACTGCAGAGAGCTGTGGTGTGATGGGAAGCGGCTACCTCAAGGACAGAGAGGACCGACTGTCACTAATTAGGGTTTGGGTTACTGTTGGGATAGTCCCACAGTGTTGTAATGGCGAGACCTTCGGGCCGCCTATAAAAGCTTGTATTTTGTATTGTAAAGGGTTGGTTGGTTCGTAGGATGAGTCGTTAGTTGGTCAGTTGATTATTTTTGTAGACTCAGGAGTCAGTCAGACAGAATGTGTTGTAACAATCCAGACACCTAGCTTGTCTATGAGTCATTTGAGTCTTTATGTAACCATCCACAGAGAGGACAGAGAGGGAAGGATATATTGGAAGAAAGGAAATATAGAGATAGAAATAGGCCAGAGATCTAGAAGAGATCTCGCACTGCATATGCGGTGCAACAGACTGTGCTAACTTCCCTCAAGATATATAATAGAAGCACAGTTTGGTGGACGTAGCTCCCATCCTGGGGGTGAACCACGTTAAATATGCGTGTTATGTGTTGCATGAATGTGATTGTACTTGCTTATTGTTACTGGTTATCATGCATATAATGTTAGTTGCAGTAAGTGAATGTATGTATTGTTCAACTCACGGTAATGCAGGAAGATAGAGATAAGTTGAGTACTTTAGTAAGCTGCTTAAAGACTCCTTTATGTCTGTTTCTAATGACCATTTAATCACAATATAACTTCTGGGAGGTAGAGTTTCGCACATCGACACAGTCAACGCTAAGAGTGCAAAGTCGTAGTGGTAAGATATCGCAGAGAGGCGATATCGCACCGGCAGAGGAGCTGCGGTGCGCGATACTGCGAGTTGAGGGCTTAGCGTTGCGGAGAGGTTGGGTGTCCCGCGGTGCGCAGAGATGCGATAAGGTTGGAGATATTATGAGTAAGTGGAATTTGTGCGACGTGGGAAGAAACCATGCGACTTGCGCATGGATAAGAATCGCACAGCTAAAAAGTGCTGCGAGTAGACGGGGACGTGCGATGCGCCGATATAGCTGACCTTGTAACTCACAGGAGTAAGAGAAGAGAAGTAGGATGCGTAGAACCTGGTCCAAGACACTTGAGTCTTAGCCAACCCATTAGATTCACTTCGGGTGAGACTTCAGGTCGCTTCGCGGTCTGTCGCCGAAAGGGCCAGTAAGTTAGGGGTGTTGTTGATTGATTATAGTAAACTCGGGTCTGCCCATGCAATCAACAAATGGTTTCGTTGCCGGTTTAAATGACTGGGAGTTAATGTTCTGTTGGCATCCTACTAGGGAAGAGTTTCACCAGTGGCTGGATTCATACTTAAGGGAGTTCTCCAAGAAAGAGAATAGGAGTCCGAGACTAAGCATAGAAGCCTGGTTAGAAAAGCATATCGCTTCAGACATACACGCTATATTTTTTGCAACCTATGGAAACAAGCTTTTCAACTGGTTATCCAAGTTGACAGATGAGAACAATTTCAAGAAGAAAAGAAACATTGTCTGGACACCGTAGTTGATTCAGACCGTGCAGAACCTTGACAATCCGATTACGAGAGCAGTGGACTTCTGGCTGACAAGTGTGCTAGAAGGCTTTGTTACAGAATTCGCAGTTGACCAGAGAAAGAGCTTCAACGCAGCTGAACGATACTTCTTCAGAGGATATCATGGTAAGTACCTAAGATCTCTAAACTTGTCCCTTAAGATGTTGCTATATGAAAAAGGAACAATGGATCTAGTCTCAGATGAATAAGTAAAGATAGTAATGTCACAAGAGTTTGAAAGTGATTTTGATGACATTGGACGAACACGTAGTGGAAAGAAGTATAAAGTAGATTTTAGTTCTCCTATATTTGAAGACAGTTCAGACATTATTAGACAACAAAGCCCTAGCACCACAGAAGAACCAGAGGGGGGTATCCCTTACCACCCCTATACTCCACAGAAGCAGACAGGGACTCAGAATAACCCCGTAGGTACTCCATCTAGTAGCTCACAGTCAGTACCTACTCCCGCTAGAGCACCTTCACCTACACCATTGAGTGGTAGTACCCCAGTCAGTCAGAACCCACCACAGAGAAATAGAATGGGAGACGACATGAAGCTACCTATTTTTAAAGGTACAGGAGCAGAAGACCCGGAATAGCATTGGTTCCTATGCGAAGCTATGTGGACCATTAAAACAATCAACGATGATAACCTTACACTTGTACAGTTGGTCACCACACTCAGAGACAGAGCCTTGACATGGTACATAAAGCATACTACATTACCCAAGACGCTTGCCCAGGTCAAGAACGCCATGATTAAAGAATTTAAGAAACCTAAGTCTAAGTCTCAGTGCATTACAGAGCTTAAGGATATTAAGCAGCTACCATCAGAGTCAGTATGGGACTTTGACCAGAAATTCAAAGCTCTTATATACCAAATAAGTTTTGAGTTTGTGCCGGAGCAGCATAAGGAATGGTTTATTGCAGCACTGCTCCCTCATATCAGAATGCCACTAATGCAGCAGAAACTTACTAATCAAGACGAAGCGCTGGAGATGGAAATGAAACTAGAGGCTTCACCTTTAGCAGAAACCAGTACAGGCATGACAACTCTACAGACCCAGCTGGCCAACCTCACGTTACAGATACACGAACTTAAAAAAGGGAAAGAGGTTATGCAAGACATATGGTGCATAAAGTGTAGAGCACAGGGCCACAGTAAAGACAAATGTCCAGTCTTTGCAGAATATTTAGCGTCAGGGGCTCCTAACCCCTTACCACGAATGCAAGGGCCATGGTGTGAAATATGTAAAACACAAGGACATCCACCTCAGCAATGCCCTTTGCTTCATAAGTATGTACAGACACCTAAAAACCTATATTGTATCTTCTGTAAATCCGTCGGGCATGATCAACAAGACTTCCGAGCTTATGATCTCATGTCAGAAAGAACACATGATGTGTACAGAGTCCAAGCAGACACACAGGGTCCAGCAACAGGACCACAACCGGATCAGACTTATGGAGGCCGTGGAGGAGGATTCAGAGGACGAGGCCGTGGAGGAGGCTTCACACGAGGAGAAGGCTTTGGCCGAGGAGGAGGTTTTGGCCAAGGTCATGGACCAGTCACTTGTTATAATTGTGGAATCATAGGACACTATGCTAGGGACTGTCAAAACGCCACTACTACTTGTAACTACTGCAAATCGTATGATCATACCATAGAAGAGTGTCCTATCTTGATAGCTAAGATCAGAGACCCTAAACCAGCCACACACCAGAACATCCAACTTATCGTTGCTGAGAAGGCAGAACCAGAACCAAGAGTCAACATTGTGACTCAGAGTGGTGCTTCCACCAGTGGCACATCGCAGGAGACCGGAAAGAACACAAGTCAGGGGTGGGTGCACAGAGCTCCTAGTAAAGCAACAACACTCGACCTACAGAAGAATAAAGAGACCTTTCATGAAGCCAAGGCTTCCTTTGATGAACCTACACTATCAAGACCGCAGGTACCGCCATCTAGGAGCGTACCGCAACAAGTACCTTCTAGCGATAGCCCTGAGCAGGCACAGCAGGCTACCACATCGGGAAGATGTGACGAGGATGAATCGACAGGAAGTGTACAAGCCTTCCTGCACAGCTGCTTGAAACTCCTGAGAAATGATAAAGCTGTTGGTGAGCTGCAACGTATGATAGATCAGTGTCAGCAACACTCTCTCTCAGGCAGTGCACACCGCGCTGTCCATAATATTACAATACATGCAAGGACAGGAAGAGAGATGAAATTCACAGCGCAGATTGGTGAGTTTGAAATGGATGAGGTTGTCTTAGACCTAGGATCAGAGGTCAATGTTCTAACTAAGCAGACATGGGAACAGATGGGTAGTCCTCAATTAGCCCTATCACCTATCCACCTGAGATTAGCTAATCAGCAGCGAGTATCACCATTGGGTCGACTATCGCAGGTGCCAGTTGATATTGACGGAGTTTGTACTTTTGTGGACTTCGAGGTTATAGAAATCATTGGTGACAGTCGACCATATCCAGCACTATTAAGTATTGATTGGGCAATTGGCAGCAAAGCTGTCATTGACCTATAGAAAATACAAATGACCTTTGAGGATGCGCAGATCCGGGTCATCGCACCGCTGGATCCTTACCAAGGACCTAGATATATTGAACCTATCCGAGCAGAGGAAGAGGCACATAACATTGATAGTCTCTACCAGATGACTGCGAACCAGAATGACTACATCAATCCAACTACAGAAGGGAACATTAATTGGCTATGCGACAGCTCATGCGCATCGGATTCGGATGTTGGTCTAGAAAACTGGCAGAACAGACTTTAAGAAGTCTCAGCGCGTAGATGTGCATTTATCAGTAAGTCACTGCGATGGATTGGCGCCGAGATCACTGAGACCCCATCATATCATGGTCTGACAGATATCCAAGATTTTTTTGAACAGTTTGAGCAATAAATTCCTCATGAGCAGAGGATCGCAGCTATGGACCTTGCACTTCGAGCCACACCTGCAAGATGGTGGTATGCGCATAAAGAGAATATCGCATCATGGGATAATATAAAAAGACTGATGGCGATCAAATTTTCTGACGACAGAGGGTATGTTCAGCACAAGTACACAGGAGAAACTGACCCTAGGGTACACATTCAGACATGTGAACAGAACTGGTCGAACATTCCATAGGATGAATGGGTTCACAGATTCATTCACACATTGGACACAGTTCCAAAGAACTGATATACAGATACTGAGCTACGCAAGGGAACAACCACATGGCTGCTTATGATAGATAGCTTCCTACTCACTTTTGCATTTGATTCAGAACATCCAAGTGTTGCCCAGGCCCTAGACATAATCAAGACAAAGATTTTTGAGGATCACACCATCTCAGTACCAGTCCAACCTGAGTGGACTACCCAGCTAGAAGAGGCGTTGGAATGCTATAATTTTGCATCAGAATCAGAGGAGGTGGATGAGGATCCTCGCAACACCAACATTCCAGAATCAGAAGGCACTCGCGAAGTGGAGGGACCATAGTTAGAGATTCTAGCAATCACCGAGCCCATCAAGATTAAAAAGATCAATATTGGCACAGATGCAGAACCTAAGTTTGCCTCTATTGGAGACTACTGGAATGATGAAACAGTCGGACAGATTGCATATCTGCTACATGACTATCAGGACCTATTTCCCACCAAGTTCACAGAGATGAAGGGAATAGTTGGAGACTTGGGAGTCATGAGGATACCATTAAAGGAGGATGCTAGACCAGTTAAGCAGCGCCCATATAGATTGAATCCACGCTACAAAGAAAAATTAAAGGACGAAATTGATAAAATGCTAGCAGCAGGCATCATTGAGCCAGTAGAGGAAAGCGAATGGGTTCGCCCTATGGTAGTGCAAGAGAAGAAAACAAAAGGGGACATCAGGATCTGTGTTGATCTACGAAAACTCAATGATGCATCACTTCATGATCCATTTCCAACACCGTTCACTGATGAAGTATTAGACAACGTGGGAGGACAAGAGGTCTACTCCTTCACCGACGGGTTTTCAGGCTACCACCAGATCAGAATACATCCAGAATATCGGTCCAAGAACACCTTTGCAACAGAATGGGGCTCGTTCCAGTATACGGTAATGCCCTTTGGTCTTAAGAATGCACCAGCTATATTTTCTAGAGTAGTAGTTGCTGTATTTAAAGAATACATTCATAAGTTCTTAGAAGTATATTTCGATGACTGGACTGTATTTGGGTTAATCGATAAGCACATAGGCGATCTAAGACTGATGTTAGAGAAATGTAGGCAGTACCAGATTTCTCTAAACTTGAAAAAATGTATATTCTGTGCACCATTTGGTATCTTGTTGGGTCACATTGTTTGCAGACAAGGCTTGATGGTAGACCCCGCCAAGATCGCTATCATTGTAAACCTTCCAACACCTAACTCAGTCAAGCAACTGAGGGCAGTACTTGGTCATGCCGGGTACTACAAAAAGTTCATCAAGGGATACGCAAAGATTACAGCGCCGATGGAGAAATTGCTCAAGAAGGATGTAAAATTCCTATGGAACGAGGAATGCCAGCAGAGTCTAGACATACTTAAGAAGAAGATGGTTACAACACCCATCCTAGTATTTCCGGACTAGACTAAGCCTTTCCATGTACATGTGGATGCATCTGGCATCGCATTAGGAGTCGTCTTGACCCAGCCAGGAGAAGGGGATCTTGACCATCCCATCGCATATTCCAGCAGAAAGCTATCCACAGCGGAAAAGAACTACAACACAACAGAAAGGGATGGATTAGCTATGGTATATGCGCTGCAGAAGTTTAGGCACTATCTATTGGGCGCCTCGTTTAAAATGTTTACTGACCATTCTGCATTGAAGTACCTAGTCAATAAACTAGTGTTAGGGGGGAGAATCTACAGATGGTTACTCCTCTTCCAGGAGTATGATTTTGAAATCATTGTGAAACCAGGAAGACTGAATGTAGGATCGGATCATCTGTCGCGGTTAGACTCAGGAGAAGAGCCCAGTAACCTAGAAGACAATCTGCCAGATGTGCCGTTGTTTTCAATACAGATTGCAGATGAGTACTATGCCGACATTATTCAATTCCTCACACAGGAGTAGCACCTAACGAGTTTACTAAGCAGCAAAAGAAGCAGTTGGTTGTTAAAGCAGCAGACTTCACCCTCATTGCAGGATTCCTATACAAGTTAGGCCCGGATAAAGTTCTACGCAAATGTGTAATGCCGCATGAAAAAGAAGTTATTATCAGAGAAGCACATTCAGGAACCGCAGGAGGTCATTTCGCTGGAAAACCGACTGCGCAGAAAATCTTAGAGGCAGGATTATGGTGGCCTACATTGCACAAAGACACCAAGGACTTTTGTAGATGCTACGATATCTGCCAAAGGGTAGGAAAACCCTCGTGACGCGATGAAATGCCGCTGCGATCACAGGTCACGTTACACGCATTTGACAAATGGGCTATAGATTTTGTGGGTCCTATCAACCCACCAGGGAAGCGCACTGGTGCGAGATATAATATTACCGGAACAGAGTACCTCACCAGATGGGTAGAGGCAAAAGCAGTAAGAAATTGTGATGCTGCTACAGCTGCACAGTTCCTTTTTGAAAACATCATCAGCAGGTTTGGATGCCCAGTAATTTTGATGAGTGATCAAGGTACATATTTCTTGAACAATACTATTGAGGCATTAACAGAAGAATTCCAGATCTAGCACCATAAGAGCACTCCCTACCACCCACAGGCTAATGGTACAGTAGAGGCCTTCAATAAGATTTTAGAAAATGCTCTTACTAAGATCTGTAATAGCCAGAGGAATGATTGGGACCTTAGAGTTAACGCTGTCTTATGGGCATACAGAACCACATGTAAGAAACTTATGGGACACACACCTTTTAGCTTAGTATATGGACAGGAGGCTGTTATGCCTATGGAGTATATTCTCCCCAGTTTAAGAATCGCTCAGATTACTGGGATGACTGATACAAACACAGTCGAAGCAAGGTTAGCACAACTTCTTGCCTTAGAAGAAGACCGGTTCATCGCTGGGTTCCATCAGAGAGTGCAGAAGG
>LPNX010112414.1:92859-110766 GCA_001517045.1 Pseudotsuga menziesii | reverse complement strand
CGTGATCAGATCTCAGCAATTATGACAGATCAGAATGATGGGTAGGGTCTCGTCCAAGTAATTATGATGACCAACGGGGTTGACCCAGGAGGACCGTTGCATCCGGTAGTATGCCTTCAGCATAAAAGCAGACATCCTTCAAGTAGGAAGGGTACAGTTGTCAAATATCGAGAGCTATGCAAGGCAGTGCTAAGTGTCCATTGTGCAGAGCCAATTAAGTTGCAGCAGGAGAAGCCTGTTGCAGGTGGCTCGAGGAAGAGCCACAAGTAAGTGTTAAGGGACTGTTGGAGCAGGGTCCCGCAGCTACAGAAGAAGCTGCTAGTTTTGGCGGAAAGATATAAGTTTTGGCGGAAAGAAGACAAGGCAGAGCTACGACGCCGTAGCACGTTTCCAGCTGGAGAGCAGAACCAGAAACCATGACTTTTTGGGATGCGAAAGTCAAAGAAAGGCAACGGTACCTGAGCGGCCGAGAAGGGAGAGCTCACCCACTGCATTGAAGGTAGCGGCGGAAGATAGGAGGGCTCAGTGACCCTCATAAAGAAGAAGGAGCAACGAGGCTCAGGCATTGAAGGCGAAGGACAGAAAGTAGAGAAGCGGTGCATAGTACCCATGGTCAGTGCCAGGAAGCATGGAAGACTGCAGAGAGCTGTGGTGTGACGGGAAGCGGCTACCTCAGGGACAGAGAGGACCGACTGTCACTAATTAGGGTTTGGGTTACTGTTGGGATAGGCCCACAGTGTTGTAATGGCGAGACCTTTGGGCCGCCTATAAAATCTTGTATTTTGTATTGTAAAGGGTTGGTTGGTTCGTAGGATGAGTCGTTAGTTGGTCAGTTGATTATTTTTGTAGACTCAGGAGTCAGTCAGACAGACTATGTTGTAACGATCCAGACACCTAGCTTGTCTGTGAGTCATTTGAGTCTATATGTAACCATCCACAGAGAGGACAGAGAGGGAAGGATATATTGGAAGAAAGGCAATATAGAGATAGAAATAGGCCAGAGATCTAGAAGAGATCTCGCGCTGCATATGCGGTGCAACAGACTGTGCTAACTTCCCTCAAGATATATAATAGAAGCATAGTTTGGTGGACGTAGCTCCCATCTTGGGGGTGAACCACATTAAATCTACGTGTTATGTGTTGCATGAATGTGATTGTACTTGCTTATTGTTACTGGTTATCATGCATATAATGTTAGTTGTAGTAAGTGAATGTATGTATTGTTCAGCTCACGGTAATGCAGGAAGATAGAGATAAGTTGAGAACTTTAGTAAGCTGCTTAAAGACTCCTTTACGTCTATTTCTAATGACCATTTAATCACAATATAACTTCTGGGAGGTAGAGTTTCGCACATCGACACAGTCAACGCTAAGAGTGCAAAGTCGTAGTGGTAAGATATCGCAGAGAGGCGATATCGCACCGGCAGAGGAGCTGCGGTGCGCGATACTGCGAGTTGAGGGCTTAGCGTTGCGGAGAGGTTGGGTGTCCCGCGGTGCACAGAGATGCGATAAGGTTGGAGATATTGTGAGTAAGTGGAAGTTGTGCGACGTGGGAAGAAACCATGCGACTTGCGCGTGGATAAGAATCACACGGCTAAAAGTGCTGCGAGTAGACAGGGACATGCGATGCGCCGATATAGCTGACCTTGTAACTCACAGGAGTAAGAGAAGAGAAGTAGGATGCGCAGAACCTGGTCCAAGACACTTGAGTCTTGGCCAACCCATTAGATTCACTTTGGGTGAGACTTCAGGTCGCTTCGTGGTCTGTCGCCGAAAGGGCTAGTGAGTTAGGGGTGTTGTTGATTGATTATAGTAAACCCGAGTTTGCCCATGCAATCAACAGTGATGCCATGAAAACTGAGAATTTGACGATGAAAGAGAAAAACGATTCAGATGGTAAATGTATGTTGCGTCTAAAGAAGCATAAGAACAAGTTAATTCGAAGAGTGATGAAACTGCAACATGAGAATCAGAAAAATGAGGAAAAGGTTCGTGAGCTGAATGCTCAGGTTACTCTGATACAGTTTAAAGGTTATACGCAGAATCCAGCCACTGGTGTAAATATATAGGTGTTTAATGCTCCTGTTAAATCATGATATTTTGGGCACACTCACTATTGTACATATGTTTAGGAAGTTTTCAGGTTTGAAGTTTGTAATTAAAAGCAGCAAGTGATAATGAAGTTATTTTTGTTTCAGGTATTGTTTTTAATTGATTGATGGATTATGTAATTTAATTTGTTTACTCTCGCGTATGTGTTAATTGTTTTTTACTGTGTAGTGTTGTAGATGATTTGGTTGATGCATTTTTCCTGGATTTTGGTGATCGCTCATTTTCAGGATGATCCCCGGAGAATCATGAACATATCGGTTGAAATCATGTTCAATAATGGATATGCAGTTTCCCAGGTGTCGCTAAGTTACTAGTGTCTTTTATCATTTTTTGATTTAGCGTCATAGGTCGAATCTTTTCAATTTTTGGGATATTATAACGTACATAGAAAATGACAATTTCATTTGTCATTTTTCTATTTTGAATGAAATTGGTTAAGATTATGATGATGTAGTTTCCTGCTTTCTAGAACTACCTCTTTTTGAGATTGAATGTATTTAAAGGAAACATGGATTACTGTAAAGGGGGATCGATGGTTGGGAAAAGGGGCTAGACAAGATCACTTCAATCATTTCCTGTGGCTAAAGACAATTTCTTGTTAGCAGTTGCAGCACTTTTTGACTGGTGATATTAATAAATATATTTGTAGTATTTATACTTTGGAAATGTGTTTATAATATCGTTTGATCTTGTTATTTCTTTTCGCATTATTTATGTTTTGTTATATTTCTTTAAAGAAATGGCAAATGCATCATGTGTTACTGTCGATTTATTCTGGTTTCATTTGTAAATGTACGTCATGTAATAAATCTGATGTTGTCATCATAATATATGTGATATATTTGTGCATTGTGTTGTCTTGTTTAAATTTCAGAATTTCTTCTGATGAGTTTAGGGTTTGCCTTCACAGTAGCATTATTTGCAAATTGATTCCAGGGTTAATATTTCCATGCTCCTGATCAGGATAGGACATTTAGGATAGGTTAATGGTAGTTTTCTTTATGTATTCTACAGAAAACCTATTGAATCAGATTGTTACATTTACATTTTGATGAGTTATCTTTCAATTTTGTTATTAATGTACATGTGTTCCTAGTGTAACTTATGTAAATTGATTGAATCTGTTAATATTTCCTTAATTATTTATTCTTGTATTCACAGATTAATTGTTTAACTGGATTAATTTCTAGTTACTAGCTGTGTAATTTATCAACTAACTCAGTAATTATCTGCAATAGTTTGCTTTGTATATTCATATGTGTATTATAAATTTAGTTAATAAACAGTAGTTTCTTTTTCCTTTTAAGTTCCTCTCCTGTAGCTGGGAGTAATTTAGGGAAGGCAACGGGGCCTTAATCCCATCAGAGACAGCTACCTAACGACTGAGAGCATCTTTGAAAACTTTTGGATCGGGTTATCTCTTGGTTGACTATTGTGCCAAATCCGGCCCGTCAACAACACTAAATCCATCAATTGTGTGTATCTTTGATTCAGTAGATTCCTCTTGCAGCCTTTATTTTGGTTCCATGATAATAATAATAAAAAGACAAGACTATTTGTCCTCCAATCCATATACCATCCCACCCTATAGCATGGTTTTCAGAGCTGCTCCCCCACCACTCCTTCATAGGAAAAAATATTTTCTGAATATCTATAAGAACTGGAAACATTGGGACAAGAGCCTCTGATAGAAAATGGGTTTAAGAGGTTAACCCATCGGGGGTACTGAACAGGCTTGCTGACAGTGGGTACCATCCTATGGTATGACTAGGTAAACCCAACAGGGTACTGAACAAGCCCAATTGAAAGAGGGAAATTTTCCTGAGGAGGACAGCTTGCTAAAAAGAAAGAGAAAAAGTCTAAAAAATAAAAAAAAAAAGGGGAAAGAAATATGAAAATGACTTTGTGATAATAATGGTTGTTGTGGGTCTGCTGGAGGAAGGTATGCATGATTGATATAAGGAAAATAAACTCCATCAATCTGCCATTTGAGAATGTTTGTAAGTTGCACTTAAGACCCTATTGTCTAACTCATACTATACCTAGGATATAACTATCCTATAAGTGGGAACCATAAACTTAGGAGTCTAATGAACTTGAAATGCAAACTTTCTTAATAATTACTTGAATAACGATAAAACTTTGAGAAGTAGTAGGGATGAATAGTTTCCTATAGGCTTTCCTAACTATCTATACCCTCATGTTTTCCATTTTAACCCAGTTTAATTCATTCATGGCATGAGGATGTGCCATACCTTCGGTCTGGGGGAGAGAGTCTCAATTTATATGGTCTTGATAAGTATGAATTATTAATAATTGGTAGAATTGTATGTATTGAGAAATCTTAAGATCATTTTTTTCTAAGTTCTAGTTTTCGTGTAGTAATAAAGTTGGCTTTGTTTTGCTGAACGATTGCCTATAAACTATTGATTATCAAGCAGAGTTTTCCCACTTCCGATTCATTTATGGCCCAAGGATGTGCCATACCTTTGGTCTGGGGGTATGTTGGGCCCTGAAATTGTCTTTTATAATGATGTTATTTACAATAATTTCCTAGCCTATTTACCGAAATCTAATACATTTATCTTTAATTTGTCTATCTTTTACTATGTTTTCATCAATTATAACTTATAAATGTAAAAGAATATTAATTCATCATTTTTGATGTGTTATTGCATTTAGTGCACATTTTGGCACTCCATTCAGCCCCTTCTTTCGGTCCTAAATTCTACACTAGGTTTAATGGCATGTTTTTATTAGGTTCTTGGTTTGTTTTATCCTCGCCCTCTAGTTCTCACCAGTCCCGTGAATACCTGCACATGCAAAAACCATGAGTGATGATGAGCTTTGAACATTGGTTTAAAAAGAAATAAGGAAGAAAACAAAAAATATTAGAAAGATGAGAATTAATAAAGAAAATACAAAATAGGAATTAAATATTAAAACCACTCATACTAACCAACCCATAAAGTGGATTGTAATAAACTTATTAATTATTTAGAACCATATTTCACATGCTTAATACATTTTAGTGAGTTCATGTATATCACTTATTTATAACCATTTTTCTTAAGACTTCATGTTTCATATATATTACCATTTCATGTTTTGGAAATTAATTGAACGCATGTTTTATGTAGGCCATAAAAGATGAGCTCGCATGCCGTGAAGAAGAAGAGTGCACCAGAAAAAAAGATGGAACCTAGCTTCCAAGAAAATAAAACCCAATTATAATCAAACTTGGCACCCAGTCAATAAAAATCATCCATGAATTAAACTTAGCATCTAGCTCATGATGTAGCTCATTGTTCAATTCACCAAGCTAACCACGTTGTTGATAAAAGATTCCAGACATTAAACATTGAAATAGATTTGCAACCTGTTCATTATCCATGTGTCTGGGTGATAGCATGTTCATCAGTCTAGAAGGATCACTGTCACTCTCCTCTGCTCAACACCTCACCCATCAGTCCATGCATTTAATTGATGAAGGAGCTCTCGTTCTAGAGACTCACCACCATGTGCTCTCCTCTATCCGACACCACATCGTCAGCCATGCTAAAGAAGGAGCCTGCATGCCATGTTCACATTGAAGAGAACCAGACTCATGCCGAAGAAGGAAGATGCTTGTGCATTGGTGTTTGATTAGTTTAATGGTTATTATGGTTGCCTAAATTTAGAGAGCAGTTGACCACTAAAGGGTCGACCTGCTCACCCTTGTAAACAATATATATATCGGCCTCCATGTGAGATCTAGAAAGTTAGTTGCCAGCGTATACAATTTGTGAAAACTCTGTTCAAAATTAATAAAAACTCTATTTCAACTGCGTATGTATGTTTCTATATTCTGTGGAGTGATTTATTGACTTAGACGTAGCCTCTGATTGCTGAGAAGGGCCCCTCAACAACCAGAGGTTCTATTTGTACATATTCAGTAGTTTCCTTTCGTTTTTGCAAATAAGTAATTTTGTTTTTATGCCTGTGTATTTAGTTTTCCTATAGATGACATTCTGTTGTTGGTAAAACTATATTTTTCCTTTGTTTTTAGTTTATGCCTTTAGAATCCATAAGGCTGGCCATTCGTCCCTCTGTTTAGATTCTTTTTTAGCTTTCTGTCCGCACCTTAATCCAGTCTATCTTTCAACCTTTGATTTGAATTTAGATAGAATTTTCTAGAATTTGCAGTCATTTCTAGAATTGTTAATACTGAGTTTTATACAGAGATAGTTAATTAGGTTTTATGTTTATTTACCAAGACTTTAACATATAATCTTGTAGCTTTATATACACGTAATTATATAGTGTAATTATATAGTTTTGCAAATCTTGTATAAAGCTCTGCATACATATAACCATTTATGCATTAATCCCACGTCAAGTTTTATGCACATATAACGCTAATTCGGATGATGTAATGTTAAAACTTATTTATTTTATATTTATTTATAGTGTGTAGTTTAGTTTGTAATTGGTGGTTTATTTTGTTTCTTTAGTTTGTAGTTTAGTTTAGTTAATTTATATTAATTTAGTTTGTAATTTATACTATGTTATTCAATAACGTTTTTAACTTTGTAATTTTGTAATGGTTAGTTTTGTAAAGTATTGTAAAATTTTTTACTTTACATTGTTTTTAAGTTTTTAGTTTTTAGTTGATTTGTAAATTGGTTTAGTTAGTATACATTAATTTAATTTATAATTCATATTAATTCATTTAATTAGTTTATTTATTTAGTTTGTATTGATCAATATTTGGTTATAGTCTTTTCTTTCATGTTAATTATTTTAGATTTTGTTTTGTGATTTATAATATACATTTTATTTTGAGCATATTTTATTTTACTTTTAAGAATAAGTTATAAATTTGGGTTTACATAGATTTTATTTTGGTAGTTCATATTTTTGTTTCAAATAACATAAGTACTTATATTTTGAAAGTTTTCGTGAATATATTATTTTGAGTTTGACGTTTTAACTAATTAAATATGGAATTAATTAGATAGGTGCTATATTTATTTTTTATCTTCAACTTTAGTTTAGTTTTGTATGAATTTAATAAATTTTGCACGATAGATTTTGAGCATTAGGAATAGGGTTTGGTTTAGATTGTTTTCATTTTTGGTTGTATCAGATGCATTAATTTTTAGTACTTTAAAGTTTTATCTTGAAAGTTCTCATAGCTTAAGTTTAATATAAGTTTACTTTTCAAAGTTCATAGATCGGTTGTTGATTAGGTTAGATTTGTTAAACTAGTCTGCTTACATTAGTTTATGATTCTTCACAAAGTATTTGTTTACACTTGGTCCTTAGATTAATGTTTCAATCTACTTTATACAATTGCATTGAGTTGGATAACTAAAGTAGGATAGTTGGTTAGTTTTCTCTTTTGAAAATATAAAGTAGTTTCACTCATAGAATAGATAGATTAATTGCTCTTTTCACTTGTAGCATAATTTCTTGTTTTATAGTAATTAATTTCATATCTGCTTTCATAATTAATTTCAGTATTTTCATTCATAGTTAATCACATGGTTAAGTAGATTCTCATCCCTGCATAAGCATCTAGTTCATGCATTCATGAAATAGTTTAGTTGATTTGTTGCATGTTTTGAATATTTAAATTTACTCTCATTAGATTATATTGCTTTCAGACCAAGTGACCGCTTTCCTAGATTAGTCATTGCAATTTCATTTCATAGAATGGATTAGGATAACGTTAGATTAGATTTCAATCCATAGTTACTTTTCAAGTTCTTAGTTAATTTCCTGTTTTCATAGATAGATTAAATTCTTGCATTTAACTCATGATAGTCATGCATGTAGATTAAAATCATATAGTTGCATGTTAGCACATTTGAAAATTTAGTTAGCTTAGATTAGAATAAGCTTTAATCATGCACATATAGTGTTTGCATCTCACAAGCTCGCTTCCCGGGTTGACAATTAAGTGTTGAATTAAATAGTGCATATTTTTCCCAACAACAAGAAACCCCTAGCAAAGATATCAACCTGATTGTACCAATGATAGAGATTGAGCACACACAGATTATTTATTCCATTAACCCAATCCACAACCATATTTGAGTCTCCAAATACCTAGAGTTCAGGTAAACCCATGGTATTTTCCACAAATAATAATCCGTATATGGCCAATAACTCAGCCTTGGAGTTGGTACTGATGCCACAACCCAACCAGATCAAGAAATAATGGTCTTTGTCCAAGTATAGTATTGCACCTGCTCCATTGATCCGAGTAGATGCAGCACCATCAAAGAAGCTCGTGACCTCAAAGATATCAGGTCCCAGACCAATTTCCCTACATTTACCTTTTCGATGCTTCATAAGGTAGCTCTCTATCAAATCCATAACCTTCAGTAGAGCATACTGAATAAATGGATGTCCATCATTGAAAACCAGTTCATTCCTACACAACTAGATGATCTAGTTACAGAAAAAAAGTAAATAGAAATGTTCCTTACCATCTTTCATCCAATTTTCTAACATAACCAGCAAATCAACAGTATCATTGCAATGTACAATGCCCAGGATCATGAATAATCTTCTATGGACATCCCTTTCGAAGCCACAATCCACAAATAAATGCTGCACGGTTTCTCCATCCTATCGACATAGAATACAACAAATCATACCAAACCATCCCTTCATCATGAAGTTGTCCTAAGTTTTGATCTAATTATCAATACAGAGAAAATATAAAAATTTGATTTTGGTCGGCCATTGGCTCCTCCAAAGGTCTGGCCAGTTCCAGCAGTGATTGTAATCCCAATAGGATTCTACAATGTAGTGGTAAGCAAGTCGGGCCATGACTTGTCCATCTGAATTGTTGTAAGACCAGACCAAGGTATCCGAGCAATTAGATAGTGTCAAACCCAAAGATCCTAGTGAAACCGTGTATGTCTCCCACTCCAACTTCCAAGGTCCACCCAAATCCAGATCATCCATAGACATCCAAAGTGAATTACAATTTCTTATGAAATTGGGAAAATAAATTTGGTTCACGGTGATGATCCCATAATCATGTAAATAGCAAATCAACTCCCTAAAAAAAAAGGACAAATCCTCCATCCCAACCAGTGGATCAATGCCAATCATCACTGCATTACTAGAGCCATCCTTTGAGCATAACAAATTACAAATCCACCTGAGGATCCTAAGGAAGCCATTCCATATTATAGACGTGTTCTTGACAGAGTGAGATTCCAGTCTCAACCAATTATAAAGAGAGCACTTCTTGACATATTTCACCATCAATATATGATTCCAAAGTCCATTTCCCATGATCCACAAGCTTTTGACCCTCGGTGCATCATTGAAGCCACAAAGATATTTTATGTTCCAACCCCCCATCTCCTATGGTCAGGATAAGAGCTCCCACTTATCCAAGTGCAATCTCTTTCGAGTCAAGCATCCACCCAACAAAAAAATTTCCATTAGTCTCTTAAGGCAACGCAGAATCACACTGGGGATTCTCATCAGCGAGAACCAATATACCGATAGTGCACATAATACAGACTTTATGAGTACAAGACGACCCCCAAGTGAGAGGAATCGGTAGGTACAATGACCTATCTTCTGTTCAAAATGTTTTATTAGCCAAGTCCATTCCACCACTCTGTAGCTAACTGGTCTGAGCCAAAACCCAAGATATCTAAAACCCAGATGAATGTCGTCAATTATGTAAGGTAGGAAAACCTTTATCTTCTCAAGAACATCATAAGCAAAATTATTAGATAAAAAGGAAGATTTATTAGGACTAATATCCAGACCTGTAGCCTCCATGAATAGATCCATGATGCTCCTGTAATGTCCCCATTCATCACAGGACCCAAAACCAAACATGAGAACATCGTCGATGAACAGTATGTGGGTAATCGATAAAGTGGATGACAATTTGATCCCCCATAAAGTCTCATAGAGCTTCTCCTCCCTGCGGATGATAAGTCTTAACCCTTCGATCATTAATAAGAACAACAATGGGGACAACAGGCACCCCTGCCTAATCCTGAGACTGGCAGAGAAAAAAGAAGTAGGTGTACTGTTACAGAGAGAAACTTCTTCTGGATTGGGGTGTACCACAATAGACAGCTAGACATGAGAAATCAATTCCTTCCCAATATGCAAGAGAAACCAAACATATAACACTAAGGGACCTCGAATCATACCTTATTTTGGGCAGTTGAAGTAGATCCCCATTGAGCTTTTTCCAATCCTACTTTTGCTAACAATTTGCTCTCAACAACAGCCAACAAGACAAGCATGCTTTTTTCCTTGGATACAAGACAAGCATGCTATATAATATGGTGTTATATATACTCTATCATATATAATAAAAAATGTATAAGCAATTAAACATATCCATGGATTCAATATTCATTCAAATGCACATTATTGGACAGGAAAAGATATTTCTATTAATCAAATCAGAGATTACACAAGTGACAACCTCTGTCGGCATGTCTATGAACCATAGAAACTGAGTCCTCCACCTATGCCTCCACCACCTCAATCCTCCATCTCTCGATAGAAAGCTCACCAGCAAAGGAAATATTGGGAAGAACACAAAGTTCTCCAAAGGGACAAAGGGATGCAGAATCAAGTATATACAAACTGTGGAAACAATGGACTATAGTTTCCTTGCTCTCCAATCCCTCCCTCTTCAATGTATCCAAGGGGTTCCTTATATAGCACTCCAAAGGGGTAATGGAGGGTCAAATCTAAGTGATCTCAAGGCATATGTAAGGCCGAGAGTCAAGTGGTTCAGACTCATATGAAGGAAAACTCCAAAATTATTTGCATTTATGCACACATCCCAATGTATGTAGGTTTGAGGTCAAAAGTCATGTGTACACACGAATATGGGATTAAAAGTTGCGTACAGAAATAAACAAGTTTTTTTACGGATGAAATTGGAAAAATAAAAGTATAATATCAGTCGATGGGGTCAAAAGAGTCTGCAAAGGGACAGGGAAGGCCTTAAATATGTGATCAACCATGTGTGGTAAAATAATCTATAATAGATGCCTCTTAATGTGTGAGGTCAGATGGGTAACATGATGGCCGAAATACATTATAAAATCCATCCTAGAAGTGGAGTGATGAATAACCAGGTGGAAGAACTAACCATCCATCAGTATAGTACAATAATCAATCTCTACATATGACTGCAAATACATATAGCAGTCCCAGATTCATAAGAGTACAATGGCCATGAATAGGCATGATATACAAAATGTGACATGTGTCGTCATCACCGCGTACAATATATAATAGATCAGAATCTCCATGATGAAGATATAGAATGGATCAATATCTCCATAGAAGCTGAAGATATACAATGGATCGAGATCTCCATAATGGCTGAAGATACCTGACATACACTGGAATCAAATCATGAAAGCTGAAAACTATGAACATTGGCATGATTAAGGAGGTAGCATATGTGTAATGCCACCAAACTGGAAGGTCTTCTAGAAAAAAACACTACGAGTACATGTCCTACTATGTGAATAGAGGTGTCAAGGTCGAACATAGTAGTCCATCATCTGATTACCGGTCATTGATGTATACCATTAACAAACGTGAGATCACCCACCGATAATCATTAGAGGAAATTTCAACTCAAAAAGGGCCTTTTAACTCTAATTCAAATTCCATTTCATCATGTTTTAGCCAATGAAATTGCTTTAAACTTGAAATACCGTATAGGTCTTAAACCCTTTTAATATAAATTTGGGGATAGGTATCATAAAAAAACTACTTTTTTATTTGTATTTTCGACATATCTCCTCGTGTTTTTACTCAAATTTTGATTGAGAGATCTCATTGGATGCGAAATTAAATTCCGCATCCAACGAGTACCCACTCAGCATACTTTTGAAATATGCCGCTACCCCAAAAATAAGAAATACTTGAAAAAATGTGATGATGACATCATCATCACATTTTTTCAGGTATTTCTTGTTTTTGGGGTAGCAGGGTTCGTCAAAAGTATGCCAAGTAGGTACTCATTTTATGCATAATTTAATTCCACATCCAACGAGCTCTTTTGATCAAAATTTGAGTAAAAACACGAGGAGATATGTCGAAAATACCGACAAAAAAAGTAGTTTTTTCTTTTCTTCCTCCAAAATTAATAAATATTATTTTATTATTTTAACTATTATTTTATTAATTATTTTTAGGAGGCCCATTTTGAGTTGAAATTTCCTCTAATGAAAAATGGGAATCAAGGTACTAGAGTGCAATCTAACAAGTCTGAATATATGTGTTGAGGTCGAACACTTTGAAGAATACATCGATCAGGGGACATTAATGTATTCCCAAAACTGTCGATGGTGAGAGAACCTACAACTGATGATTGTAAGTCTCAAGGCACTCAAATGACTCTAGAATCCTATCCCATGATAAATGATTTGAATTCGATGGGATGGAATCTGCTGGAAGGAGGGCATGGCATCCCCCGTCAACCAACATGAGGTTACTCAGCAACGCTGTATAATTTGGAAGAACTCGAACAAGATGTGCATGAACTAGTAACCCTACCGAGAATGGATGACATGCAAAGTCAAGACAACTGAGGAATAGCCGACACAGGATTCAACTTCCTTCAAACAAGAGAATAAATAAAAGTGGTGACTGAAGGTAGGAAGCATGGACTCGATATGCAAACTAGGATATCTTTGTGACACATGAGGCATTGACAGAGGCTCCATAGGGACTAAAAGCTTAACCAGTCAATGGAGATAAACTCAGAGTAATGAGTATAGCTCCTAAAGTCAAACTAATAACCCAACCAACAGATGTGATATACAATGCTCTGTTCGAAGGAGACACAACTCGACTGCTGTCAAAGATAACATCTTTTCCTATCCGACTTTTTTGTTTTTTGATTTTTTGATTTACTTTTTCAAATATTTTGAAAATCTTGAAAAGGAATAAAATTGATTTATAGTTACAAATCTAGGAGGAGATGAGTGTCAGGGGAGCAAGAAAACTAATTCCAAGTAGCAGAACATACATATTCTCAATGCAAGGAAGTTTGTGCAGGATAATGACACTCAGGGGAAGGTCCCCTTTGAGTAGAACAATGGGGAATCAAGCTGCAAAAGATATTTAAAAAGGCTCTGCTTGGCTAGACATGACACAAGCTTGGGCTATATGGCTGATAATCAAAGTCAAGAAAGTTGGCATAAGGCTCAATAAGGCAAGCAAAACTCATGATAATGCAATTACAACTTGACATATATAAGGGAGTCCTAGGGGAATGGCCAGCATAAAGTTCAAGAGGAGTATGAGGCTCTTGCTCAAAGACATGGCGGTACTATACAAAGGACTCCCACACCCTAAAGGAGAAATGTCAACATGGGCACCAAATGCAATACATGATCTAACTAGGGTACCCATGTATGGGAAAGCTCTACCATTCACATAATGTCACTTCTAAAAGCAACATGAAGGTTTCGTGACAATATGGAATGGGTTCGTACCTAGGGTTAAGATGAAACAGTCATAAGGTCATGCAAAATGCAAGCCGATATGAAATCATAACCTATATGTGAGTTTAGACATAATACCTAAAATAGGAACGAATGGGTCAAAGACATGGTCAAACCGCACTCAAAATGGGCTCCTACAACATCCAAGTAGTTCAAATGGTCCAAAATGGTCAGAAATGGTAAAAAACTACAGAAATTGGGTAAAATTTTCAAAATATTTCTATAAAATAGTGAAAATTAAAAATTTTCATACCATTTTGAATTTTTACCCACCATAGTTCATTTAAGTCCATAACTTTAGAAGAATTTTTTGGGAGCAGCGTGTGGTGGAATCCCTCCATGTTTGATCCAGGTAAATTCCCTTGCTCCTCCCCTTCATTTTCATGCAAAACAAATTAAATTTTCATGGTCAAATTAATTTTTTAGGCCATCCCGACTTGAGTGTTTTGGCTTAGGAGGATATCGGGCATCTTTTCGCATATAGGACTCACCATACGTGAAAAATGCCACAAAACCGTGTATGTACGTGGCTGTTTTGCAAACAGTCGCGTATAGGGCCGCAAACATGGTTTTTATGGGAAAATTTTGATTAAAATTTGTGTTTTCTATGTAGGATGGTACTAGATTGGAGAGAGAGAGAACATGGTGATGTTGAGGAAGTTGTTCAGGCTGTCCTCATGGATCAACAAGAATTACAGGCATGCAGGTTATACAAGTTTTGGTGTCTTGGCATATTGAGGGCAAAGCCAAGACTACTCTAGCTGTTGATATATTACTGGGATCCAGAGTCTAAAACCTTTTATATAGATGGGATGTCACTCAGCATTGAGGTTGAGCACATATATTTCATCACAGGTTTGTCCCGATGAGGGGAGGTGGTGAACCTCTGATCTCGTGGGCCAAGAGGTGGGCTAACTATAGAGGAATACATAGTTGTGTACTACTTTACCAATATAGAGAAGGTTGGGAGTCAAATCCTGACAAACACGATTCCAATTATGGGGATGAAAGCCATACTATTGGCATTAGGCAGGATTGCAGGTTTGGAATCACTCCACCAAGCCTCACAACCAATTATGTTCTATGCAGTACAGTGTATGCGGCCTACAATATATGAATGGAGTACTACGCTGTTGAGCAACATGAAACAACATCTCAGTGACTGCAAGATGGATAGGGTGTGGAACTTCGGGTTTGGCAGCATACTGAGCACATTCTTTTGTGAGCGGGTGTCAGGGATAAGCCCTAGAGTAGAAATTACTCCACATGGAGTCCAGGATCCAGCCCAACGACACTAAGCTAATGTCATGCACAGACTAGGAGGTGGAAGGGTGGCTAACCCCTACCCAACAGATTTCTTTCCATGGTCGCAGAGATAGCTCATCACCATAGACGACTATCCCTATGTAGGGATTGACTTCCGCAGTGACCCAGACATTCCCCTACCACCGAGAGCGACTTATGGAGACATAGGTAACGAATCCCAAACCCACTTTTAATTTTTGAATTATTTAATTTTTTGATATACACTGGTACAAAAATGATAAATTAATGACTAAAAAATGACTAAAATCAGGCTATAAACGACTATTTTTGAGTCAGTGACTAATAGTAGCTAATTTTCACTATTTTATAGCTAGTCATATTTCACTTAGTCATTAATAGCTTGACTTATTAGTCATTGATTTAGTCATTGATTTAGTCACTGATTGCAGCAATTAATGACCAAATATACGATTAAATAAACTACTAGATGATAACATATTAATGACTAAGCTAAATACCAATAGATACAAGAAATTAGCTACTAATAGTCGTATATATGTGAATTTAGTCATTTTTGTAGTCACAAATTTATGATAGGGTAAGGAGGAATCGAACCATCAACCTCCTGCCTATAATTAGGCGGTACTCTACCATTGAGCTAGCACCCTTTAAAAAGTTCTTATTGCTTGATAATGATGATATTCAAACAAATTTTGTATTATTCAAGCATAAAAAGTAATGATTATCAAGTTACTATAGATCCATAATGGCTTACCCTGTACTAGACCTTCAAGTCATTTTTGCACTAAATAAATGCATTTGAAAGACTTGAAGGACTATTAAAAGGTAAGCCATTATGTATCTATAGTAACTTAATAATCATTATTTTTGTATGCTAATTCATCACATTCTATACAAACAAATCTTTTCAATGATAACCAATCCAAAATAACCAATTAGCACTCAAATAATGCACCAATCAAACATCCCCTTTTGAAGGGGCAATGCAATTCCTATACTAACCAAATTCATTTTGATTACAATCTTATGACACATTTTAGAACCACCCAATATATTGAAAACCATTGGAAAATATGTGAGTTTCAACAAACTCAATTTCAAAAAAACTAATCATGGCAAATAGAAAACCCTAAAACAATGCACTATTACAAATGTTCATAATAAATCCTTATAGTGACACAAAATCTTAATGAAAAAATCAATTGCCAATTGATTCACCAAATGATTTCAATTTTGGGTTGTGGTGATTTCAATTTTGGGTTGTGAAGCTTGGGATTAGAGAGAATCATTGTTGATAGAAAAGAACTTTTATGCATTGTCACAACAATAGAAAAATAATATTATAACGATCATTGTGTAGTATATACACATATTTGGTCTTTAATGAATACAATTAAGAACGATATATCACTTATTGCATTGTATCCATTGTTGTCCACTAATAAAATATCTTTGACATGCCTCACATAGGACAATCCTTGCATCATCCTCCACCATCTTTGCTTCAAAGTTGCGAATTCGCAATCACATATGGGAAAAAATGTCCGCAACCACATATGGGAAAAAATGAAAAAAAAATTGATGGCCCTAATTTAGAGTGAAACTGGGGACTTAAAAATATGTTCTTCCATAATCCTTTGTCTTGTTCTAGGAATTTGTCCCCAATTCTCTTTAGATCCAACTTCATCAACGACAAGACTTACACTATCCTTGTAATGTCATCATGAAATTGAGTCCTTCATTTAATGGGAGAATAGAAATTAACATAAAATATGGTTATCTAGAAGATAACCAATTAGCTAATTTTCAGTTATTATCCCTAGACTCTTTTACAAGGAAAGTTGAAGAGAATGAGACAAACCTCTTCTCCCGTAATTTAGCCTCCTTGCTAACACGAACTTCCTCAATCTTCTTGATGGCTTTCAAAGTATTTTGAATATTTATATCATATCTCTCAAGCATGTTTCTTCTTCTCTCAAACTCAAGTGATGTGTCTTGTTTGTTTCAAAGCAACGATATTAACTGAAAATTTTGCATGTCTAATAATGTCATCAAATTAACTCCATCCACATCCAAACATGTCCTTAGGCATTTGGTATGGCATAAAAATGAAATGGTTTTCCTTGCATTCTTCAAAATTGTTAAAAAAAATTACTATTGTTGCAAAAATTGACTAATCTCAAAGTTTGTTCTGGAAACTATCTAAATGCAAAGAGATAGACCCAAATAAGTAATCATCTGTATTGCAAGTTTGGATGAAAATTGTGGCACAACATGGGAAAACATGTCAACATGTCTCATAAGCACACAAAAGATACCATAATAAGTTCGTTTCCATGTAGCTTTCTGTATGGTTTAGTCCACTTCACCTTTCGAGTGTTACGTTTCATTTTGAAATTCTTATGACATTTGTAACAACAAAACCGAAATACCTAAAAATGAGAAAAAAGAAGTTAGGAGATAGCACTATCATTTTAGTAGGCTAGGAATAAACTGAAAAAATTGCAAGATATGGCTTTTTTGGACAGCTCAAACTCAATGTAAAATGTTATATTAATTGGATGACTCCTAGGTTCAGGATGGATAACAACCTACCTGTTTTCCCCCCCAACCTTAGCTCAGTTAAAACAGGTGGAATATTCCTTTTGAAATGTGTCATTTATCCATGTTTATAAAGAAATAAATGCAGTGGTAGACCTTCTGTCCAATGAAGGCTTGAGTTTGAATTTCAATAAAACCTGGGTCCTGCATATAGGATTAAAAAGAGGGTATTGGTATGCCATATCATCCATGGAAATTCAATCTGATATTAATTCATTTGAAAGCAGTGTTACCACCTAAGATGTACTTAGTGGTTTTTTATCAAGTGAGCCTGGTGAACCGGACAGGGTTGACTTGTTTGGACTTTAAAAGGACCTTTGGAAGCACTTCTGGGAAGTGTTTGTTGTACTCTATCACATGTTCATATCCCATGGGGGAATTTTAATAAATGTTA
>LPNX010112414.1:42946-92618 GCA_001517045.1 Pseudotsuga menziesii | reverse complement strand
TTTTTAGTTTTTTCAGTGTTTTTTATTAAAATTTAACTTTTCCAAAACTTAGGCTATTTTTTAATAGTTTAATTGGAAAAATTGATTTTGTAATAAAAGTAGGCCAAATAATCAGTTTCAGTCATGTAGGTGCTCATTTTCAATCTAAGAGCACCATGTAAACCCATGGACCCACTATTTCCTAGTTTTGAGTGATTTTCCATCACTCTGGTCAGAAAGCCCCAAAAATCAATTATTGATGATTTTAATTAATAAATTGATGAATAACGGAGCAGATCCAAAATCATAGATCAGTGGATTCTCAGCCGATTTGATTGAAATTAGTCAGATCTGAAGCAGATTCACTGGATCTGACAAATCCTTGACTGAAGGAGGTGATCAAATCAAATCTAGAGTTGATCTTCAGCATCCTTTATGGGGAATTTCACCCTCCCTCTCTCCTCCACATGTTTTTGGCTCATCTGGATGAGTTTTGGTGGATGCTTCAGTAAACAGGTTGAGGTGTCAGTCAGATCAGCCCCCCGATTGACAGTTGCACTTAGTGAGAGTTAGATCTGGCTTAGCTAGACACATATCAGCCATTGATGGACTCTCCTTCAGCTGATTTGATGTGTCTCCTTGGGATTTGTGCCCCCCTAGTCTGGATCTCTTAGTTTTTGTATATATCCAAGCACATCAGCCTCTTTCAGGAGTTACAATTGGGATTGAGGTGCTGCTGCTATTGTACTATTGTTATTCTTCATTTGAAATAAAGAAAATCTTTGGAGGCAATACAGTGTGGTTCCATTACATGTGTGGATGATTATTGCCACTGTTTTACTGAGGTAACCTGTATCTGTGGTCATTTTTTGCTAATTTCTTATAGATTCGTTGTTAAGATTGATAATAAGCTTATTATGATCTTGATAGGAAAGTTTCTTTTCAATAAGTTTATTGAATATCTCTTTCCTTTGATGCATGTTTAGAGATCTTGATTTAGCATGTCCTATAAGTGTATATGCATGTTATCTTGAATCTTTGTGTATGTACTAATCGGATCTCACAAGTTTCTTGGCAAGTTCCTTGATTTCAGCTGAGTTGCAGGTTCCCACTTTGGAGAGGATGCTGATCTAGTTTGTTTCTTCATTCTTTTCAAAACCTTCCAAAAGGCATAGTCCCTCGACATTCCACCTGAAAGCTCCACTGTGGATCTTCAAGGAAACTAGCATTTCTTTCCTCCTCTTCCTCCCTCAAAATCAACACTTCACCCGGTTATTTTGTTGAGTTCATAGATTTGATTTCATTTGGATATGTTTCATCAATGTAAAATATACATAGATCTGATATTTCATAGCTCACAGTCTAGATCTTGCACTAAAAATTTTTCATAAGCATTCTAGATCTAGCTTTAGGGAAATCATCTTTTTGCATGAATTTTAAAGAAAACTTGTAGATCACATGCATTAGATTTCCTTTTGCTGTTATAAAATTTAATATTCTGAAATATAAGTGCATTTTAATTGTCTGCACAAACAGCAAGCCAAGATCCCAAGGAAAGCTTGCTTTCCTTGGTTCCCTTTCGTTTGTTTTAGCTAGTCTTAACTTCATTTTTCTGAGATAAGGTAGGATGATCCAAAGGTACTCTTAAAGTTCTTTTGGGAATTTTTTATTCTAACATGATCGCTGTATATTAGCAGGTCTGACAGAAAATAAAGGAATCTACTGTCCGAAGTGGCCTCAGGAGCGTTCAAATCCCCCCAGGGGTCTCCCTTTTCACTAAAAACTCAAAATTTTTCCAAAGTTGTAAAATCTTGGTTTCAGCCTGTATAAGGACCAAGAATTTTTTGACCAATAATAAATAAAATCATTATGTAACCAATAATAAATAAAATCATTTTTGGAATGGGCTCTTTCGAGCCCATTCCCCATCCCCCTTGGGGGGATTTGCGTCGGTGTCCTTTTCATCGCTTTCTGCTTATTTTTTTTTTTTAACTAGTATTGATCTAATTTGCAGGGTAGTATACTTGATTCTATTATTAATTTCCTATTCCAATTTTTTTATTTCAAAGTAATCATAATACTTACCCCACGATTTCCTGATTGACCCGAAAGTGGAAAGAGATTCGTGGTAGGATTAATTAAGAAACTAGAACTGTGTATCTATTTGCTTTTTTCTATCATTTGTTTATCAACAAATTTAAAATTAACCCCTCCTTAATTCCCTGATTGAGATCCCCTTGGATCAAAAGAGGTTCTTGGAGGCTTTTCTTTTAAACAAGAACATCCGGTTTAAAACTTGCTAAAATTGACAAGAATCCAGTGTGTATGCTCTGCACTTGGATTTGGTTCATCTGATCAGTCAAGCTGTATCAAAAGCACTTGGGTGACTAGTATAATTAGGAATCACTCTCCCCAACTGACAAACCATCAGGTGAAAATCCAACACCTAGATCAAACCTCTACAGTGGTAAAATACCAAAAGGAAGCGGGAACTTCTGAAAAGTGACCTCGGGGTGCTGATCTCTGTCACACCCTAACGGGTACATTATGAACAATAGCCCTATAGACTCCATTTCATCCCACATATTCCTTGCGGGTAGCCATGAAGGTTTAGTTTTGGACATACTCCAAGTACTCTCGGGTATACCTGGAGTCCCCCCTTAGCCTAATTTTAATCAATTCACACTACAATTTTAACTTAAAATATACCAAGAGGCAATTGCAAAACATTCACTCCAAAAACATGCAAGTACATTGTTGTTATTTTCTGACTCCATTCTAAGGCACTGGTTATTTCCTTGTTTTATATATATATTGTGTCTCAGCATTGTGCTTTCGTGTGTTCATCTTTTATATCTTGCCATCTTTTATTATCTATAGTTAAATTGTAAACTCCTAAATAACTCATTCAGTTTAACATCACCACACTAAGTAATTATCCTTAGTAACATAATAGGGTCTACCCCCCTTGGCTTCGTTAGGAGTTGAGCCTAAACAGAGGAGTCAAGAACAAGGTGACAGCCTTGACTCGAGACTTTCCCCCAAGGACACACTGAGTGGCTTGAAGATTTCTACCACATGACCTAGGTGTGTGAAAGGCGGCAACAGATATTTTGGCGCCGTTCCCGGCGATAAATATTTTTATTCCCGAGAATGAATTAGCTTAACTTTTTTCTAAACAACTAAAAAGATAAAAAAAAATTGATTGATCTAGTCTTTAAAAAACAAATTAAAACTCAATCCATCTGGCGACTCCACTGTCTAACATCCCTTCAAGAATTTCTACCCGAAGAAACCACCGACAATTATTCAATCCTCTCCTTGATCCTAAAGGGTTTATTAGGGAAAGATTGAATAGGCAGACTTCTCATAGAAACCTTGAATATTTAGGAGACCAAACCCCTCTCAGATATCCATCACATATTTGTAGAGAGTCATGTTCACTAATCTCAAGAAATGACGGAATTTTACAAACCCCTTGACTTTTCTCAGATAGAAGCTAGTCCTCATTACATTCCGAATGATGCTATAAAGAAGCTCCCCATATTTCAGGGCAATAATGCCATCACTGCCAAGTCTCACCTTCGAAAGTTTGAAAAGTACCTGGCCAGTTATTGCAATGATGCTTCCCATGACCATGATGATGTCAAAATGATGCTCTTTGCTTTATCCTTGGAAGATGATGCTGAAGAATGGTATTTCAACCTAGATGATGATTCATATAAAACTCTTAGTTAATTCCTAGAGGGTTTTAAGAAGAAATGGGGGGAAAAGAAAGAACCAAGACATATGCTTGCTGCCCTCCATAACATAAAGAAGATGGAGAATGAAACCATTGATGAATTTAATACTAAGTTCAGGCGTGTGGTTGCTGACCTCCCTAGAGAAATCAAGCCAAGGAATGCCTCCATCCTCATATATTACATCGAAGCTTTCACTGGTGATTTGAGGTACCAGTTAAGGGACAAAGAGCCGACCAATCTAAAAACTGCTCAGGAATTGGCCAAGAAAATAGAAAAGAATATGTAGTCTTCAGGAAAATCCAACATTCCATGGTGTAGACCCTGTGAACAATTCCACCAAGAAAGAACTTGTTATGTTGCCAATCAAGTCATAGAACATGGACTTCCTGAGGTCAGTAATCAAGAAACAAATTCAAGTGAGCCTGATCATATATACATGGTAGGCCAGGCCTACCCTTTGTTACCATCTAAACAGTACAACCCTCAGGATGAAACCATTACAGAATCTTATAGTGAAACTTATGATGAAAACTGCAATATGCATGATGGGAATCCTATGTGTTCTCCATATAATGATGACGGTCTGGAAGGTTTATTACCTTGTGACCTTTTCTCTGAAGAAGATGAGTATGGAAATGAGGAAAAGTATAGCTTGGAGCATGATACAAGTGACGAGGACTCCCTTATCCCCAATAAAGATGTTGATGAGGAGTCCTGGACATTCATGGAAAATCCAGTCTGTGACATGAATAAAGAGGAAAATAATGAACCAGAAACTTTTGATGGTTTTGTTGATTTTTCTGTCTATGGCATATCTAAAGGAGAGAGCATGGACCATGTGGCCTTGGGAAACTTTGATATGAAAAAGGAGCATGCAGTTTATCCATATGATCATTCAGAGTCATATCATGCAGAGCCACACAAAGGCATCAATAATGAAGACATGGAGATGAAGTACTGTGAAAAGTCAGATGTAATGCAGTCAGTGGAAAATCAGTCTCAGCCATCTTTTCCACATATAGAGGTTCCTTATGATTTGGAGCTACTTGGGGCTTGTGCAACGAGTTATCATTTGATAAGCCTCGATGATCAGTATGATGATGTAGTCAGTTTACCTCATCGTTCTGATTGGTATATCAGTCCTATCCAGTCATGGATAGAAGCAGCCTGCATGAGCACATACAAGTTTGGGAAGAATTTTCATGACATTGTTCATGCCTATGATCTCCCATCCATCCCGCCCATCCTGAATCATCACGCAAGTTTGCATTTTCTGAATACGATATCCTTACCTTGGCTGGTAACCAAAGACAAGGAATTTTTTTTTATGTTAATAAAATGCTTAGGTGGTTACACTGGATTTCTGATTACACTTAACCCGTTTTATATCATGCTTAGAGTAGGAAAATAAGCTCCTTTAGAGAGAGCATGTACTTTCTGCATTTCTATTTTATACTTAGTGATAGTAAAACTTTGCTTCTTTTGGTTAGTTACATTTATTTTGTTTGAATAAACCAGCTTAATGGTTCATTTGGTTTTTATAAAACTTGTGCTACTGAAGTTTTTCTTGTCAAGTTGAGATGTTTTTACAGGGTATATCAACCAAAGATTCTGGTGTTCTTGTATCCTATCCTTGCCTCAAAGACCAGATCGAGCACACGTCCCATAGTTGGAGCCAGAATGTTACCACCTAAGTTGTACTTAGTGGTTTTTTATCAGGTGAGCCTATTGAACCAGACAGGGTTGACTTGTTCGGACTTCAAAAAGACCTTTGGAAGTACTTCTGGGAAGTGCTTGTTGTACTATATCACATGTTCATACCCCATGGGGGAATTGTAATAAATTTTCTAGCATGATAGTGTCTGTAAAAGACTCAGTCTCTTAGACTTTATTTGTCAATCCGATCGGCCCAGGGTGTTTTTTCCCTTGGTTATTATTGGTTGTTGAATAAACGACTGATAATTTCTGAGTTTTTCACTCCATACCTCCAAAGTTGGGGTGGTCGGCTTGGAATTTGGCCTATTGAGGTTATTAGAGTCTATATGTCAATGTATAAGCATGCTAGACATCATGGTCGAGTCATATGAACATGTCTATGTCCCCCTAGGTTTTTTTTCAATTTTTCAATTTTTTAGTTTTTTCAGTGTTTTTTTATTAAAAATTATTTTTCCAAAACTTAGGCTATTTTTTAATAGTTTAATTGGAAAATTTGATTTTGTAATAAAAGTGGGCCAAATAATCAGTTTCAGTCATGTAGGTGCTCATTTTCAAGCTAAGAGCACCATGTAAACCCATGGACCCACTATTTCCTAGTTTTGAGTGATTTTCCATCACTCAGGTCAGAAAGCCCCAAAAATCAACTATTGGTGATTTTAATTAATAAATTGATGAATAATGGAGAAAATCCAAAATCATAGATCAGTGGATTCTTAGCCGATTTGACTGAAATCAGTCAGATCTGAAGCAGATTCACTAGATCTGACAAATCCTTGAGTGAAGGAGGTGATCAGATCAGATCCAGAGTTGATCTTCAACATCCTTGATGGGGAATTTCGCCCTCCCTCTCTCCTCCACATGTTTTTGGCTCATCTGGATGAGTTTTGGTGGATGGTTCAGTCAACAGGTTGAGGTGTCAGTCAGAACAGCCCCCCGATTGACAGTTGCACTCAGTGAGACTCGGATCTGGCTCAGCTAGACACAGATCAGCCATTGATGGACTCTCCTTCACCTGATTTGATGTGTCTCCTTGGGATTGGTGCCCCCCTAGGCTAGATATCTTAGTTTTTGTATATATCCAAGCACATCAGCCTCTTCTAGGAGTTAGAATTGGGATTGAGGTGTTGCTTCTATTGTACTGTTGTTATTCTTCATTTGAAATAAACAAAATATTTGGAGGCAATACGGTGTGGTGCCATTACATGTGTGGATGATTATTGCCATTGTTTTACTAAGGTAACCTATATCTGTGGTCATTTTTTGCTAATTTCTTGTAGATTCGTTGTTAAGATTGATAATAAGCTTATTATGATCTTGACAGGAAAGCTTCTTTTTAGTAAGTTTATTGAATATCTCTTTCCTTTGATGCATGTTTAGATATCTCTATTTAGCATGTCCTATAAGTTTATATGCATGTTATCTTGAATCTTTGTGTATGTACTAATCGGATCTCACAAGTTTCTTGGCAAGTTCCTTGATTTCAGCTGAGTTGCAGGTCCCCACTTTGGAGATGATGCTGATCTAGTTTATTTCTTCATTCTCTTCAAAAACCTTCCAAAAGGCATAGTCGCTCGACATTCCACCTGAAAGCTCCACTGTGGATCTTCAAGGAAACCAACATTTCCTTCCTCCTCTTCCTCCCTCAAAATCAACACTTCACCCGGTTATTTTGTTTAGTTCATAGCTTTGATTTCATTTGGACCTGTTTCATCAAAGTAAAAGATACATAGATCTGATATTTCATAGCTCATAGTCTAGATCTTGCACTCAAAAAGTTTCATAAGCATTCTAGATCTAGCTTTAGGGAAATCGTCTTTTTGCATGAATTTTAAAGAAAAATTGTAGATCACATGCATTAGATTTCCTTTCACTGTTATAAAATTTAATATTCTGCAATATCAGTGCATTTTCATTGGCCACACAAACAGAAATCCAAGATCCCAAGGAAAGCTTTCTTTCCTTGGTTCCCTTTCGTTTGTTTTAGCTAGTCTTAACTTCATTTTTCTGAGATAAGGTAGGCTAATCCAAAGGTACTCTTAAATTTCTTTTGGGAATTTTTTATTATAACATGCTCATTGTATTTTAGCATGTCTTATAGAAAAGAAAGGAATCCACTGTCGGAAGTGGCCTCAGGAGCGTTCAAATCCCCCCAGGGGTCTCCATTTTCACTAAAAACTCAATTTTTTTCCAAAGTTGTAAAATCTTGGTTTCAGCCTGTATAAGGACCAAGAAGTTTTTGATAATTTCAGCTCACTAATTATGTAACCAATAATAAATAAAATCATTTTTGGAATAGGCTCTTTCGAGCCCATTCCCCATCCCCCTTGGGGGGATTTGCATCGGTGTCCTTTTCGTCGCTTTCTGCTTATTTTTTTTTTAAAACTAGTATTGATCTAATTTGTAGGGTAGTATACTTTATTCTATTATTAATTTCATCTTCCACTTTTTTTTATTTCAAAGTAATCATAATACTTACACCACGATTTCCCGATTGACCCGAAAGGGGAAAGAGATTCGTGGTAGGATTAATTAAGAAACTAGAACTGTGTATCTATTTGATTTTTTCTATCATTTGTTTATCAGCAACTTTAAAATTAACCCCCCATCGATTCCCCGATTGAGATCCACTTGGATCGAAAGAGTTTCTTGGAGGATTTTCTTTTAAACAAGAACATCTGGTTTAAAACTTACTAAAATTGACAAGACTCCCGTGTGTATGCTCTGCACTTGGCTGTGGTTCGTCCGATCAGTCAAGCTGTATCAAAAGAACTTGGGTGACTAGTATAATTAGGACTCACTCTCCCCAACTGACAGACCATCAGGTGAAAATCCAACACCTAGATCAAATGTTTACAGTGGAAAATACCCAA
The DNA here is from genome assembly GCA_001517045.1 of Pseudotsuga menziesii. NCBI lineage: Eukaryota > Viridiplantae > Streptophyta > Pinopsida > Pinales > Pinaceae > Pseudotsuga > Pseudotsuga menziesii. The sequence goes on along the minus strand of LPNX010112414.1, from coordinate 84,310 downwards.
AGGAAGCGGGAACTTCTAAAAAGTGACCTCGGGGCACCGATCTCTGTCACACCCTAATGGGTGCGTTACGAACAAAATCCCCAGAGACTCCATTTAAGGCCACATATTCCTTGTGGGTAGCTGTGAAGGTTTATTTTTGGACATACTCCAAGTACTCTCGGGTATATCTAGAGTCCCCCCTTAGCCTAATTTTAATCAATTCACATTGCAATTTTAACTTAAAATATACCAAGAGGCAATCGCAAAACATTCACTCCAAGCACATGCAAGTACATTGTTGTTATTTTCTGACACCATTCTAAGGCACTGGTTATTTCTTTGTTTTATATATATATTGTGTCTCAGCATTGTGCTTTCGTGTGTTCCTCTTTTATATCTTGCCATCTTTGATTATCTATAGTTAAATTGTAAACTCCTAAATAACTCATTCAGTTTAACATCACCACACTAAGTAATTATCCTTAGTAACATAAAAGGGTCTACCCCCCTTGGCTTCGTTAGGATTTGAGCCTAAATGGAGGAGTCAAGAACAAGGTGATAGCCTTGACTCAATACTTGCCCCCAAGGACACACCGAGTGGCTTGAATATTTCTGCCACGTGACCCAGGTGTGTGAAAGGAGGAAACACATCTTTTGGCCCCGTTGCGGGGGATAAATATTTTTATTCCCGAGTACGACTTAGCTTAACTTTTTTCTAAACAACTAAAAAGATAAAAAAAATTGATTGATCTAGTCTTTAAAAAACATAAAAATTAAAACTCGATCCATCTGGCGACTCCACTGTCTAACATCCCTTCAAGAATTTCTACCTGGAGAAACCGCCGACAATTATTAAATCCTCTCCCTGATCCCGAAGGGTTTATTAGGGAAAGATTGAATAGGCAGACTTCTCATAGAAACCTTGAATATTTAGGATACCAAACCCCTCTCAGATATCCATCACATATTTGTAGAGAGTCATGTTCACTAATCTCAAGAAATGACGGAATTTTACAAACCCCTTCACTTTTCTCAGATAGGAGGTAGTCCTCATTTCAGTTCGAATGATGCTATAAAGAACCTCCCCATATTTCAAGGAAATAATGCCACCACTGCCAAGTCTCACCTTCGAAAGTTTGAAAAGTACCTGGCCAGTTATTGCAATGATGCTGCCCATGACCATGATGATGTCAAAATGACGCTCTTTGCTTTATCCTTGGAATATGATGCTGAAGAATGGTATTTAGACCTAGATCATGATTCAGATAAAACTCTTAGTGAATTCCTAGAGGGTTTTAAGAATAAATGGGGGGAAAAGAAAGAACCAAGACGTTTGCTTCCTGCCCTCCATAACATAAAGAAGATGGAGAATGAAACCATTGATGAATTTAATACTAAGTTCAGGTGTGTGGTTGCTGACCTCCCTAGAGAAATCAAGCCAAGGGATGCCTCCATCCTCATATATTACATCGAAGCTTTCACTAGTGATTTGAGGTACCAGCTAAGGGACAAAGAGCCGGACGATCTAAAAACTGCTCAGGAATTGGCCGAGAAAATAGAAAAGAATATGCAGTCTTCAGGGAAATCCAACATTCCATGGTGTAGACCTTGTGAACAATTCCACCAAGAAAGCACTTGTTATGTTGCCAATCAAGTCATAGAACATGGACTTCCCGAGGTCAATAATCAGGAAACAAATTCAAGTGACCCTGATCATATATACATGGTAGGCCAGGCCTGCCCTTTGTTACCATCTAAACAGTACAAGCCTCAGGATGAAACCATTGCAGAATCTTATAGTGAAACTTATGATGAAAACTGTAATATACATGATGGGAATCCTAAGTGTTCTCCATATAATGATGAGGGTCTGGAAGGTTTATTACCTTGTGACCTTTTCTCTGAAGAAGATGAGTATAAAAATGAGGAAAAGTATAGCTTGGAGCATGATACAAGTGACGAGGACTCCCTTATCCCCTATAAAGATGTTGATGAGGAGTCCTGGACATTCATGGAAAATCCAGTCCGTGACATGAATAAAGAGGAAAATAATGAACCAGAAAGTTTTGATGGTTTTGTTGATTTTTCTGTCTATGGCACATCTAAAGGAGAGAGCATGGACCATGTGGCCTTGGGAAACTTTGATATGAAAAAGGAGCATGCATTTTATCCATATGATCATTCAGAGTCATATCATGCAGAGCCACACAAATGCATCAATAATGAAGACATGGAGAGGAAGTATTGTGAAAAGTCAGATGTGATGCAGTCAGTGGAAAATCAGTCTCAGCCATATTTTTCACATATAGAGGTTCCTTATGATTTGGAGCTACTTGAGGCTTGTGCAACGAGTTATCATTTGATAATCCCCGATGATCAGTATGATGATGTAGTCAGTTTACCTCATCGTTCTGATTGGTATATCAGTCCTATCCAGTCATGGATAGAAGCAGCCTGCATGAGCACATACAAGTTTGGGAAGAATTTTTATGACATTGTTCATGCCTGTGATCTCCCATCCATCCCACCCATCCTGAATCATCACACAGGTTTGCATTTTCTGAATAAGGTATCCTTACTTTGGCTTGTAACCAAAGACAAGGAATTTTTTTTTATGTTAATAAAATGCTTAGATGGTTACACTGGATTTCTGATTACACTTAACCCTTTTTATATCATGCTTAGAGTAGGAAAATAAGCTCCTTGAAAGAGAGCATGTACTTTCTGCATTTCTATTTTAAACTTAGTGATAATAAAACTTTGCTTCTTTTAGTTAGTTACATTTATTTTGTTTAAATAAATCAGCTTAATGGTTCATTTGGTTTTTATAAAACTTGTGCTACTAAGGTTTTTCTTGTCAAGTTGAGATGTTTTTACAGGGTATATCAACCAGAGATTCTGGTGTTCTCGTATCCTCTCCTTACCTCAAAGACCAGATCGAGCACACATCCCACAGTTGGAGCCAGAATGTTACCACCTAAGTTGTACTTAGTGGTTTTTTATCAAGTGAGCTTGGTGAACCGGGCAAAGTTGACTTGTTCGGACTTCAAAAAGACCTTTGGAAGTACTTCTGGGAAGTGGTTGTTGTACTATATCACATGTTCATACCCCATGGGGGAATTGTAATAAATGTTCTAGCATGATAGTGTCTGTAAAAGACTCAGTCTTTTAGACTTTATTTGTCAATCTGATTAGCCTAGGGTGTTTTTTCCCTTGGTTATTATTGGGTTTTGAATAAATGACTGGTAGTTTCTGAGTTTTTCACTCCATACCTCCAAAGTTGGGGTGGTTGGCTTGGAATTTAGGCCTATTGAGGTTATTAGAGTCTATGTGTCAATGTATAAGCATGCTAGACATCATGGTCGAGTCATATGAACATGTCTAAGTCCCCCTAGGTTTTTTTCAATTTTTCAATTTCTTAGTTTTTTCAGTGTTTTTTATTAAAATTTAATTTTTCCAAAACTTAGGCTATTTTTTAATAGTTTAATTGGAAAAATTGATTTTGTAATAAAAGTGGGCCAAATAATCAGTTTCAGTCATGTAGGTGCTCATTTTCAAGCTAAGAGCACCATGTAAACCCATGGACCCACTATTTCCTAGTTTTTAGTGATTTTCCATCACTCAGATCAGAAAGCCCCAAAAATCAATTATTGATGATTTTAATTAATAACTTGATGAATAATGGAGCAAATCCAAAATCATAGATCAATGGATTCTCAGCCGATTTGATTGAAATCAGTCAGATCTGAAGCAGAATCGATGGATCTAACAAATCCTTGACTGAAAGAGGTGATCAAATCAGATCCAGAGTTGATCTTCAGCATCCTTTATGGGGAATTTCACCCTCCCTCTCTCCTCCACATGTTTTTGGCTGATCTGGATGAGTTTTGGTGGATGCTTCAGTCAACAGGTTGAGGTGTCAGTCAGATCATCCCCCCGATTGATAGTTGCACTCAGTGAGACTTAGAACTAGCTCATCTAGACATAGATCAGGCATTGATGGACTCTCCTTCAGCTGATTTGATGTGTCTCCTTGGGATTTGCGCCCCCCTCAGCAGGATCTCTTAGTTTTTGTATATATCCAAGCGCAGCAGCCTCTTCCAGGAGATAGAATTGGGATTGAGGTGCTACTGCTATTGTACTTTTTTTATTCTTCATTTGAAATAAAGAAAATCTTTGGAGGCAATACGGTGTGGTGCCATTACATGTCTGGATGATTATTGCCATTGTTTTATTGAGGTAACCTGTATATGTGGTCATTTTTTTCTAATTTCTTGTAGATCCGTTGTTAATATTGATAATAAGCTTATTATGATCTTGATAGGAAAGCTGATTTTCAATAAGTTTATTGAATATCTCTTTCCTTTGATGCATGTTTAGAGATCTTGATTTAGCATGTCCTATAAGTTTATATGCATGTTATCTTGAATCTTTGTGTATGTACTAATCGGATCTCACAAGTTTCTTGGCAAGTTCATTGATTTCAGATGAGGTGCAGGTTCCCACTTTAGAGAGGATGCTGATCTAGTTTGTTTCTTCATTCTCTTCAAAACCTTCCAAAAGGGATAGTCCCTCGACATTCCACCTGAAATCTCCACTGTGGATCTTCAAGGAAACTAGCATTTCTTTCCTCCTCTTCCTCCCTCAAAATCAACACTTCACCCGATTATTTTGTTGAGTTCATAGCTTTGATTTCATTTGGATCTGTTTCATCAAAGTAAAATATACATAGATCTGATATTTCATAGCTCACACTCTAGTTCTTGCACTCAAAATGTTTCATAAGCATTCTAGATCTAGCTTTAGGGAAATTGTGTTTTTGCATGAATTTTAAAGAAAACTTGTAGATCGCATGCATTAGATTTCCTTTCACTGTTATAGAATTTAATATTATACAATATCAATTTGTTTTCATTGGCTGCACAAATATCAATCCAAGATCCAAAGGAAAGCTTGCTTTCCTTGGTACCCTTTCGTTTGTTTTAGCTATTCTTAACTTCATTTTTCTGAGATAGCGTAGGCTTATCCAAAGGTACTCTTAAAGTGCTTTTGGGAATTTTTTATTCTAACATGCTCACTGTATTTTAGCAGGTATGACTGAAAATAAAGTAATCTGCTGTCCGAAGTGGGCTCAGAAGCGTTGAAATCCCCCCAGGGGTCTCCCTTTTCACTAAAAACTCAAAATTTTTCCAAAGTTGTAAAATATTTGTTTCAACCTGTATAAGGACCAAGAAGTTTTTGATAATTTCAGTTCGCTTATTTTGTAACCAATAATAAATAAAATCATTTTTGGAATAGTCTCTTTCGAGCCCATTCCCCATCCCCCTTGGGGGGATTTGCATCGGTGTCCTTTTCGTCGCTTTCTGCTTATTTTTTTTTTAACTAGTATTGATCTAATTTGCAGGGTAGTATACTTGATTCTATTATTAATTTCATATTCCACTTTTTGTATTTCAAGGTAATCATAATCCTTACCCCATGATTTCTCGATTGACCCAAAAGGGGAAGGAGATTCGTGGTAGGATTAATTAAGAAACTAGAATTGTGTATCTATTTGATTTTTTCTATCATTTGTTTATCAGCAACTTTAAAATTAACTCCTCCTTGATTACCAGATTGAGATCCACTTGGATCGAAAGAGGTTCTTGGAGGCTTTTCTTTTAAACAAGAACATCTAGTTTAAAACTTACTAAAATTGACAAGACTCCAGTGTGTATGCCCAGCACTTGGCTGCGGTTCGTCCGATCATTCAAGCTATATCAAAAGCACTTGGGTGACTAGTATAATTAGGACTCACTCTCCCCAGCTGACAAACCATAAGGTGAAAATCCAACACCTAGATCAAACCTCTACGGTGGCAAAATACCCAAAGGAAGCGGGAACTTCTGAAAAGTGACCTCAGGGCACTGATCTCTGTCACACCCTAACGGGTGCGTTATGAACAATAGCCCTAGAGACTCCATTTCAGCCCACATATTCCTTGCAGGTAGCCGTGAAGGTTTAGTTTTGGACATACTCAAGGTATTCTCGGGTATATCTGGAGTCCCCCCTTATCCTAATTTTAATCAATTCACACTGCAATTTTAACTTAAAATATACGAAGACGCAATCGCAAAACATTCACTCCAAGCACATGCAAGTACATTGTTGTTATATTCTGACTCCATTCTAAGGCACTAGTTATTTCCTTGTTTTATATATATATTGTGTCTCAGCATTGTGCTTTCGTGTGTTCATCTTTTATACCTTGCCATCTTTGATTATCTATAGTTAAATTGTAAACTCCTAAATAACTCATTCAGTTTAACATCACCACACTAAGTAATTATCCTTAGTAACATAATAGGGTCTACCCCCCTTGGCTTCGTTAGGAGTTGATCCTAAACGAAGGAGTCAAGAACAAGGTGACAGCCTTGACTCGAGACTTGCCCCCAAGGACACACCGAGTGGCTTGAAGATTTCTGCCACATGACCCAGGTGTGTGAAAGGCGGCAACACATCTTTTGGTGCCATTGCCGGGGATAAATATTTTTATTCCCGAGTACAACTTAGCTTAACTTTTTTCGAAACAACTAAAAAGATAAAAAAAAAATTCATTGATCTAGTCTTTAAAAAACATAAAAATTAAAATTTGATCCATCTGGCGACCCCACTATCTAACATCCCTTCAAGAATTTCTACCCGAAGAAACCGATGACAATTATTCAATCCTCTCCCTGATCCTGAAGGGTTTATTAGGGAAAGATTGAATAGGAATACTTCTCATAGAAACCTTGAATATTTAGGAGACCAAACCCCTCTCAGATATCCATCACATATTTGTAGAGAGTCATGTTCACTAATCTCAAAAAATGATGGAATTTTACAAACCCCTTGACTTTTCTCAGATAGCAGGTAGTCCTCATTAGATTCTGAATGATGCTATAAAGAAGCTCCCCATATTTTAGGGCAATAATGCCATCACTGCCAAGTCTCACCTTCAAAATTTTGAAAAGTACATGGCCAGTTATTGCAATGATGCTGCCCATGACCATGATGATGTCAAAATGATGCTCTTTGCTTTAACCTTGGAAGATGATGCTGAAGAATGGTATTTCAACCTAGAGGATGATTCATATAAAACTCTTAGTGAATTCCTAGAGGGTTTTAAGAAGAAATGGGGGGAAAAGAAAGAACCAAGACATCTGCTTGCTGCCCTCCATAAAATAAAGAAGATGGAGAATGAAACCATTGATGAATTTAATACTAAGTTCATGTGTGTGGTTGCTGACCTCCCTAGAGAAATCAAGCCAAGGGATGCCTCCATCCTCATATATTACATCAAAGCTTTCACTGGTGATTTGAGGTACCAGTTAAGGGACAAAGAGCCGGTCGATCTAAAAACTGCTCACGAATTCGACGAGAAAATAGAAAAGAAATTGCAGTCTTCAAGAAAATCCAACATTCCATGGTGTAGACCCTGTGAACAATTCCACCAAGAAAGCACTTGTTATGTTGCCAATCAAGTCATAGAACATGGACTTCCCGACGTTAGTAATCAGGAAACAAATTAAAGAGATCCTGATCATATATACATGGTAGGCCATGCCTACCCTTTGTTACCATCTAAACAGTACAAGCCTCAGGATGAAACCATTACAGAATCTTATAGTGAAACTTATGATGAAAACTATAATATACATGATGGGAATCCTATGTGTTCTCCATATAATGATGACGGTTTGGAAGGTTTATTACCTTGTGACCTCTTCTCTGATGAAGATGAGTATGAAAATGAGGACAAGTATAGCTTGGAGCATGATACAAGTGACGAGGACTCCCTTATCCCCGATAAAGATGTTGATGAGGAGTCCTGGACATTCATGGAAAATCCAGTCTGTGACATGAATAAAGAGGAAAATAATGAACCAGAAACTTTTGATGGTTTCGTTGATTTTTATGTCTATGGCATATCTAAAGGAGAGAGCATGGACCATTTGGCCTTGGGAAAATTTGATATGAAAAAGGAGCATGCAGTTTATCCATATAATCATTCAGAGTCATATCATGTAGAGCCACACAAAGGCATCAATAATGAAGACATGGAGAGGCAGTATTGTGAAAAGTTAGATGTGATGCAGTTAGTGGAAAATCAGTCTCAGCCATCTTTTTCACATATAGAGGTTCCTTATGATTTGGAGATACTTGGGGCTTGTGCAACGAGTTATCATTTGATAAGCCCCGATGATCAGTATGATGATGTAGTCAGTTTACCTCATCGTTATAATTGGTGTATCAGTCTTATCTAGTCATATATAGAAGCAACCTGCATGAGCACATACAAGTTTGGGAAGAATTTTTATGACATTGTTCATGCCTATGATCTCCCATCCATCCCGCCCATCCTGAATCATCACGTAGGTTTGCATTTTCTGAATAAGGTATCCTTACTTTGGCTGGTAACCAAAGACATGGAAATTTTTTTATTTTAATAAAATGCTTAGGTGGTTACACTGGATTTCTGATTACACTTAACCCTTTTTATATCATGCTTAGAGTAGGAAAATAAGCTCCTTGAAAGAGACCATGTACTTTCGACATTTCTATTTTATATTTAGTGATAATAAAACTTTACTTCTTTTCGTTAGTTACATTTATTTTGTTTAATTAAATCAGCTTAATGGTTCATTTGGTTTTTATAAAACTTGTGCTACTGAGGTTTTTCTTGTAAAGTTGAGATGTTTTTACAGGGTATATCAACCAGAGATTCTGGTGTTCTCGTATCCTCTCCTTGCCTCAAAGACTAGATCGAGCACACGTCCCACAGTTGGAGCCAGAATGTTACCACCTAAGATGTACTTAGTGGTTTTTTATCAAGTGAGCCTGGTGAACCGGACAGGGTTGACTGGTTCGGACTTCAAAAAGACCTTTCGAAGTACTTCTGGGAAGTGCGTGTTGTACTATATCACATGTTCATACCCCATGGGGGAATTGTAATAAATGTTCTAGCATGATAGTGTCTGTAAAAGACTCAGTCTCTTAGACCTTATTTGTCAATCTGATCAACCCAGGGTGTTTTTTCCCTTTGTTATTATTGGTTGTTGAATAAACGACTAATAATTTCTGAGTTTTTCACTCCATACCTCCAAAGTTGGGGTGGTTGGCTTGGAATTTACACCTATTGAAGTTATTAGAGTCTATGTGTCAATGTATAAGCATGCTAGACATCATGGTCGAGTCATATGAACATGTCTAAGTCCCCCTAGGTTTTTTCAATTTTTCAATATTTTAGTTTTTTCAGTGTTTTTTATTAAAATTTATTTTTTCCAAAACTTAGGCTATTTTTTAATAGTTTAATTGGAAAAATTGATTTTGTAATAAAAGTGGGCCAAATAATCAGTTTCAGTCATGTAGGTGCTCATTTTCAAGCTAAGAGCACCATGTAAACCCATGGACCCACTATTTCCTAGTTTTTAGTGATTTTCCATCACTCAGGTCAGAAAGACCCAAAAATCAATTATTGATGATTTTAATTAATAAATTGATGAATAATGGAGCAAATCCAAAATCATAGATCAGTGGATTCTCAACCGATTTGATTGAAATCAATCAGATCTGAAGCAGATTCACTGGATCTGACAAATCCTTGACTGAAGGAGGTGATCAAATCAGATCCAGAGTTGATCTTCAGCATCCTTTATGGGGAATTTCTCCCTCCCTCTCTCCTCCACACGTTTTTGGCTCATCTAGATGAGTTTTGGTGGATGCTTCAGTCAACAGGTTGAGGTGTCAGTCAGATCAGCCCCCCGATTGACAGTTGCACTCAGTGAGACTCAAATTTGTCTCAGCTAGACACAGATCAAGCATTGATGGACTCATCTTCAGCTGATTTGATGTGTCTCCTTGGGATTTGCGCCCCCCTAGGCTAGATCTCTTAGTTTTTGTATATATCCAAGCGTAGCAGCCTCTTCCAGGAGTTAGAATTGGGATTAAGGTGCTGTTGCTATTGTACTGTTGTTATTATTCATTTGAAATAAAGAAAATATTTGGAGGCAATATGGTGTGGTGCCATTACATGTGTGGATGATCATTGCCATTGTTTTATTGAGGTAACCTGTATCTGTGGTCATTTTTTGCTAATTTCTTGTAGATCCATTGCTAAGATTGATAATAAGATTATTATGAAATTGATAGGAAAGCTGCTTTTCAATAAATTTATTGAATATCTCTTTCCTTTGATGCATGTTTAGAGATCTTGATTTAGCATGTCCTATAAGTTTATATGCATGTTATCTTGAATCTTTGTGTATGTACTAATCGGATCTCACAAGTTTCTTGGCAAGTTCCTTGATTTCAGCTGAGTTGCAGGTTCCCACTTTGGAGAGGATGCTGATCTAGTTTGTTTCTTCATTCTCTTCAAAACCTTCCAAAAGGCATATTCCCTCGACATTCCACCTGAAAGCTCCACTGTGGATCTTCAAGGAAACCAGCATTTCTTTCCTCCTCTTCCTCCCTCAAAATCAACACTTGACACGGTTATTTTGTTCAGTTCATAGCTTTGATTTCATTTGGATCTGTTTCATCAAAGTAAAATATACATAGATATGATATTTCATAGCTCACAGTCTAGATCTTGCACTCAAAAAGTTTCATAAACATTCTAGATCTAGCTTTAGGGAAATCGTCTTTTTGCATGAATTTTAAAGAAAACTTGTAGATCACATGCATTAGATTTTCTTTCACTGTTATAAAATTTAATATTCTGCAATATCAGTGCATTTTCATTGGCTGCACAAATATCAAGCCAAGATCCCAAGGAAAGCTTGCTTTCCTTGGTTCCCTTTCGTTTGTTTTAGCTAGTCTTAACTTCATTTTTCTGAGATAAGGAAGGCTGACCCAAAGGTACTCTTAAAGTGATTTTGGGCATTTTTTATTCTAACATGATCACTGTATCTTATCAGTTATGACAGAAAATAAAGGAAGCTTCTGTCCGAAGTGGCCTCAGGAGCGTTCAAATCCCCCCAGGGGTCTCCCTTTTCACTAAAAACTCAAAATTTTTCCAAAGTTGTAAAATCTTGGTTTCAGCCTGTATAAGGACCAAGAAGTTTTTGATTATTTCAGTTCGCTGATTCTGTAACCAATTATAAATAAAATCATTTTTGGAATAGGCTCTTTCGAGCCCATTCCCCATCCCCCTTGGGGGGATTTGCGTCGGTGTCCTTTTCGTCACTTTTTGCTTATTTTTATTTTTAGATAGTATTGATCTAATTTGCAGGGTAGTATACTTGATTCTATTATTAATTTAATATTCCACTTTTTGTATTTCAAATTAATCATAATACTTACCCCACGATTTCTCGATTGACCCGAAAGGGGAAAGAGATTCGTGGTAGGATTAATTAAGAAACTAGAATTGTGTATCTATTTGCTTTTTTCTATCATTTGTTTATCAACAACTTTAAAATTAACCCCTCCTCGATTACCCGTGTGAGATCCACTTGGATCGAAAGAGGTTCTTGGAGGATTTTCTTTTAAACAAGAACATCCGGTTTAAAACTTACTAAAATTGACAAGACTCCAGTGTGTATGCTCTGCACTTGGCTGCGGTTCGTCCGATCAGTCAAGCTGTATGAAAAGCACTTGGGTGACTAGTATAATTAGGAATCACTCTCCCCAACTGACAAACCATCAGGTGAAAATCCGACACCTAGATAAAACCTCTACGGTGGAAAAATACCCAAAGGAAGCGGGAACTTCTGAAAAGTGACCTCGGGGCGCCGATCTCTGTCACACCCTAATGGGTGCGTTACAAACAATAGCCCCAGAGATTCCATTTCAGCCCACATATTCCTTGCAGGTAGCCGTGAAGGTTTAGTTTTGGACATACTCCAGGTACTCTCGAGTATATCTGGAGGCCCCCCTTAGCCTAGATTTAATCAATTCACACTGCAATTTTAACTTAAAATATACCAAGAGGCAATCACAAAACATTCACTCCAAGCACATGCAAGTACATTGTTGTTATTTTATGACTCCATTCTAAGGCACTGGTTATTTCCTTGTTTTATATATATATTGTGTCTCAGCACTGTGCTTTCGTGTGCTCATGTTTTATATCTTGCCATCTTTGATTATCTATAGTTAAATTGTAAACTTTTAAATAACTCATTCAATTTAACATCACCACACTAAGTAATTATCCTTAGTAACATAATAGGGTTTACCCCCCTTGGCTTCATTAGGAGTTGAGCCTAAACGGAGGAGTCAAGAACAAGGTGACAACCTTGACTCGAGACTTTCCCCCAAGGACACACCGAGTGGCTTGAAGATTTCTGCCACGTGACCCAGGTGTGTGAAAGGAGGCAACACATCTTTTAGTGCCATTGTTGGGGATAAATCTTTTTATTCCTGAGTACGACTTAGCTTAAGTTTTTTCTAAACAACTAAAAAGATAAAAAAAATTGATTGATCTAGTCTTTAAAAAACATAAAAATTAAAACTCGATCCATCTGGCGACTCCACTGTCTAACATCCCTTCAAGAATTTCTACCTGAAGAAACCGTCGACAATTATTCAATCCTCTCCCTGATCCCGAAGGGTTTTTTAGGGAAATATTGGAAGATGATGCTGAAGAATGGTATTTCAACCTAGATGATGATTCATATAAAACTCTTAGTGAATTCCTATAGGGTTTTAAGAAGAAATGGGGGGGAAATAAAGAACCAAGACATCTGCTTGATTCCCTCCATAACATAAACAAGATGGAGAATGAAACCATTGATGAATTTAATACTAAGTTCAGGAGTGTGGTTGCTGACCTCCCTAGAGAAATCAAGCCAAGGGAGGCCTCCATCCTCATATATTACATCGAAGCTTTCACTGGTAATTTGAGGTACCAGTTAAGGGACAAAGAGCCGACCGATCTAAAAAATTCTCAGGAATTGGCCGAGAAAATAGAAAAGAATATGCAGTCTTCAGGAAAATCCAACATTCCATGGTGTAGACCCTGTGAACAATTTCACCAAGAAAGCACTTGTTATGTTGCCAATCAAGTCATAGAACATGGACTTTCGGAGGTCAGTAATCAGGAAACAAATTCAAGCAAGCCTGATCATATATACATGGTAGGCCAAGCCTACCCTTTGTTACCATCTAAATAGTACAAGCCTCAGGATGAAACCATTACAGAATCTTATAGTGAAACTTATGATGAAAATTGTAATATACATGATGGGAATCCTATGTGTTCTCCATATAATGATGACGGTCTGGAAGGTTTATTACCTTGTGACCTTTTCTCTGAAGAAGATGAGTATGAAAATGAGGGCAAGTATAGCTTGGAGCATGATACAAGTGATGAGGACTCCATTATCCCCGATAAAGATGTTGATGAGGAGTCCTGGACATTCATGGAAAATTCAATTTGTGACATGAATAAACAGGAAAATAATGGACCAGAAACTTTTGATGGTTTTGTTGATTTTTCTATCTATGGCATATCTAAAGGAGAGAGCATGGACCATGTGGCCTTGGGAAAATTTGATATGAAAAGGGAGCATGTAGTTTATCCATATGATCATTCAGAGTCATATCATGCAGAGCCACACAAAGGCATCAATAATGAAGACATGGAGAGGCAATATTGTGAAAAGTCAAATGTGATGCAGTCAATGGAAAATCAGTCTCAGCCATATTTTTCACATATAGAGGTTCCTTATGATTTGGAGCTACTTGGGGCTTGTGCAACGAGTTATCATTTGATAAGCCCCGATGATCAGTATGATGAGGTAGTCAGTTTACCTCATCGTTCTGATTGGTATATAAGTCCTATCCAGTCATTGATAGAAGCAGCCTGCATGAGCACATACAAGTTTGGGAAGAATTTTTATGACATTGTTCATGCATATGATCTCCCATCCATCCCACCCATCCTGAATCATCACACAGGTTTGCATTTTCTGAATAAGGTATCCTTACTTTGGCTGGTAACCAAAGACAAGAATTTTTTTTTATGTTAATAAAATGCTTAGGTGGTTACACTGGATTTCTGATTACACTTAACCCTTTTTATATCATGCTTAGAGTAGGAAAATAAGCTCCTTGAAAGAGAGCATGTACTTTCTGCATTTCTATTTTATACTTTGTGATAATAAAACTTTCCTTCTTTTAGTTAGTTACATTTATTTTGTTTAAATAAATCAGCTTAATGGTTCATTTGGTTTTTATAAAACTTGTGCTACTGAGGTTTTTCTTGTCAAGTTGAGATGTTTTTACAGGGTATATCAACCAAATATTTTGGTGTTCTCGTATCCTCTCCTTGACTTAAAGACCAGATCAAGCACACGTCCCACAGTTGGAGCCAGAATGTTACCACCTAAGTTGTACTTAGTGGTTTTTTATCAAGTGATCCTGGTGAACCGGACAGGGTTGACTTGTTCGGACTTCAAAAAGACCTTTGGAAGTACTTCTGGGAAGTGCTTGTTGTACTATATCACATGTTCATACCCCATGGGGGGATTGTAATAAATGTTCTAGCATGATAGTGTCTGTAAAAGAATCCGTCTCTTAGACTTTATTTTTCAATCCGATCAGCCCAGGGTGTTTTCTCCCTTGGTTATTATTGGTTGTTGAATAAACGACTGATAATTTATGAGTTTTTCACTCCATACCTCCAAAGTTGGGGTGGTTGGCTTGGCATTTAGGCCTATTGAGGTTATTAGAGTCTATGTGTCAATGTATAAGCATGCTAGACATCATGGTCGAGTCATATGAACATGTCTAAGTCCCCCTAGGTTTTTTTCAATTTTTCAATATTTTAGTTTTTTCATTGTTTTTTATTAAAATTTAATTTTTTCAAAACTTAGGCTATTTTTTAATAGTTTAATTGGAAATTTTGATTTTGTAATAAAAGTGGGCCAAATAATCAGTTTCAGTCATGTAGGTGCTCATTTTCAAGCTAAGAGCACCATGTAAACCCATGGACCCACTATTTCCTAGTTTTGAGTGATTTTCCATCACTCAGGTCAGAAAGCCCCAAAAATCAATTATTGATGATTTTAATTAATAAATTGATGAATAATGGAGCAAATCCAAAATCATAGATCAGTGGATTCTTAGCCGATTTGATTGAAATCAGTCAGGTCTGAAGCAGATTCACTGGATCTAACAAATCCTTGACTGAAGGAGGTGATCAAATCAGATCCAAAGTTGATCTTCAGCATCCTTTATTGGGAATTTCACCCTCCCTCTCTCCTCCACACGTTTTTGGCTCATCTGGATGAGTTTTGGTGGATTCTTCAGTCAACAGGTTGAGGTGTCAGTTAGATCAGCCCCCCGATTGACAGTTGCACTCAGTGAGACTCAGATCTGGCTCAGCTAGACACATATCAGGCATTGATGGACTCTCCCTCAACTAATTTGATGTGTCTCCTTGGGATTTGCGCCCCCCTTGGGCTGGATCTCTTATTTTTTGTATATATCCAAGCGCAGCAGCCTCTTCCAGGAGTTAGAATTGGGATTGAGGTGCTGCTGCTATTGTACTGTTGTTATTCTTCATTTCGAATAAAGAAAATATTTGGAGGCAATACGTTGTGGTGCCATTACATGTGTGGATGATTATTGCCATTGTTTTATTGAGGTAACCTGTATATGTGGTCATTTTTTGCTAATTTCTTGTAGATGCGTTGTTAAGATTGATAATAAGCTTATTATGATCTTGATAGGAAAGCTGCTTTTCAATAAGTTTATTGAATATCTCTTTCCTTTGATGCATGTTTAGAGATATTGATTTAGCATGTCCTATAAGTTTATATGCATGTTATCTTGAATCTTTGTGTATGTACTAATCGGATCTCACAAGTTTCTTGGCAAGTTCCTTGATTTCAGCTGAGTTGCAGGTTCCCACTTTGGAGAGGATGTTGATCTATTTTGTTTCTTCATTCTCTTCAAAACCTTCCAAAAGGCATAGTACCTTGACATTCCACCTGAAAGCTCCACTGTGGATCTTCAAGGAAACCAACATTTCTTTCCTCCTCTTCCTCCCTCAAAATCAACACTTCACCCGGTTATTTTGTTCAGTTCATAGCTTTGATTTCATTTGGATATGTTTCATCAAAGTAAAATATACATAGATCTGATATTTCATAGCTCACAATCTAGATCTTGCACTCAAAAAGTTTCATAAGCATTCTAGATCTAGCTTTAGGGAAATCGTCTTTTTGCATGAATTTTAAAGAAAACTTGTAGATCACATGCATTAGATTTCCTTTCACTATTATAAAATTTAATATTCTGAAATATTAGTGCATTTTCATTGGCTACACAAACAGCAAGCCAAGATCCCAAGGAAAGCTTGCTTTCCTTGGTTCCCTTTCGTTTGTTTTAGCTAGTCTTAACTTCATTTTTCTGAGATAAGGTAGGCTGATCCAAAGGTACTCTTAAAGTGCTTTTGGGAATTATTTATTCTAAAATTATCGCTTTCTTTTATCAGTTCTGACAGAAAATAAAGGAATCTTATGTCCGAAGTGGCCTCAGGAGAGTTCAAATCCCCCCAGGGGTCTCCCTTTTCACTAAAAACTCAAAATTTTTCCAAAGTTGTAAAATCTTGGTTTCAGCCTGTATAAGGACCAAGAAGTTTTTTATAATTTCAGTTCACTGATTCTGTAACCAATAATAAATAAAATCATTTTTGGAATAGGCTCTTTCGAGCCCATTCCCCATCCCCCTTGGGGGGATTTGCGTCGGTGTCCTTTTCGTCGCTTTCTGCTTATTTATTTGTTTTAACTAGTATTGATCTAATTTACAGGGTAGTATACTCGATTCTATTATTAATTTCATATTCCACTTTTTGTATTTCAAAGTAATCATAAAACTTACCCCACGATTTCCCAATTGACCCGAAAGGGGAAAGAGATTCGTGGTAGGATTAATTAAGAAACTAGAACTGTGTATCTAGTTGATTTTTCCTATCATTTGTTTATCAACAAATTTAAAATTAACCCCTCCTCGATTACTCGATTGAGATCCACTTGGATCGAAATAGGTTCTTGGAGGCTTTTCTTTTAAACAAGAACATCCGGTTTAAAACTTACTAAAATTGACAAGACTCCAATGTGTATGCTCTGCACTTGGCTGCGGTTCGTCCGATCAGTCAAGCTGTATCAAAAGCACTTGGGTGACTAGTAGAATTAGAACTCACTCTCCCCAACTGACAAACCATCAGGTGAAAATCCAACACCTAGATCAAACCTCTACGGTGGCAAAATACCCAAAGGAAGCAAGAACTTCTGAAAAGTGACCTCGGGGCACCGATCTCTGTCACACCCTAACGGGTGCGTTATGAACAATAGCCCCAGAGACTCCATTTCATCCCACATATTCCTTGTGGGTAGCCGTGAAGGTTTAGTTTTGGACATACTCCAAGTACTCTCGGGTATATCTGGAGTCCCCCCTTAGCCTAATTTTAATCAATTCACACTACAATTTTAACTTAAAATATACCAAGAGGCAATCACAAAACATTCACTCCAAGCACATGCAAGTACATTGTTGTTATTTTTTGACTCCATTCTAAGGCATTGGTTATTTCCTTGTTTGATATATATATTGTGTCTCAGCATTGTGCTTTCGTGTGTTCATATTTTATATCTTGCCATCTTTGATTATCTATAGTTAAATTGTAAACTCCTAAATAAATCATTCAGTTGAACATCACCACACTAAGTAATTATCCTTAGTAACATAATAGGGTCTAGTCCCCTTGGCTTCGTTAGGAGTTGATCCTAAATGGAGGAGTCAAGAACAAGGTGACAGCCTTGACTCGAGACTTTCCCCCAAGGACACACCGTGTGGCTTGAAGATTTCTGCCACGTGACCTAGGTGTGTGAAAGGCGACAACACATCTTTTGGTGCCGTTGCTAGGGATAAATCATTTTATTCCCGACTACGACTTAGCTTAACATTTTTCTAAACAACTAAAAATATAAAAAAAAATTGATTGATCTAGTCTTTAAAAAACATAAAAATTAAAACTCGATCCATCTGGCGACTCCACTGTCTAACATCCCTTCAAGAATTTCTACCCAAAGAAACCACCGACAATTATTCAATCCTCTCCCTGATCCCGAAGGGTTTATTAGGGAAATATTGAATAGGCAAACTTCTAATAGAAACCTTGAATATTTAGGAGACCAAACCCCTCTCAGATATCCATCACATATTTGTAGAGAGTCATGTTCACTAATCTCAAGAAATGATGGAATTTTACAAACCCCTTGACTTTTCTCAGATAGCAGGTAGCCCTCATTACATTCCGAATGATGCTATAAAGAAGCTCCCCATATTTCAGGGCAATAATGCCATCACTGCCAAGTCTCACCTTCAAAAGTTTGAAAAGTACCTGGCCAGTTATTGCAATGATGCTGCCCATGACCATGATGATGTCAAAATGATGCTCTTTGCTTTATCCTTGGAAGATGATGCTGAAGAATGGTATTTCAACATAGATGATGATTCATATAAAACTCTTAGTGAATTCCTAGAGGGTTTTAAGAAGAAATGGGGGGAAAAGAAAGAACCAAGACATCTTCTTGCTACCCTCCATACCATAAAGAAGATGGAGAATGAAACCATTGATGAA
This sequence comes from Pseudotsuga menziesii, assembly GCA_001517045.1. NCBI lineage: Eukaryota > Viridiplantae > Streptophyta > Pinopsida > Pinales > Pinaceae > Pseudotsuga > Pseudotsuga menziesii. The sequence goes on along the minus strand of LPNX010112414.1, from coordinate 65,715 downwards.
TTTAATACTAAGTTCAGGCGTGTGGTTGCTGACCTCCCTAGAGAAATCAAGCCAAGGGATGCCTCCATCCTCATATATTACATCGAAGATTTCACTGGTGATTTGAGGTACCAGTTAAGGGACAAAGAGCCGGCCGATCTAAAAACTACTCAAGAATTGGCCGAGAAAATAGAAAAGAATATGCAGTCTTCAGGCAAATCCAACATTCCATGGTGTAGACCCTGTGAACAATTCCACCAGGAAAGCACTTGTTATGTTGACAATCAAGTCATAGAACATGGACTTCCCGAGGTCAGTAATCAGGAAACAAATTCAAGCGAGCCTGATCATATATATATGGTAGTCCAGGCCTACCCTTTGTTACCATCTAAACAGTACAAGCCTCAAGATGAAACCATTGTAGAATCTTATAGTGAAACTTATGATGAAAACTGTAATATACATGATGGGAATCCTATGTGTTCTCCATATAATGATGACGGTCTGGAAGGTTTATTACCTTGTGACCTTTTCTCTGAAGAAGATGAGTATGAAAATGAGGACAAGTATAGCTTGGAGCATGATACATGTGACGAGGACTCCCTTATCCCCGATAAAGATGTTGCTGAGGAGTTCTGGACATTCATGGAAAATCCAGTCTGTGACATGAATAAAGAGGAAAATAATGAACCAGAAACTTTTGATGGTTTTGTGGATTTTTCTATCTATGGCATATCTAAAGGAGAGAGCATGGACCATGTGGCCTTGGGAAACTTTGATATGAAAAAGGAGCATGCAGTTTATCCATATGATCATTCAGAGTCATATCATGCAGAACCACACAAAGGAATCAATAATGAAGACATGGAGATGCAGTATTGTGAAAAATCAGAGGTGATGCAGTCAGTGGAAAATCAGTCTCAGCCATCTTTTTCACATATAGGGGTTCCTTATGATTTGGAGCTACTTGGGGCTTGTGCAACGAGTTATCATTTGATAAGCCTCGATGATCAATATGATGATGTATTCAGTTTACCTCATCTTTCTGATTGGTATATCAGTCCTATCCAGTCATGGATCGAAGCAGCCTGCATGAGCACATACAAGTCTGGGAAGAATTTTTATGACATTGTTCATGCCTATGATATCACATCCATCCCGCCCATCCTGAATCATCACGCAGGTTTGCATTTTCTGAATAAGGTATCCTTACTTTGGCTGGTAACCAAAGACAAGGAAATTTTTTTTATGTTAATAAAATGGTTAGGTGGTTACACTGGATTTCTGATTACACTTAACCCTTTTTATATCATACTTAGAGTAGGAAAATAAGCTCCTTGAAAGAGATCATGTACTTTCTGCATTTCTATTTTATACTTAGTGATAATAAAACTTTGCTTCTTTTAGTTAGTTACATTTATTTTGTTTAAATAAATCAGCCTAATGGTTCATTTGGTTTTTATAAAACTTGTGCTACTGAGTTTTTTCTTGTCAAGTTGAGATGTTTTTACAGGGAATATCAACCAAAGATTCTGGCGTTCTCGTATCCTCTCCTTCCCTCAAAGACCAGATCGAGCACACGTCCCATAGTTGGAGCCAGAATGTTACCATCTAAGTTGTACTTAGTGTTTTTTTATCAAGTGAGCCTGGTGAACCGGACAGGGTTGACTTGTTCGGACTTCAAAAAGACCTTCGGAAGTACTTCTGGGAAGTGGTTGTTGTACTATATCACATGTTCATACCCCATGGGGGAATTTTAATAAATGTTATAGCATGATAGTGTCTATAAAAGACTCGGTCTCTTAGACTTTATTTGTCAATACGATCAGCCCAGGGTGTTTTTTCCCTTGGTTATTATTGGTTGTTGAATAAATGACTGATAATTTCTGAGTTTTTCACTCCATACCTCCAAAGTTGGGGAGGTCGGCTTGGAATTTAGGCCTATTGAGGTTATTAGAGTCTATGTGTCAATGTATAAGCATGGTAGACATCATGGTCAAGTCATATGAACATGTCTAAGTCCCCCTAGGTTTTTTTCAATTATTTAGTTTTTTGAGTGTTTTTTATTAAAATTTAATTTTTCCAAAACTTAGGCTATTTTTTAATAGTTTAATTGGCAAAAAATGATTTTGTAATAAAAGTGGGCCAAATAATCAGTTTCAGTCATGTAGGTGCTCATTTTCAAGCTAAGAGCACCATGTAAACCCATGGACCCACTATTTCCTAGTTTTGAGTGATTTTCCATCACTCAGGTCAGAAAGCCCCAAAAATCAATTATTGATGATTTTAGTTAATAAATTGATGAATAATGGAGCAAATCCAAAATCATAGATCAGTGGATTCTCAGCCGATTTGATTGAAATCAGTCAGATCTGAAGCAGATTCACTGGATCTGACAAATCCTTGACTGAAGGAGGTGATCAAATCAGATCCAGAGTTGATCTTCAACATCGTTTATGGGGAATTTCACCCTCCCTCTCTCCTCCACACGTTTTTGGCTCATATTGATGAGTTTTGGTGGATGCTTCAGTCAACAGGTTGATGTGTCAGTTAGATCAGGCCCCCGATTGATAGTTGCACTCAGTGAGACTTAGATCTGGCTCAGCTAGACACAGATTAGGCATTGATGGACTCTCCTTCAGCTGATTTCATGTGTCTCCTTGGGATTTGCACCCCCCCTGGGTTGTATCTCTTAGTTTTTGTATATATCCAAGCACAACAGCCTCTTCCAGGAGTTAAAATGGGTGGAATATTCCTTTTGAAATGTGTCATTTATCCATGTTTATAAAGAAATAAATGCAGCGACAGACTTTCTGTCCAATGAAGGCTTGAGTTTCAATTTCAATAAAACCTGGGTCCTACATATAGGATTAAAAAGAGGGTATTGGTATGCCATATCATCCATGGAAATTCAATTTGATATTAATTCATTTGAAAGCAGAAGACTTTGATCATGAAGTTGTTTCAAAGGAGTAGTCGTTGACAAGCTGCTCCTTGATGAATTCCTTAAACCTACAATTGAATGTAAAAATAAAATAACAGTAAGTACATTTTCCTTCAGTAAAAATAAAAATAAGAGTAAGTAGACATATAGCTTACTCAAATGTCGTCAGGGGATCATTTTCCTCCCCTATTGATTGCTCCATATATAAAAGTTAATTCCATATATTTAACTGAAACTTTAAATATACATCCATATAAATAGAATTCATCTTACCTGCTCTAATGACTTTGAAATTTTACATTTAAGTTAGTGTGTGTGGAAAATGATATCCGCAGGTGGCATGAGTTACATGTTCTGGAAGCAAATATCTAAATTCCAAGCATAGAACATAGAAAATGTTAATCAGAAATTAATGTCAAGAATGCTTTAATCTCCATGGAAGCATCCTCAAATTCTAAATTTACTGCTATAGTTGCAAATACACATTTCACTTGATATGCATAGAAGAAATACATAATCACCTTGGTATGCTTCGTCCATCCAGGGCACTTCTTGTAGAAGCAGTTGTGTCTACATCACTAAACTGCACCAGAGCCTGACCACAAAATTATTTTATATAATAATTTTCTGGAAATAAACATCATTGTTGTTTCTGCAGCATATTAATGCTTGGCACATAAACATCACAATTTGTACGGTCACACTGCATTGTTTTAGTTCCAAACCTGAAAATCTGCAGTCTTCTCAAAAGTAGCAATCTTATGAACGACCCAAATATTGAAAATACCTGTACTAAAAATTAGTTTATAGTTATCAAGATTGAAAAGTTATAAGTAAACAACCTTTCATGATATTCATTGTGGATGCCACTATCATGTACAAAAATAGCAAAATGAATCCAAATCCTATTGTTGTGATGCAATATACAAAATAAAAATATCAGTAAGACATAAAAGTGAAGGAAATACAGCATCTCCTAGTATGTTACATATAATAATAATAAAAATAGTCCCTCCCTCATCAAAGCTTGAAACATATTTATACTGGCAAACAGTCAAAAGGAAGGTTGGAAGTGACCCAAAGGAAGTAAATCCAAAGTAACTTGTTCAAGCTAAAGCAGAGGATCTGAACCTATTTCAAGCCTTGCAAGAATCAAAATTAGTTCATACCCAAGGGAATAAAGAGAAATCTGCTCTCACAGAGGCACACCCCTAAAGCCTAATTCCCTCTTCTAAAAATGGGACAGATCAGAAGAAGAAAAAAAGTCTACAAGAAGCCAACCTCAGAAGCAGAGAAATGTCAAGGCCCAAAGTCAGTTCAATAGATTCCCTTGCATCTTGAAACCAACCTACATCAATCCTATGATTCACCCTCTCAGTTGAATATCCCAACAAGAAACTAAAGTCAGAAGGAGAGAAATCTCAAGGCCCAAAGTTAGTTCAACAAATTCTCTTACAGATTGAAACCAACCTGCAACAATCCTATGGTTCGTACTCTCAGCAAAATATTCTAATGGATCAGCCTCAAAACCATCCCTTTCCTCAATATCAAAATATTTAATACAATTATTAAGAGAGAGAAGGTAAGGGAAGCTCATAATCAAAGTTAATAATAAATATGTTCCAGAATTTGTTTCCTTCAAAGACTCTCCTAAAAAAATACTAGTAAGAAATCAAGGGCAGAATCTCTTAAAAATTATGGGTTGATTCTTAGGTAAAACTCCAATAGATGAAAAGCTAGGGTAGTTTCACAGCTCCCATAGTCATGTTGAGCCAGATACACTTGTAGATCTCTGATCTTTGATTAGCCAGAGTCTTTTGTCGATGCTTATAAGAGCTTTTGATAGCCTTGTTTTTTAAAAATATATAGAGAGTTTTTATTTACCAATAATAATAATAATAACAGGGGCTTTCATTCGAGCATAAGACAATTTCAAGAGAAAATACTATTAAATATACACTATGAAATGTCGTCTTAGAAATCTGCAACAAATATTCAAAAAATAGGCATTCCTCACCAATTTAGAACAGTTAAAAGAAATTAATATTAGTAATTAGGAAAACAAAATACTAGCCCATTTACAGAAAGGCAGACCCAAAGAAAATAATTTATCGACTTCAAAGTGGCCATCCTCAGGTTGTGTGGAATTTAATGTTTACACTGGGTTTTAAGGATACAGAAAATAAGAGTGAGATGAATCAAGAACAATATGAACTTTATCAGGCTGTAGGGTTAGGAGCAGTAGGTTCAAGAGGCAGGGTTAAGCAAAACACACGTGCGTTTTCTCCCGATGCAGTGGGATGCCATCGAAAACGTGTCTGTGTAGAGTTATGTCAAACACAAGCCATAACATCAAGTATAACCCCTTTTTCGAAACTGAAATACACAAGACAAGACACATAAAAAATGCTTACATACCCTCTACCTTGTTTTATAGACAAAAATATAAGCATAGCCTACAACCTGAATCTAAATAAAGTTAGGATTAGTTTAATATAATATCACCTTTGTGTTGGAGACATTTACCATCATGCACACTCTTTTGGTCAAATTGGCCTAGTTAAACCACTATCCTAAGTTTAATTGACATCAGTGGAGCATTAATTACCATCATCCCAGTCACTCCCACGCCTACCTACAGTCAAGGAGGCTAACTTATCCTTCTCCTACAGTCAAGGAGGAAAACTGGAGCACTCCAGGGGTGATCTGTGTGACATTAATGCACCTAATTGCTAACTGGTGGTTACTTTCAGTTCAACCATTCAGGTATAGTCAGTTAAGGCGCCTCCATGCATTAAATATATTATTTAATGATTATTTAATATTATTTAATGAACTGGAGTCAACAAGGCGCCTCCACCAACTTCTGATGGTTAGTTCAGCTTTAGTTAACCTCATCAGGGTTTATTGGAGTCATGCAGGACTAACACTTGATGGTTGGATTGCTATGACATGTGTTTTATCTCCTTCAATTGAGATTCAGTCATTTATTGCACTTCGACTTCAGTTAGGGTTTGTTGAGTCAATTAGGGTTTTGGTCAAGTGGTTAACTGAGTGAGATTGCATGGCAAAGAGTCAGTTAAGCTAGACTCACTCACTGAATTCAAATTGTCCCTTAGGTATTCGAATTCTTCATGGAGTTAAGCTATTGCTATGCATGGAAATTGTAATCCTTTATTGTTTATATAATATACAGAGAGGAAACCTATTTGGATTCCAGTTATTTTCCAATTCATGAGTATTTGTTAATAATTCTTTGATGATTTTGATTCCTAGTTCCTAGATCATGTGCAAGAATTAATATGGTATCAGATCTTATGGCGGGACAAAGAACAATCTCTCAAGAACAAGCTTTTTGACAGATTTCTCCATGGAAAGTGAGCAATAGCTCAAAAATACGGCACTGCACCATAAGCCAAGGCTTACCACTTAATACCCCAAGTAAAGAACTTGTTGATCAAGCTTGCTTGATTGACTATGCCGGGTGTGATGAAAGCCTAAATGCGCAGGCTGTCCGACCTTATGGTGCCCCTTTTGTTTTGATTTGCAGGTCTTAACAGGTACAACTTCGAATGGACACATCAATCCCTCCTCTCACCCCATTCACAAGCTATTCGGAATGGAAGTTGAATATGATTGCATATCTCAAGAGATGAGGTCTCTATGAGGTGTCTATTGGAATTGGAAGAGAGACTTATGAGAATGAGAATGACTGGCTAAATGACATTGACAGAGCTTTTGGATCAATAGCTCTGGCCCTTGATGATGACTTGTACTTTGATTTTGATTCTGCTGAATACCCAAAGGATCTCTGGACAAAATTGGACAGAACCTTTGGAAAGCACAATGAGGATCATAATAGCACTTTGGAAATCACAGCTAGCACCGCAAGAGTTCTTCACTCAAAACTCTCAACCTCTACTCTCTCTGATGAAGTTGTTCAAGATGAAGATGAAGCAGAATCTTCTACACATTCAATTCGAATTGAAGAAAGTCTCCATGAAGTGACTCCTTCTCCTGATGCTCCAGAAGTTCATGAGATCTCTTATATCTCATCTTCTCATATTTCTGAAACAGAAGAATACATTCTAATATCTGATATTGAAGAAAAATACTGCTGCACTTCCATGCAAACATTCACCGGTGATTTTCCTTTGAATTCTGTGCCAAATTTACCAGTAATTGCTTCCAAAAGTGAGGAGAAATTTGGATTTTCTTCCTCTAATGTTTCTGCTGGTGTGAAAATATGTGATACCTTGGATATTTTGGAATAAATATCAGATTACCAGAGTGATCCATTCGCTCCCCATTATCTAGATGTTCCAGCAAATTCCTGCAGGATTGCATGCACCAAAATTCATAATTTTGAAGAAGAAGAAAATTGTGCATCTACCGTCTCGGTTGACCATAATTTTGGATCTGATATTGACCTTATTGTATCTGATATGATATTATTTGGATCTGATTTGATATTTCTTGGTTCAAAATTTCAGGTTCATAAACCTTCAGTACTGCTTGTAGCTGTTCTCATCAACGGTGTGAAGAAACAAGTACCGCAAGTCTCCTTCGAAACTGTTGCTGGGGATTTGATTTCATTTAACAGTTTTGGATTTGTTGTGAACTTATTTAGATCTGATTTACATTCTGATCTGATATTATTTTTTTCATATTTTAAAATTCAAGAGCTTTCAGTCATGCTTGTAGCTGCTCTCACCAATTCCGGTGTGAAAAATCAAGTACCGCAATTCTTCTTCAAATTTGCTGATGGGGATTTGGTGTTAGTTTCCTCTTATGAGGTTGCTGATATTTTATTTTGTGATTCATTAGCTATTTCATAATCTATATCATATTATGGAGCTCAAGCATTCACTCTCTAGAGTCCCAGGGATTCTCTACGTTGGTCACAAGCTCATCTCCTCACAGAACTAGTAAAGAGGAAGACATTCTGCATCCGCTTGGACACTTGCTCCTAATATTTGGGGATTATTTTACCAATCATGGTTTGCTGTTTAGGGCTGCAACATATCAGTTTCTTGAGTGTTCCACACATGGTTTGAATCCTCAAGAACCTTTTCTCTCTTCAGATGATTTCAGTTGCTCTACATGGGTCCAGTTTTCACCGTGAAGCTGCTTATATTTCTGATTCAGTTGAGTGCATTGTTTTTCTTCCAAAGTGGAATATTCCTCCATACATATTCATTTAGTTTGGATTCATAGGTTCACATGTACAGTCTCAGGATGCTGCTACATAGAAGAACCAATTCTTGATTTACTGCTTTGTTTGAGGGGGGGTATTTTTGCCATGAGGTTTTCCCTGTTTCCTTGGTTATATTAAGCAGTTACTTTATTGTACAGGGTGACCTATGGCCTTTGTTTCTAGGGAATTAGAATTTTATGCATCTATGTTTTCTAACTCTTCCTGATTATAGATTAAGGGGGGGTGTTGGAGACATTTACCATCATGCACACTCTTTCGGTCAAATTGGCCTAGTTAAACCACTATCCTAAGTTTAATTGACATCAGTGGAGCATTAATTACCATCATCCCAGTCACTCCCATGCCTACCTACAGTCAAGGAAGCTAACTGGAGCACTCCAGGGGTGATCTGTGTGACATTAATGCACCTAATTGCTAACTGGTGGTTACTTTCAGTTCAACCATTCAGTTACAGTCAATTAAGGTGCCTCCATGCATTAAATATATTATTTAATGATTATTTAATATTATTTAATGAACTGGAGTCAACAAGGTGCCTCCACCAACTTCTGATGGTCAGTTCAGCTTCAGTTAACCTCATCAGGGTTTATTGGAGTCATCCAGGACTAGCACTTGATGGTTGGATTGCTATGACATGTGTTTTATCTCTTTCAATTGAGATTTAGTCATTTATTGCACTCCGACTTTAGTTAGGGTTTGGTGAGTCAATTAGGGTTTGGGTCAAGTGGTTAACTGAGTGAGATTGCATGGAAAAGAGTCAGTTAAGCTAGACTCACTCACTGAATTCAAATTGTCCCTTAGGTATTCGAATTCTTCATGGAGTTAAGCTATTGCTATGCATGTAAATTGTAATCCTTTATTGTTTATATAATATACAGAGAGGAAACCTATTTGGATTCTAGTTATTTTCCAATCCAATTATTTTCCAATTCATGAGTATTTGTTAATAATTCTTTGATGATTTTGATTCCTAGTTCCTAGATCATGTGCAAGAATGAATACTTTGCTACTGCCTCTTAAGTGTTCTCGAAACTGAGCCAAATGCAAAATATCAATACTGACATCCCCAGAATCAACACCCTCAATTGTCTCCAATAATACATTGTTGGAAACATCTCCAGTGATTTTATTGTTTACAATTTCTTGCCTGTTTGAGTATTGCAAGTAAACACTTTTTCCCCGTGCCTAAGCAGGTTCTGATGATGAAGCATAATATGAAACCATCGTAATTGCTTGATTCAAATCTTCCTAAAAGCAACAAAAAATGATCACAACCAAAACTTAGCATTAAATAAAGAAAATATATCATAGAAACCTTTGCTATAAGAATAAGTAAACAATGGTTTTTAGTGATAACTGCCAAGAACAATGGTCGCCCCTTGTTCCAGCTTTCCAGAGCAACTCAATATTCATAAACCTATGAATACGAGTCTAGAAAACTATTATACAGGCCTACTTTGCAGATTAAAATCTTCAAGTTAGCTATGAATATAACTCAATCAAACTATTATGTTAGTCTCTTATCAATCAAATAATGTGTTAAAAATAGGTGCATTTAAGATTAAGCTCACACAAGAAAAATAGCTTGTACCATAATGCAGTTGAAGCCATACATTTTCGCATCAGTCAGAGTATGCTAGTGGCATTGGACCATCTATTGTGTGTGCATCTGCAAAACAATTATGTTTTGCTGTCACTAAAGATTGAGGCAATTGTCATATGGGGCTTATGGTAACTGCACCCATGAAATGGAAATCTTAAACTCTTAACAATCAAATGTTCAAATTGGATTTGACTGCTTTTAGGAATCAAGAGAAAATATACTTCTTCTAGATAGATTTTTAGTAATTTTAACCACTGCACGATATTACAAGGATATAAAGCTCTTGAAATTATATAAAATATATTTTTAACATGTAAACCTTGGTACTATCCATCAACTACTACATATTCTGACACTCAAAAATAGTTTTATGATCAAGATGCACCAAACAAAAACTATTTTGGCACCCTTGTCAAATCTTGAGCTTATTGCAATTATACTCTTCTCTGTGCACTGGAAAAAATGGTGTGGGCTTACTGAGCTAAGTTGAGCACATACAGACAAGAGCACTGCAAGTACAGAACCCAACATTATGTCTACAGGTATTGACTTCCCAATTCTTAGTCAACACTACAGATTACTTAGCCAAATGCCATACTCCAATTCTATGTTGTTGCATCTTCCTATGGAGGATGCATAATTCATCATGAGACCCTTAAGCCCCAAATTTTGACTATAAAATAGCCAGGATCCCCACTCTAAAACATATAACATAAATTTTTGTACTGAGTTTATGAGAGCAATTTGGTCCTCTGAATTTTCTATATTTCTAGCTCATGGTTTTTTCTGATGACATGTGTTTGTTGTTCCTCCAAACCTGGATCCAAACATTTCAAAAATTCCAGTAAATCTGTATCCAGATTCCATATTGGGATCGATTTCCACACAACTTAGCTCAACAGACTCAAATTTAGGATTATGAGCATTTGTTCAATTATTAAACATTCATTGTGGTTTTTACTTTCATTTTAAGATGGTAGGACTCTAGGTTCATACATTTGCCTGATGCCTATATGAGGCCCATGATTTAGTGTGGCTTGAAAATCTAACTATCCCATTAGATCCCTTATTTATCATATTCTTGGAAGGAATTTCTATCCATCGAGTAGGATTCATTTAATCATAGATCATCCGTGGTCACAGAGTAACTTCAAAACCCAGAGTCATCTATGTTTGAGGAGTTACTCAGAATTCATGCAACAATTGGCATTCAGAATTAAAGAAAGTCTGTAGGGAGAGATGGAGAATTTCTCAAACTACATACAACCACTTTTCTTAGTTCTAGGTTACCAATAGGTGCTCTCAATCAGGAATCTTAGGAACTCATGAACAGTAAATAGTAAATACTAAAGACCCACTAGCCCAGTATCGGTATGCCTTCTGAGAAAACAGACTTTCACTTACTTCAATTTTCTATAAAAGAAAACACATTTCCCCATCTACACTTGGTAAAGGTTTTTCATTAAGTAGAATTTCTACCTTGCTGTTGGAGCAAGTTTCATCTCCACATGTCTCAATAATCCATGATTCCTAGAGTGGGAGTGTGGTATTTTCCCTTCCTATTTGGAAGGAATATGCTATTGTACTTTATTCATTCATTCATGGCTCCATACTTACAATAGGTGCATGTTTATTAGGACCTGGTAAACATAGGCCAATTACTCTAGCCTCTAAGGCTAGCCAGACCGTTCCTTTATTGACATTGACTTAACATTGTTCCTTACTCTTCCATGATTATGCACTAATTAAAGGAAGTCTTCCCTTCAATTCTGTCATACAAACCATAAGCTATATTATCATTTTATCCTACTTTATAACGGTGTTATGCCAGCATAAATGATAAATGTAAGAACCAGTCCATATGACAACATATTCCAAACCATGTTCGTTACGGCTGTGATCTTCTGGCAAGTTGGAGCACTTGCCATGATGATTATCCAGGGTCCAAAACCAGTGATAATGCAGTTGAATGAATATTCCTGAGGCATGTATCATGTTAAGGCATGTTCCATAATAAATGCAAGGGTGTTGTTAATGGTGCGATAGATACTGCTCAATTGTGGCTTTGTCCACAAACACCTTCTGGTTGTAAAGTTAATATTGTAAGCTCTAGAACCTATACAGTTAAAAGGGTTTTACCAAACAAAAACAAAAATCACTATTATCTAAATCATCAATTAATAATTATCCAATAACTTTTCCAAAGCAAGGACAGAGAAACCAGGGTTAGGACTTCTATCCATTGCTTGTCAGATTGAGACAATTTTTATCCTTGTAGCGACCTGTTTCACACAGTATCCTATCAAGAAAATCTGTAGATAAATCAAATTAATTTTTTAATATATCTATGTGTATGCTATCTTTCCTTGAGTAACTCGCAGCATACTTTAAGATCTGCCAATAGTTTATTCTCTACTTCCTGAAAACTGATGAAAAGCGTTACTCCACTGGCCCAAATAAGTTGAGCACCACAAGCAGGCCACTTGTGCGGATAGTAAGACCTTTGATGGAGGAACCACTATACAAGTAATTTTGTTTTCCTCCATTGCTGAGACAACAAGTGCTTTTCTGTCAAAATTACCTCAAAAGTATTGACGAGTTTTAATCGTAGTTGGGTAAATTGCCTCATGATGGACAATTTACCAATCAAATTCCATCCCTGAACACTCATATGGGATATGGGTATCTCTCACACTTGGGAAAAAAATATGATAACTCAAAATATTGGAGTGAGTTGGATTCATTATGCACCCTAGACTTTGAGACCAAACTGAAACCAAATTGAAACCTAAGAGTGAAATTATCATTCTTGGATGCTGACAATACACCCAATGTATGAGTTATGTAAGGAAAGAACTCTAATGATGTGTCTATACTCGGCCAAGAAGGGAAAAGGCTATGTAGTTTTTACGTTGGAACTTGGAATTAATGTGAAGATGAACCATGGTGCAATGAATGCACAATATAGGGTGCACCTAGGACTACATAATTTTTTGAAATTCCAAAGGAAGGTGCACGTAGGACTACATAATTAGACAAAAAAAGGGAACCTTCTTGGCACATATTGTGTGTAATTTTTTATTGGAATGGATGGTACATAGAAATTGGAATCCTTTCTTATGTCATTTCTTGTATTGGATGATACAATAGAGAAATGGAACAGTAGACCAGAATGGAAAGATTGAGTTGGCACGTAAAAAGTGCAAGTTCCATATCATCATTCACATGTGATATCTGGAAGAAAGACAATGGGTAACCTAAGCAATGAGCACTGTAGGTGGGAATGAGTGCCATGCCTCATCAAAATTTGGTGAATTCCTAGGCAAGTCCCCACTCTTACTTATGCATTATGTTTATCTCAGTATCTATTTGAAATAAATCATTACCAACTATGAATTATGTAACTTAGTGGAGATAGAAGAAGGATCAAGGAATCCTTCCAAATTCATTACATAAAAAAAATACTCAAGGTTTTGACTGAATCCTTCCAAATTATACACTGATGGCGATGCATATGATATGAGCCTTGAGGGATAACTAGGCTCAAGCCTGGAATGTAGGACTATTCTCTGTGCAATCACTTGATAGGTGTAGGGGTCTCAGTCTTCTTGATAGGCGCAATCACTTGATAGACAAAAAATCGAAACATTTATGCTACAGTTCACTCAATGAAAAATAAAAGAATAGCGATTACATGCACTCTTACCCATGGATAATGTTGCAATATAGGTGCATAGTGGTTAAGCACACCATACACTTTCCCCAGTAAGCTTAAGCTAATAAACATTAGCAACCTCATCTCCCAACAAATCCACCTAGAATTGTACACACAAATTTGAACAATTAGTTACATAACAAAATAAACGACGAGGAAAGAAAGAGTTTATGTTCCTTATAAAACTAAGTAAGTTTCATAATATAAATTACACAATTTTAATCAGCTTAACGCATCAAATAATAATAATAAACGAAACATAATTGTCCTAGTTTTAGAACAAAGACGTAGAGTCTCACAATAAGATAGAGGCCCATTTCCATGCATGATTTAGGGAAAAGTCATGTACTGGATAGTAGACATAAACTTTAAAGGAATGTTGGAAAGTCGCATACAACTCATCAAGAACATATGAGAACATGTATGAAGTCTAAGTTCTACATGCCTTGAATTGAAAGAAGAAAAGTGCCTCTGTAAGAGTTTTCAATCTACATAAAGATATGGTATACATAGGCATAGAAGGAGATTGGCAATTGCAGGTTTACTTTGATATAGTTCATGATGATGATTCATATCCGATTTTTGGTGATGCCCTATGATATTTAGTTGTTGTTGGAACTTGGAAGATGATGAACTAATGACAGATGAGGCATTATGCAAGATTTATCAGCAATATTGAGCATGTTTGACCCCTCTTGAAGATAAGAGATGAAGTTCAGAGAAAAATATAGGCATAATGTAGAGTTATAAACAACATTTTTGGCATTCTTGCACCTCTTGTACAACATGAATAGGATAAACAACATTTCTAGGAAGTGTTTGAACTTTGGACACTCCTATGCATGGTTTTGACCTTCAAAGGGTAACAAACATTATCCTTTGCAAGTCTAGGCATTGTAACAACAACAAAGCCACTTTATTTTCAGTCGTGGTTACACTTGGAGAAAATATGGGTAGTAAGTGTGTAGTTTTTAGTTGGCACTTACTACCATCCTCCATCCAAGAAAACTAGGAAAGAGGGGAGATATCTATGGGGGGTTGGAAAGGTACCAACGTCCTCACTCAGAACATTAATACACAAGTGAGTCTAGGAATATATTTCTTTGTAAAATATTCTAATCTCTCAAATGAAAAGGTAAGAAATAGACCAAAAGTTTGAAGTAACTAGTACGACAAATATTGAACCGTATTGAGTTTGAGTTGTGACCTAGATTTCTTAAAATAGAGTGCAAGTTGAGAGAAATGGTCATGGTGCAGAGTAGTATCAAGGGAAATAATGATAATTTCTGTCACCTATTTCAATATCGTGGCTTTGTGAATATCTAAAAGCTCCATATAATTTTATAAGTATTACTGTAAGAAAAGCATCTCATTATGTGAGTCCAACAATATATGAGTCATACCAATGGAAATCATCATCACATAATCTAATATTACAACAGTAACAAGAAATCTAAATTTAAACATAACTTTCAACTTTAACACTCCCAGGGGTCCTTGTGTTAAATTTACATGACTGAAATAAATCCATAACAATTGTACAGTGTAAAAAAAATGCATCAAAACAGTACTAGCATAATCATGAACAGTAGCAAAATAAACAACTAACATCAATAGAAGATCTAACTGTAAAACAATGGTGGTTTGGACCTTACTTATACTCAAATATAATTTTGATCAGACCTTGTCTCTTTAGGACAAGTCACTATGGAACAGTAAGAAACCTGAGAGAGAGAGAAGGGTTGGTGTAGGATAGATACCTATAGTAATAGTCAATACAATCCAATCAATAAGAGGAAACCCCAGTAATACACCAGCAAACTAATAACCAACAGTCTGGAAGGATACACAGAAAAATTTACAGTTCTTACTGTTGATGTATTTGTAACTTTGGAATGTATTCATCTATGTATCTTATGTATTGTAACCCAATGTTTATTCTGGGATGTATCTATAGTGTAATTAAGTCATATTGTCAAACCCCGATGTTCTGATCGGGAGAATAATTAATGTAAACAAGTCATGTCAAGTCATAGTGGGTAACCCTCCGATTGTCTAAGGGTTAAAGTCCCCGCAGTTCCAGGGCACTAGGGTTATTAGACTCTCCTAGTAGAGGTCGGCCCTGGTAGGGTTTTAGTTAAGTCTGGATTAGTATAAATAGAGAGTTGGACTCTCTATTTAGCACACAACTCACACACACTCAAGTGTAGCGCATAGTTGAGGAAGAGAAAGACACTGGGGCTAAAGGAAAGGGCTTGTTGCTGTCAGGAGATTGCTTTATTGTTTTTGGGTTTCACTTTGGTACTGATTCTATCTCAGAGGAATTTGTGGGGTTTTCTCCATTTATGGTTTCCTCGAGGAAAAACATTGTGTTCATTGTCTCTTGTGTTTAATTGTTGTGCTTGTTGTTCTCTCAGTTAAATATCCTAATGATATGCTAGCTTAATGTTGAAAAACTAACATGGTATTAGAGCTAACCTGAGAAGAAGACACTGTGTAGCTATGGGAACTAGGGCTTCCTAGTTTGTGGATATTCCTCCACATATTTTCAGCAAAAGTAAGGTGGAACAACTCTCCTTCTTAGGGCGCATCTTTCTGTCGAAGCAGAATCCAATTCTGAGTTTTTTCAGTTTTGGACCTGTCACTATTGTTGGAAATTAGGGCTTTTCACAAAAGAGGATTTTTTCAGTGAGCCCATGCCTGGATTGATATTTTCCCCAAAATCGAAGTTAGGGACAAATTTCAAGGCATTTGGGTGGACAAAACTCTGGAAAAGCAAAACCCTAATTTGCTCCTGAACCAGCTCTATAGGATTTCAGCTCAAGTTTCAGATCCGACATCTTGAACCTGGTAAGATCTAAAATATTTTGTATTTCCATTTGAGGTTCTCAGATAAAGATGTCTCATCATACCAAGCTTGATGAAAAGCTTGAGGGAGCTGATAACTTCCGAGCTTGGAAGTATAGGATCTCCTTGGTCCTGGAAGAAAATGAATTAGACTCCTACATTCATGAGGAGGTTCCAGTTCTAGAGGGAGATGAGGCAAAAGACTTACATAAGAAGAAGATGGTTATGGAAAAGAGAATCATTGCTGATTCTATCAAGGATCACCTTATCCCACAAGTGTCCTCTCTCAAGACACCTAAATCTATTTTTGATGCCCTAAACAAACTGTTTGAAGGGAAGAACATCAATCGAAAGATGACTCTAAGGAACTAGTTGAAGAATGTCAAGATCCATAATGAGGAGACCATGCAATCATAATTTACAAGGGTCTCCCAGATCAAAGAACAATTAGAAGCTATAGATGAAGAAGTGGAGAATGCAGAGATTGTGATGACAACATTGAATGGCCTTCCTAGGTCATGGGATTCTTTCATCCAAAGAATTTGTGCTAGGAAGAAGTTGGTCAAGTTCAGCAGACTGTGGCAAGATTGTTCTCAAGAAGAATTTCAGATAGCAGCTCGAGAAGAGAATATGGGAAGTGAAGATCAAGCTCTCACAGTACACTCAAAGAAAGGAAGAAGGGAAAAGCATTATCACCAAGGTAAGCATTCTCACCAGAAAGGTTCATCTAAACTCAGATGTTATACATGTGATGAAATAGGGAACTTTGCTAGACACTATCCTATGAATAACAATGGGTCCAAGAAGAAGAAGAACTCTAAAAGAAAACATCATGCTCACACTGCTGAGGATGATGATCCTCCAAAGAAGAGAGCAAAGCAAGAAAGTGAAGATGAATATGTTCTGATTTCCGTTCTCATGGGAACTATCACACATGGGAGAAAAGATTGGCTTATTGACAGTGGGGCTTCTAAGCACATGACAGGCTTCAAGGAATCCTTTGGGAATCTATCTGAACATAACTCACCCCATAAGGTGAAGCTAGGAAATGACTACCAATATCCAATAAAAGGTAGTGGTGAATCCTCCTTCAAGCTATATTCTAGAAAGTCTATAAAAATGAAGGATGTTCTATTTGTACCATGATTAAAGAAGAATCTTCTATCCATATCGGCACTAGATGCAAAAGGCATGAGAGTTGCATTCATATATGGTCAAGTCATTATGTGGCCAAGAGGAAAGACTATTGACGATGCAATAGTGATTGGATAACAAGAAGGATATTTATACAAACTAAAGGTCCACTCAGAAAAAGCTATGGTCCATGACATAGTAGAGACAAATGAACTATGGCATAGAAGGCTTGCACATGTGCATTACAGAGCACTACCACTTGCAAGCAAAGCTATTGAAGGTCTTCCAGAAATACAAGCAAAACATGAAGGGGTCTGCAAAGGATGTGCGAAAAGGGAAGAATACAAAGAAGACATTTCCAAGTAGTAAAAGCAAAGCAAAAGGAATCTTGGAAATCATCCACTCCAATGTATGCGGTCCAATGTCATCAAGTTCATTAAGCGGGTATGTATACTATGTTTCTTTATTGATGATTTTTCTAGGAAGACATGGATTTAATTCATGAAGAACAAAGATGAAGTGTTCAGCAAGTTCAAGGAATTCAAAACCCTGATCAAGAACCACACAGAAAAGAAGATCAAGACCTTTCGATCAGATAATGGCGGGGAATTCACATCAAATGAATTCAAAGAACTATGCAAAGAATCAGGGATTAAGAGGGAGTTGTCAACTCCTTACAATCCACAACATAATGGGATTGTAGAGAGAAAGAATAGAACCATCATGGATGCTGCAAGAGCCATGCTTCATGATCAAGATCTTCCTATGCATCTTTGGGCAGAAGCTGCCAGAACAGTGGTGTATGTACAAAACTGTACTCCACACAGAGTACTCGAAAATAAGACTCCCAAAGAAGTCTTCTCCGGTAGGAGACCAGAAGTTAGCCATCTCAGAATATTCGGCTGTCTAGTGTACATACACATTCCAAGAGAAAAGAGGACAAAACTAGATCCTCCAGGAAAGAAGGGTATATTTGTAGGATACTCTGAAAGCTCGAAGGCTTACAGAATATACTTCCAATGATACAAGAAGATCGACATCAGCAGAGATGTAACATTTGATGAAGACATAGCTTAAAAAAAATCCATAAAGAGACCTGCTGAAGAACCTGAAGAATCCGAAGCTCCCATAATTCATGATACAACCATGAATGAAGAAATTCAAGAAGAAGATTGAGAATTTGAAGAACCACAAAGACCTGTAGATCCACCTCAGGAGAAGAATCCTCACAAGAGGAAACCTGCTTGGGTTCAAGAAATTATCCAAGGTGTGGAAAGATATGGTGCTCCAGAAGAAAATCACAGAGAAAGAAAGAGAACCAGATCTTGCTCCGGATATGTAGCTTTACTATGTGAATTTATCAAAGAAGAACCTTCCAGTTATGAAGAGGCGGTAGAGCGAAAAGAATGGAAGGATGCGACGATCGAAGAATATCAATCAATCATGAAGAATGATGTTTGGGATGTTGTCCCAAGACTAAAAGGGAAGTCAGTTGTAAATTCCAAGTGGATTTACAAGATCAAGCATGCTGCGGATGGTAGCATAGAAAAATATAAGGCAAGGTTTGTGGCTCGTGGCTTCTCATAGAAGGAAGGAATAGATTATGAAGAAACCTTTTCTCCTGTAGCCAGATACACTTCCATCAGGTCAGTACTTTCTTTGGCTGCAGTGATGAAATGGAAGATACACCAGATGGATGTCAAGACTACTTTATTGAATGGTGTAGTAGAAGAAGAAGTGTATGTGGAGCAGCCACTCGGTTTTGAGACACATGACAGGGAGTCTCATGTGTGCAGATTGAAGAAAGCCCTGTATGGTTTGAAACAAGCACCCAGGACCTCGTACGACAGAATTGATAGCTTTATATCCAATATGGGCTTTACCAAGAGTAAAGAAGATTCCAACCTTTACTACAAGGTTGAAGATGGCAACCCAGTGCTGCTTCTATTGTATGTAGATGATCTGTTTGTAACAGGTATGGATGTGTTGATTGCTGATACAAAGAGAAAGCTTGCTGTCGAGTTTGAAATGAAGGAATTGGGTATGATGCATTACTTTCTAGGCATGGAGGTGTGGCAGAATACAGACAGAATCTTCCTTAGACAAGGGAAGTATGCAGTAGAGATCCTGAAGAGGTTCGGGATGATGAACTGCAAGGCTATGGCTACACCTATGGAATCGAACCTCAAGTTATTGAGTGATTCTTCATCAGAGTCTGTTGATGCTATGATGTATCATCAGTTGATTGGGTCATTGATGTACCTGACGAACACGAGACCAGACATTTTCTTTGTTGTGAACACCTTGAGCCAGTTCTTGACAGATCCAAGAAATGTTCACTTGATTGTTGCAAAGCATATTCTGAGGTACTTGAGGGGTACAATTGATTATGGGCTCAAGTATGATGTAAATCAGAAGATTAACCTAGAGGGTTATGTTGATTTAGATTGGGCAGGAAGTGCCATCGATAGGAAGAGCACTTTAGTGTGTTGCTTCATTATGGGATAAGGAGTGATCTCTTGGTTTAGCAGGAAGCAATCCTGTGTGGCACTAAGTACAGCTGAAGCAGAGTATGTCGCAGTTTGTTCAGCTAGTTGTGAGGTAGTATGGCTTCGGAAGCTACTGTCTGATTTATTTGATCTACAGATGGATGCTACTTATATACATTATGACAACTAGAGTTGTTTGAAGTTGTCATAGAATCCAGTGTTCCATGACAAGTCAAAGCATATCGAGATCAAGTATCACTATATCAGGGATATGGTGCAGCGGGGAGCAGTTAAGCTCCAGTATGTTGCGACAGAGGAACATATAGCTGATGTATTAATGAAGCCATTAGCTAGGGTGAAGTTTGAGTACTTCAGGGAGAAGCTTGGTGTTCTCCAGATCGAGATTTCCTCCAAGGGAAAGTGATGAGTCCCATAGCCATTCTGACATGGTGAGAGGATTGGTTCCTTCCATGGTCAGATGTAAGGGCTGAGCCATTCTGTCATGGTTGTTGAAATATTTTAACTTTGAAGAATATTCTATATGTATCTTTTTGTGGTCCCCAATGGTCCTACCGGGAGAACCACTTGTATTACATTGTACCCCGATGCTCCTAATCGGAAGAACTAATAAGAGTCATGAGGTAGTCCCCTCTAATTGTAAAGGTGGGTCATCAGCACCCCAGTGTGGTTACTTGAGCCTACATGTGTAAATTGAGCCTACATGATTTAACTTGAGCCTACATTTCAAATAAGTTAACTTAAGTGAACGGATGAATATAAATAGAGGTGTAGTGCTCCTCATTTGGGACACACACACTCTCACTTGTGTAGTGCATTAGTGGAGAAGAGAAGTAGCTAAAGAAGGAGGAGGATCAGGCTTTGATCTCCTTGCTGGTTTTATCTTTTATCTTTTTGGGGCATCTATATTGAGGAAGCTTTTGCTGGTTTTTTGCCTTTAGGGTTTTCCCAGGATAAATCTTTGTGTTCCTTTTTTATGGTTGTGCTTGTCTATCTTTCAATGATCCTGTTTATATGCTTTTGTCATGAAAATGAAATGAAATACTGATGTCTTAGCTAAGCATATGAAAATTCAACATGGTATCAGAGCTAACCTGAGAAGAAGACATTGTGCAGCTGTAGAAGCTTTGGCTTCTTAATTTTTGGGTCTCTCTCCACAATCCATCAGCAAAATTATGCTAGGATGACTCTCCATTGAAGGGCGCATCTTTCTGTCGAAGCGAAATTCGATTCCGAGCATTTTCAATTTTTGATGTGGAAATTAGGGCTTTCTATAGAAGAGGATTTTTTTAGTGAGACCAGCATAGGATTTTTCTCCTCATCAAAACCGAAGTTTAGAGACCTGGATCAAGAAATTTGGTTGGGTGAAACTCTGGGAAAGTCAAACCCTAGTTTGACCCCGAGCTAGAAAAACCCTAAATACTAAAACAGCTACGTTTTGGTACATTCGCTATATTCTGAGATTGGCGAAGGATCAGGAGCTGAAAATTTCAGGGCCTGAATATAAACTCCTGATGAACACTATGTCCAAAATTCATCCTCCGATTCACTGTATTCTAGGAGATATGTTCTCTCCAAGTTAGGGTTCCAGCCTCTTCCATAATTCATCCCTAAACAGGACACCTAGGTAGAATTGCAATATATTGGGCTACAGAGGTCCAAATGGAATTACGGAAGATGTTATAGAAAGGGAACATAATTTAATTTCGGTGGTATGAATATCAGACTTATAAGATGAACCAGTGACACGTGAAATTCCGTACAATTTCGCTATTCTGAACAGTCCTGTAACAGGTCACCTTGGGAAAAGGATCATAAATACAAAATGGTGAAACCAATTCTGATGAAACCTATGGTGTTAGATCAGGGACATCCGAGGTTACCACAGTAAAAAAATTCAGACACATAGGAGCCCAAATTTCGGATATATCACAGAAAAAGTAACAGGCATTTCTGCAGAAGAAATTGGAAAATTAGGGCCTCCTGTTCCGGGAGCTTCCCTCCATTGTTTTCAGAAATGGAGTACATTAGACAGCTCCATTTGAAGAGATCTATCTGTCTATCCAATCAGATCTGAAAGATTCCAAGTTTTGAAATTAGGGTTTCTGTGACAAACCCTAGATCATCCAGCTTCGGAATCAGGACAGCACCTCAAATCGGTAAGATCTAATCCTTTGCTATGTTCATTTGAGGTTCTCATTTCAAAGTGATCTATCACATCAGCTTGGTGATAAGCTTGGTGAAGTTGAAAACTTCCAAGCCTATAATTATATGATCTCTCTGAAGAAAATGGATTGGACACCTACATGAGCATAGAGGTTCCAGTTTCAGAGGGAGATGAGGCTAGAAGCCTTTCACAAGAAGAACTTTGTCAAAGCCCAGAAGATCATTGATGATTCAGTCATGAATCAACTTGTACTACAAGTTTCTTCCCTAAAGACATCGATAAGGTTTGATTTCTTGACCAAGCTATTTGAAGGGAAGAACATAGATTGGAATATGACCTTAAGAAACTAGCTGAAGAATGTGAAGATCTAGAATGCAGAGACCATGTAGTCATAAGGATCTCTCAAATCAAAGAACAAATTCAAGCAGGGAAAGAAGAAGCGAAGAATGTAGAAGTGGTGATGGCCACCTTGAATGGCCTCCTAGGATCATGGAATTCATTCATTCAAGGAATGTGTTCTAGAAGGAAGTGATTACTTTCAGCAGACTTTGGGAAGAAGAAGAAGCTCGTCTCTGAAGATCAAGATCTCATCTTCCAAAGAAGATTCCTCAATCAATGAGGAATATGAAGATCCCAACTCTTGAAGAAATTCTTA